>VZRZ01002089.1:1562092-1574436 GCA_013398175.1 Climacteris rufus | reverse complement strand
GCGGCAGAGGGGGACAGGCAGCAGAGGCAACCGGACTCTCCAGCAGACGCTGCGGTCTCGTGCAGCGGGGGTGGGGGGGGAGAAGGGGGGGAACAGGCAGCAGAGGGGAGCAGGCACCAAATGCAGCCAGACTCTCCCGGCAACTGCTGCGAGAAAACGCAACCCCGGGAAAACGCGCACTTCCCAGTGGGAAAAAAGGGTTGAATCAAAGCTCACCCAGCCAGGAGAAGAAAAACAAGGCACAACTGGATTTCCTCCGGTCGCAGCCAAAAGCAAAGAGCCCCCTGTCTTCCTCATGTTCGATCCGAGAGTGAGTGCCTGTTCCAACTGCCGGCTCTTCCCTTACCTACCCCCGCCCAAGCACACCTTTTGTCTCTCACAAAAAGAGTTAATAGCCCCAATCGCCCAGCCATTTGTTGCTTAGTAACAGTGATGGAGAAAAAATTCCAAGTCATCTCTCAACCTTCGACACCATAAAACTTGTGAAAACTAGAAAAAGTTTGAGCTTTGATGTAAAGGATGATGAATCATTATGAGGTGGCTGAGATCCAAGAAATGTGATACTGTGAGTTTGTATTGATTTTCTTACATTTACTGGCTTGTGTTGCTCTATTTACTAATTTCTGTACTTTGGTCTGTGACAGTCTTCTACATTTTTAATTTTTCCCATGCTCCTAATTTGCCCAGAAAAGATTTTTGTGAACTATCATCTTTATATAATTCAGCATCATTTGTATTCCTGCAGTATTTAAGGTTCCTGGTTCTTTGTAGGTGCTTGTCACATCTCTTCTTACATAAACCCTGCTTGTATTTCTCTGTAAGGCCTACAGTCAGAAAGTGTGGTATTTAGCAATAAATACCATAGCCTCCTTTCACAGCAGACAATAGTAATTATCTGGCCAGCACAATCAAGAAATTGTGGTATTTTAAATTCTGATATTTATGCATTCAGACCTAGAATGACGGTTTGTTTTTTTTTTAAGGAAAGATTGATCCTACCCATTGATAAACTCATGTGAATTTTCATACTAAAAATTTCTCTGTGAGGTTGTCAGACTTCTGCTCCAGAAATGTGTGAAGAAAAATGTAAAATAACTTGGCCTCTTGATTATTTTTATCATTATTTAGCTTTTCTTTTAAGGCATATATTTTACAGAACATATTTGCCTGAAAAACTGCATTTAGTAAACAATGTCCACAATGTATTCTGTATGTATAAAAAATAAGAGTATATAAGTGAATATATATGTGAAATTACTTGTTAATCTATTGCTGGCTTTTGTATGTTTGTATGTTTTTCTGCATCAAAATTTCTTGTAATATTATTGTTATGAGTATTGAGCTAGTAAATTCCATGTCGATGAAGCCTGGTTAGCATCCCAAGTAAACAAGTCTCACCTCACTACTCAATTAGCATTTCTGGTGAGAACTCAGACTTTAGATTTGTACAGACAAATTAAAGTGTATAGATATAAGTGCCTATGTATGTCATAGGTATCTGGCTTCTCTTACTGTCTGTGAATCTCAGTGAAGTTGTAAAGCGCTAAGCCCAGAAGGCTCTCGAGGTAGCGACAGTGCCTTTATGCGTGCGTGATCCCTGCCGGGATGAGTTGTATAACTCTCCCAAAGGACAGAGTCCTAGCTACCGCAGGACTCCTGTTTCTGCTGGCTCCTCTAGGACGAGAGTTTCCCCAGGCGTGGTGTGGTAGCATAGACGAGAATAAAAGGCTACACAGAGGGCCCTTCTCCAGGATAACAGCCATTTATTGTCAGTCCAGTGTTGCGTTGTGAGGGTCCAGAGTTATCCAGATGGCTGAGTAACCCAGAAGAAAGAGCCCGGAGGAAGCCCTGCAGGGCTCTTTTAAAGGGAGATGGGATCAGGAAACACCCAATGGGGAACGGCACAGTTCAAAGTGACCAGTGGGGAAGAGCTTTCCAGGGCATAGCCATATATGGAATCTGAGCTATGGGCACAGGTAACACAAGGACAATATGGGATTTTACCACAGCTCAGGCAGAAGGATCAGATATTGGAGGAAGAAGGCCGAGGGCTTTGCCTTGGCTTTCTTCCCACCAATCCTGAAGCTCAAAAGCAGCAGCTTCTTCCAAGTGCGCTGCTATAAAGTTGTCTGCATGTGAGTGTTCAGTGCAATTACAGATGCCTTTTTAAAAAAAAGACATACACATGGGATAGTGTGATACAACAGAAGACCTGTGCCATCCCAGGTCCACAGCTGAAGGTTAAGCAGGGTTGTCAATGCCAACTTGAATGTCACTAGACCCTTAAGGGTGAACAGCTGAAGACAACACGGGAGCCCTAGTCAGAAAATCAGCAAGTCAACAAGACTGGAGATTTATTCTCCTGTGTAGCCTGTAGATGCTTGATTCACTTGATACAGTGATGTCTAATGTCATTTGAGCTGTCCTAGACTGCCTGAGGTACCACACAGGACAGTCAGATATGGCACAGGGCCTGTGAGAGACTCGTGCACTTCTAAGGCTTTTCCAAAGGCCAGGTTACTTGCCTAACGAATTACAAATATTGGTGTCACCTTTACATGGGCAAAAGAATCCCTGTGTATCTGAGGGCCAGCTGAAATACTGTCTGGACTCCACTGAGTTTTTGATCAGATCACTTGTGACTACTACAGTATGTTAGAATCCTATGTATCTGTATACTCTTACACAGAATTAAAACCTGCTTTATGAGTGTATCTGTCCTTCAGATATCATCATATTAATATTTGAAGCTGCTTAGGTTGTTTTAATAGTCTAGATAGATATTAAATACTTGAAAATTTAGTAAAAAATGGGTAGTTGCCTGAAAGGTCCTGTTATTTCAATTCCGAATAAAATACTTCTGTGTGCTTTCAAATCTTATTTGACATCAGAGAATCCTCAAAGCAAAACACAAATCTACAGGAAACTGAACTGTAGTGGTGCTGCTACTCATGATCCTACTTATTTTCTGGTTCTGGAAGCACTATGTAGCATCTAATTCTGTGTTACTGCTGTGTCTACTTTGCCATCACTTCTTTAATGTAAATTTCCTGCCACAACATATAATGAATGGTGTCCTCAAAGATTGCTGCCTTATTTGCAAAATGTTTGCAACTGTTGAAATTTCTTTGGATTTCTATGACTTTCACAATAGCAGTCTTCTTGAAATAGTACAACACGAGCAATCATTATCGTGCAGAAGGAAGAATAAAAACAGAGTCATAGTTTTGTAATCCTTGAATTTCTTGAAGTGTCCATTCAATATGATGAAATAATTTTTGCACAACTTTAAAAATATCTAGCTGTGTATTATTGAGACCCAAAGCTAAAATACTTTACAAAATTTTCCTGTGTGAAAACCATTCAAGTGTTGGTTTATCCATTGTCTCATTTTCTTTTCAGATTGCAAGCCCTCCATTAACTGGTTTTGTCATTTCACAGAGAATTAATACAATATTGAAAATCCTAATCAATCCACTAAAACACTAAGGGTCTTGAATTATGTCTGGCATTAATGCATATTGTAAGATACATCTCAATATTCTAAAACATGTATTGTCAGTGAGCATCTGTTTTCATAGATCTGATTAGAATATTTATTAGCGTGATTGTCATTAGTACTGCTATAACAGCTCAGTTTTCTATTCCTACCATGATGACAGTTTTTCTTTAGTTTATGACCTGGCTTTTTTCCCCTGATTTCACACATAGTGTCAGCTCCCTTCAAAACTAGGTGTTAATCAGTGAAATAATTCCATAGGCAAAGAATACTAAAAAACCTTTTCTGTTGGCTAAAAATGTCTATAAATAAAAGATTATTTCCAGATTTCAATCATTTCTTTTGAACCTCTGATTTTTACAGGAGAAAATAATTAAGACAGTTGTTATTTACAGTAGAAAAACAGCTCCTGGGCATACCAAGCAGATACCTTTATTATGCTTTACCTTCTGCTTTAATGACTATAATAAATCAGAATGGAACTGAAATAATTCCATTGACATTTGATTATCCTGAAATCACCAACTGATTCTAAATCTCAATGGAAAAAGTATGTTTTCACTTTAAATTGCCATTATACAACTAGATGTACAAGAAATTACTAAACTGGCTCATCAATTATTCTGACAATAAGGACAGCGAATATTGACTTTTTGTTGAAGGGGGGCCATTATGCTAACAGCAAGAGAAAGAAGTTTTTGAATTGACATGTGAGCATTATCACTTCAAAAGCTTTATTCCAAGACAGCCTTTTTACTTCTCTGTGTCTTTCATGTTTTGGTATCATTAAGACATAAAAAATTGAATAATAAATGTTACTGTGTAAAGTAAGATTGAGCGTGATTTGGAATGAAACAAAGAAAACCACTCAGCATAAAACTCTTCACTTACTGTGTATATGAGCTTTCTTGCCCAAAACATACCTGTGCTCTTGGTGACTGACTACTAGGAAAAAAAATTGAAGTCATTTAATGCATTATTCAAGATGGGAGGTGGAAGAGTGGGAGTGTAATTTTTTTCAGTGTTTTCCCACATGTCCTCTCTGTCAATTGGAAATAAAAGAAAAACTATATGCCTTATTTTGGGATAGGCCATACACTATTCTCAGCTCATTATAGTGCTCATCGTCCTCATTTTTGCAGCAGAGATGTCAGACTGTGCAGATATTTTTACCTCAGCAAATGCTTTTGGCTCTCTGGAAGAATTCTCAAGCATTTGGACTGGCAGCTTTGGTGTTGTCACTTGTATTGTCATGTAGATATGCTTCTGATTAGTTTCTCTCACTGCTGTATTCACTTTATTGTCATTTTTTCTCATTGATATAATTTTTGTTTTACTATGACTTGTGCTCCTCGCTTTTACGATGGGGGCTTTCTTGCAACTAACCCCCCATAAAATCTATGTGGGAGTTGTTTATCTGAGCTTTTTAATAGCCTTATAGCAGCAAAACACATGTGAAAAGATCATTTTCTTACCCAGTTTTCTTGAGAATCTTCCATTGTACAGTTAAATGCTTCTGTAGTCATGTACTGTGCAAGAAAATTATATTTTCTGTGAGTAGAGGTTTAACTTTTTAAACATGTATTGCATTAAAATTCACATTTTGGAGCCAGATAAATAATTTTATGTGCTTCTGAAGTCCTCTGAACTTAAAAAAAAACACTTGGAATGATTATTTGCATGAAAAGACAGATAATACTACAAAACATAAATAAGTTTCTTAATATGGTTTCATCAGTTAAGGAAAACTGTACATACCTACGTAGTAGAGACATGACAGAAAGGAGAAACCTAAGGGAAATAAGAAAAACTGTAACTCTTTTCTTACCATCACTTAGGTGCTCCTCTCATTTTCATGATCTTCTACAGATTTTACTCTTAAAGTTTTAAATTATGTTGGTCTTTGCTTTAATAAATATATCTAACTGCTACTTACATTAGATTATGGATCCACTAGATTGTTATTTACAGTTAGACTTTGTAACAGGAGTTAAATCAAATTCTGGAGCAGAATGACAAACAAAAAAACCTAAATAAGTAGCTCACCATCATTTCTACATCTTCTTTATTCTTTAAGAAATCCCTTGATAAAGGTTCAAGTTGCGATATTAGAATCTTTCAGATGATAAAAAGCCATGTTGGATGGATGAGGATGTCTAAATATTTTACAGAAAGTATTGTAATAAAGACAGAAAGGTAAAATAGACTTTTGTTCTTCTGCTAGAGCCTCTTCCTGTTTTCTCCGATATACATAAATAAAATTTCACTGAGAATGGCAAACCAGTTAAAGTCAGTGAAAATTCTGTGGTAAATTCTGATATTCTGATATAAATCAGTATTTGGCTGAAGGGAAATGTCTGAGACTATATCTCATGAGAAAGACAAATAATGGTAAGGTCTTCCTAGGAGAATCACTGAAGCATATTACTGAGAATTTTAGCCAGCTGGTCCACAGGATTAGAGCAAAAGAAAAGAAAAAAACATTAAAAATTATTTTTAAGACAGAAAGAAGGAAAATGTATGACCTCTTAGAGACTAAGAGAAGAGGTATAACAGGCATAGCAGATCTAAAAGGCTGTGGAGGAATTAATATAAGGGATAAGGAGATGCTATATAGACTATAGGTCACATATGGCTTACTCAAAAAAAATCCATCAAAAGAGTACTTTTTGACTGTGGTGTCCTAACATGAGTTTAAAAATGTGTATTCCTGCTATAAAATGGAAGGATTGTTTGGTGTAAAGGAGAGATAGTAAAAAGGATTTGGGAGCCTGATAAGGAAAAAAAGACAGAGAACAGAGGAAAAACTAAGAGACATCACTCAGCATGAGGTCCAAAACTACTGCTATGAGGAAAGTCACAGAATCACAGAATGGGTCAGGTTGGATGGGACCACAGTGGGTCATCTGGTCCAATCTCCCTGTTCAAGCAGAGTCATCTTAGAGCACATGACACAGGATTGTGTCCAGACAGTTCTTGAATATCTCCAGTGAGGGAGATTCCACAACCTTTCTGGGCAATCTGTTCCAGCGCGCAGTCACCTGTACAGTAAAGAAGTTCTTCCTCATATTTAGGTGGAATTCCCTGTGCATCAGTTTCTGCCCTTTGCCTCTTGTCCTATTTCTTGGCACCACTGAGAAGAGCCTGGGAACATCCTTTTGACACCCTCCCTTTAGATACTTACAGACATTGATGAGGTCCCCTCTCAGTTGTCTCTTTTTGAGGCTGAACAGGCCCAGCCCTCTCAATCTTTTCATGTAAGAGAGGTATTCCCATCCCTTAATCATCTGTGCAGCCCTCCATTGGACTCTTTCCAGGAGCTTGAAGCCTCTCTTATCCTGAGGAGCTCAGAACTGGACACAGTGCTCCATATGCTGCCTCACTTGCACTCAGTAGAGGGGCAGGATTAACTCTTTTACATATTGATGAAAAAGAAGTCTTTAGAAAGTGAGTCTTTGGAAAGTGAGTCTGTTTGACCAGCACTTTTAAAGTACCTTCAAAAATTAAGAGCAAAAATTTGAAAAACCTGTGCTGTCACTAAGCAAGTCAATAAATGAAAAGCATTACAGATACATTTCAGGGAGTGGAGGAAAAAAAATAAGGTTAAGGGAATGAAAAGAGCTTGATCGATCTTGTTTAATGAACAGAAGTTTTAGAAGTATCATGATAACATGAATAAAAAACTTAAAAATTCCAGTAAAATCTACACACAATATGTCTATATTGTTTCTTACACTGTGAAATGGAGTTGTATTTGGGTTTGGTCTACATTTGAGACACTTTAATGAAATTATTCTCCTGAAATTTTCAAAATGACAAAAGATTTTGTGAGATAAGAACAATTTATCTGACAGGTCAGTGCATAATTATTTTCATGAGTAGGAAGTAGGAAAGCTTTTATTAATGAAACAGAGAAAATGTAACAAAAAACAGTGGCTGGAAACTGAATCCAGACAAATTAAAATACATGAGAAAACACAGGTTTTAACAGTGAGAATAATTAACAGCTGAAATAAATAACCAGAAGAAGTAGGAAATTTTCCATCACTAACATTTGAAAAAAAATTATAATTGAGGGCCCAATTCAGCTTCCTCCTTTAGTTTTCAAGTCAGTGAAGATGTCTACCTCAGGCACCTTTTTAGAACACTCAGCTGATGGTTCTCTCCATGAAGAACATAAGGGCAGAAATATTACAGCTCTAGATACGGAATTGAACAAGCCTTCATGTGTTATTCTCATGATCTTTAACACGAATATGGAGCATGTTGTAGGACTTAGTCAAAGCAGTACTGATGTGAAAGGGTCATTTCCCAGTACTGAGAGGAACCACTTGGAAGAAATCAACAGAAACACAGAAGTGCTTGTCAGCATCTTGCCAAACTCTAAGACGTTCCATTCAGTTCAGATTCAGAAGATCAAAACCTGTCCTGAACACGGCCCTTAAATAATCATCATTCAGTTGTGGAGAGTATTGCTATGTACATAAGCTCAATACTCTAACAAGACCAGCACCTTAGTGTCGCAGCACCCCTCTCACGGCACGGTCCTGCGGGGCAGCCCCTGCCGGCTTGGGCCCCGTGTCTGGGCTGTGCCGCCCGAGCTGAGCTGCCCGGGTGGGCAGGGCGGCCCCGCACTGGGGCCACTCCTGCTGGGATGGAGCCCGAGCTGCCACGCTCTGGTGGAGACAGCAGCACAGGGCCCCAGTCTGTGCCGGGACAGTTGGGACAGCTGCCACCTTGGAGCTGCCCAGGCTGTCCCTCGCCGGTGGACGTGGCACTTGGGAGCTGCCAGCTCCGGGGGCCATGTGCTGGCAGACCACAGTCTCGCTGGGCTGGCAACCTGTCAGTCAAGCTGCGTGCCCCCCATTCTCTCAGTGATTGGCTCTGATCAACACTCTGCCTCCGTTCCTTCGAATTTAAAACTGCATCGCGCGTTCGAGTGCATGCCTTTTTTTCCTTCTGTACGTGTTCGCATTAAATGTGGACTGCCGCGCGGAGGAGGCCCCTCCTATACATCTCTTTGTCTCTGCTGTGCTTATTCCACGTGGTGTGGAGACACCATCCCAGTGTGCTCGCTTCAGGCTCACCACGTTCCTGTGAAGAGGAGCTGAGGGCAGCGCCATGCGGGTGCAGCTTTCCAGCATACACGGCGAGCTCTCTGCAGCCCCTTTGAATCCACACAGCCGTGGCACCCTAGAATGTGGGAAATTTATGCTGAGCATGTGCTCTGCTTTCTGATTTTGTTGTTGTTGTTTCATTTTTTTCTTTTTTAAAGTACAAATATCTCATATGATGTGCATAAATAACTCTGGTGAACAGAGACCAGAACTAGAGATACCTCTCTGAGTGTTTTCAGTGTGAAACACAGCACTTCCTCTTGGCCTCCTGCCTAAACACATTTCCCTCCTGCCTGGAGTAATTAGTAGGCCACCTACTGAACAACGTCTGACTCTGTTTCAATATGATTTTCTCTCGAGGCTTCTGTTTTGCTTTAGAATTTGTTCCCTGACCATATCACACCTTGATGCAGTTGAGGCCAAGTCAGCCTCCTGCATCCCTTAAATTACCTGAGCCTGCGCATTGCACTCCAGATCATTGTCAGCTAAGTATAGCAAGGTAGTATAAGGAAGCCCCACTAAAGAAAATATGGTTAAGTATGGCTTTTCTTTTTTTTGATAAATAATTGGTGTTTAAAAAACACAACAAATCCATGATGAAAAGTAAAAGTGTTTAGATCACTATGTGAGCCCCTTCAGCAGCCAAAATTAAAAAAAATTCAAAATCTATAGAGTGAAAGCTAATGATCTTCAACAGAAAGCGTGGCTCAGAGGCCCAAGACTGTGTATTGCTTTAATTTTTCCAGCATAAACCTGTCTTTGTTCTTCATAATGAACATGATTACTGTAGGATGGTAGCATCCAAAGGCCCCAGTGGGGATAATGCTATGTGCTCTACAAACACAGATAAATTGTATACCCAGCACAGCTTATTATCTGAAAGGCACAAAGAGTTTGAGAGGTGGAAATGGAGATACAGCTTCTGAGAAAATGAAAACAATGCTGATTAACAGACCTTTGGTAACTGAATGCTTTTTCACTTTTCTTTTCTAGTAGGAGTTAAGGTCAAATAGAGGAAATGGCAGGACTATGGAAGTTAAAGAAAAATAAAGAGAACAAACATGAAACGGGAGAAGTAATCACAACTTGCTGTCTCTGGCTCTGTTCTATCTGCAGGAGCATGTGGGAATGATAAAGGAAAGTGTTTTAAGAAACTTAAAAAAGAATTTTTGAAGTTGCTTTTTAGATGAGACAAGCTTTTCTTTAAAATTGTGGCAAAAATATGGGAACAGGTTATCCTGAGACTCTAAGCTTTTATGCAAATGTTTCCTCAAACATATAACTTAGTAAAACAATAGATAAGAAAACCATTTCTAACCAAACACTTAGACCTTAGGTATGAATTACGCATACAGCTGAACAATAGACTTCTTCTCTACAAATATTCATATACTCCAACCCAGTCTAATATATATATATGTAACTAAAATTTAAAATAAAAAAACAGGTATAATATTTCATATACTTGAAAAGGCAGAAACTATAAACTTAAAAAAACTGAGCACAGGGAAAGTCTTCTAGAGTTAATTAAGAAATCTGTGGGTGCCAGGAGAGATTGCCATCTCTTCTGTGTTACCATCTGGGGCCTATTATAATTCCCTTAAAGTCTCCCCTTTTGTTACATTTCATACATAGATTGAAATTTGTAAAACAAGTACATCAGAAGTAGAAGGCCATGGTGCACTACAACCCACCCGGTATTAAGAAGAGAAAGCTGGTTAGAGGTTGCCAGAAGAAAAAGCTTAAAGACCACTTCCTTTCAGCAGGTAGGTACCTCAATCTATTCAAGTGACAAGAATGATCTTGTCCTTGGCAAAGTGTAGTTCACAATTTTTCAAAAGCTCTCTATGCCTATCCTTTTACTGTGATATTGGCCACAGTACCCTGTTCTCCCAGTGCTTAGAGCACCTGTTTAGGATACTGTGCACAAGAGCTCAAGACCCTCTTGTGTCTGAAGGGTTTCAAACCCAACACCTTTTTTCTCTAATGTAAATACCATAAATTGTCATAAAATTGGTTAGACTGGTGTGATGAAGAGGCAATCTCAATACTTACTGCCAAACATTTTTTGCCATGCAGAAAATAGAAAGAAAATGTCATTGTTTAGTGCAACTGAAACTAGCACCTTTTTAGGTGTCAACATTTCAGGTGTCATTTCAATAGGTATACTATTAAAAAATGGAGGATGTAGATTTTGAAAAATTGCCTGTATCTTTCTTATACATTGATACAAATTATGAGCACATGATTTATTATACTAAATATCAATAATAGAATATTAGCTATCTTGACTAAGGTTCTGAATTTATTTGTTAATAAAAAAATATGCAGTATACTAAAGTATGTCACTGTCTGAAGTGTAAGCAGTTGCTCAATCACTCTTGCAGAGTTAGAGTACACTGAATTTCTAATCAATTTACCAAAAAAACCCTATTATCCTTAGGCCTGAGGTAACATGTATTTGTATATTTTTCAGCTTCAGTACATGAATAATATTAGTAGAGGAATGAATTAGCAGATCCACCCTATACTAGAATTGTCTTTAAAAGGGATCAATTTACAGAACAAATAAACAAAGGAAGAATTCTACTTTCTTTTGTAAACTTTCCTGTGATAATATATAGCATATTCTTACACTTTTGAAACCTTTGTTATCATAAGTGTGTATCTAAGCTATTTCCTTCTAATCTCCCTCTCTCCATAGGTAGCACAGGCAGCTAACCATAGGTAGGTCAACCATTAAAAGTTATGCTACAGATAAAGGGAACAAGGGTTAGAGACAATAAAAAAGTTAAGGGACTTGAACATATATCATGATAAGTACTGGAAAATCTGAAAATTAGACATCCAGTTTAGAAATGAAATCCATAAACCTGAATTAAGAGCCTAAGGGTGGTGTTCATTGATGATTTCTTCTAGTGGTAAAACCTGTAAGAACTTTCTGCTCCCTCCTCTCTGCCAGTTATTTATTCTTAGCCTACACAGCAGTATGCAGTTTTCTCAGTGTTATCATTTGAGACAATATCGGGAGGAAACCCCTTCCAAACAGAAGGCAGATTCACTAGCCCCTCCCCTACTCTGGTCCAGAAAGAAATTTCTTGGAAGTGAAAAAAACCCCTGTTTATTCACACACAATATGCTTGCAGACACAGCAAAGATAAAAATAAACAAGTGAATAATATCAGATAATAAATCCCCAAAAAGGGAAAACCTTAGTAGGGAGTCCCAGAGTCCCTTCTTGTCTGGTTAGTCTCCCAAAACTGGGGTCCCGGCACAGGCTGCACCAGGCCTCCCTAGGCCCGGGAGGGGGAATGTCCCTCCAATGTTGATCCCCTCCTCAGTTCCAGGTGATGGCAGAGGTCCAAAGAAATGAAGAAAAAGGCCAAAAAAAAGGAAGAAAAAAAAAAAACTGGCTGAAATGGCAAGGGGAAGAAAAAAAAACAGAGGAAAAAAAAAACCAAAAAACCTCTCCTCTCTACCATGCCGACCTTGTGCATCACAGCTGGGAAGAAGGGCAGATCCCGGGGGAAGTCACCTTATTTATGTACAGTCTATCGGGAGGAAATCTGCTTTCTTCCGTGCAGAAACATAACCCTGTACTGAAAGCTCTGCTGAGGATAGGAATGCAGTATTGTGGGGAAATGCTACAGACACCCCAAGACACTCCGTTTGTTCTGATGCCAGCTGTGTGCAGGGAATGCTGTAAATTGGTCCATTGGATTAAAAAA
>VZRZ01002089.1:1517754-1562068 GCA_013398175.1 Climacteris rufus | reverse complement strand
AAAAAAAAAAAAAAAGGAGCAAGAACAGCAACAGTAAAGAAGATACTGGGGTTTTTAACCTCATCCAAGTCACTTCAGTGACCCCATTTATAACATAGCCCCACAAACCCTACCCCATCTGACACGACAGTAAACTATGGTGTCAGGATGTATGGTATTTTTACTTTCTTACCTGCCAGACAAAATATGCTCCTGAACCCACACCTTAGAATATGATTTAAAAGAGGATCTGTGAAGGTGTAGTCCAGTAGTCATCTGTGCTATGGCATTTCATAATAATTTCATACTACATCTATTGCTGGATCACAAAGCACCGCAGATCATCTTGGAGCACAAGAATGTATTTCTGTCCAGGTAATCAGAGCAGATGATGTGAATTTTATGCTGACTTCATACTTTTAACCAAGGTTTATGCTTGCTGTAAGTCGGTGGATGACACCTAAGCAGCATAAAAACAGAGTGGTACAGACAGGTGATATTTTATCCAGCATAAGGCCAGCAAAGAAAGAAGTTATTCCTTCAAAGGCTTGTAAACCTGCTTGACAAAATAGTCATGTGGCTGAAGTATTTTGATCAGTAGTAGGCATTCTGAAACCACATTTATTACCTCATCAAAACAGGTGTAATGTCTTGAGTCAGCACTTAGCTGAGCCAGTCCAAAGTGTTAAATAGGGGTCTGGCGACTTTTTCCACACATAGCATGCTAAGTCTGCCTTTTGGGAAAAACCTTCTTACTGTTTTCTTTATAAAAGTACACACTTATTATATGCTGTCTCTCTCAATTGCATATTAGCCTAGCTATTAAATTGTTTGCTTAGCAACTTGAAAGTGTGTGCTCCAGTTTATGCTGGCACTAAAGTACTAAAACTCTTCAACTGCGTGTTGAACTATAATCCTAACCAAGAATCCGCTGAATATTCTGAGTGGATTTTTTTCCGAGTGGGACAACTGGGTTACCAGAAATGCTTCATTCAACCAGAGAGGAAAGCAGATGAGAATATATAGCCTAAAGATTAAAATGCTTTTAGCAGTCACTTCTGCCTGCTCCGAACAGACTTTGCAACTTTTAATCTGGTGATTTTTAGTAATACAAAGCAGCCTCTGAATCCCCATCTTTCCTTTTCTGCAGTGTGTGAACTGTATATGCTGGTATTCTCTCTGCAGGAACTCATACTTTCCCAGTTCACTCCAGAAAAAAAAGAAAACAAACCCAAACTCCTCACCCCCAAGTACCTAAAACAAAAAACAAAAAAAAACAAAAAAAAAAGGCACAAAATTTAAACTAAATTAAACTAAACTAAACAAACAAATAATGACAACCTAACATTATTTTAAAAATTATTATTATTGATGTGGTCCCAGCATGACCAATGATTTACCACTGGGCAAACAGAAACAAAAAATTATCTCTTCTTAATAGAAAGAAATTCCTTTCCCAAATTGTATTCACTGTTCCTCTAGGCACAGTAAAGGTGGATACAACCCAACATACTTCTTTTTAGCACATAATCTCTCAAAACTACAGATTCACAGAGATAATTTAACTAGAGCCAGAGGTAACTTCATCCAGACCTCATTAGTGTTGTTCATATGTTGGGTAGGGATGATCAACAGCAATACATAGTGCTTATTTCTCACACAGTTCATGCAAAGATAACCCTTTTCTTCAAAAGGTGATTTATGACTGCCTGGAGTCACTATCTTGGGCAACCCACCAAGGCATTTGTAATACGATATGAAAGTTCTTTATTGACAGGATAATAAAAACATTGTTCTAACTAAAGTACTTACCTAATCTCCACTACAAAAGTACATGGGCCTCACTCAACCTCACAAAATGTTTACCTACCCAGTTTCTGGGGCAAGAAATTACAATTAGACCAGTTTACAGTTGGGGAATGCATATTCATCTCTGTTCCTACTACACTGAAATCCACAGCCTTGAGTCAAGTACCTAAGCTTCCTGCTGCAATGATTAAGTCTCAAGAATAAATTTAAACATGAATTTTGCACCTTGGACGGTAAACAGGAAGATATGCAGGAGGAGAATGGGTCAGAAAGATAACAAATATTTGTCTTTATCATTAATATGAATCCAAATAACTTGATATTCCTAGTAGAGTCAATAATTAGTAAAGAAAATGGTGGAAACTGGCAAGGAAACTAGCTTGTTTGCTTGTTTATTTTTCTGTATAATTAGTAGGGGGTTTATTCAGTATCTGAGAATGTATGTGTAACACTGTGGTAACTGCCTGTGTTAGTATCCTAGCTTGCTAAATTACTTAATCCCCTTTAACTAAACAAAAGAATATGGGAAGTGTTGTGAGTTGTAAGACACACGATCAACTTAGGGCTATACAGTGTTCCTAAATCCTAGACCTTCTTGTCTAGGGCATAGAATGTGTTTTTTTTTCTGGGCACAAGTAGATACTTATATTTGAGATAGTGGTCTTATATCCTATTACAAATCGGGTGAGAAGAAATTAGTACTTTCAAGTAATTTTCATCTTATAGTTGCCACGTACATGTAAAGTACCTCAGGTGATTTAGTTGTTTATTGAGTTAAAGATGATCAGATCAGATGTAGATGTCATGACTGTAGACATTTAAACTTAGCTGATATGAATCACACCCAAAATTAATTGAAAAAGAACTGTATCTTCTATAATTTCTAGTATAAGTCATATTATGTTCACATACCAGGCTCTCAAAAGATTTGTTATTCACTTAGGCTACGAGAGAGAAAAATTAGTAAGGAAAACACAGAAGCACTAGAGAGAATATGGTATTGGAAAAATGTAATATCTGGAATTACTTTTCGCAGGTAAAAAAATGTGGGCACTACTAAATACTGCATCAGCAAATATTTACTTTGAGATGTTTTTATTCATTTCTAATCATGATGGTGATGCAATTAATGAATCAGTCAGCACTGCTGATGTTGATAAATCACTTCCTTGGCCAAAAATCATCCTTATAAGTGCCTATGAGTTGCTGACTGGGCAGGATCCCACTGTAGCATAAGACTTGACAACAGTTTTAGAAAAGTTCCGAGAAAGGTTGGTTACCTGAGGAATATGGACACAGATAATTTTTTGTCTCTCACAAAAATGTTTTCACAAAACTCTGGGACAAAATCCCTAAGCTGGAATTTGATTACATGCTTACAGATTTATATTAGCAATGAAAAAAGCAGAAGACAGTAACTAGTTGAAGCCTCATCAGGTAGTTCATCTAGATAGTTTCCAGAGTTTGAGCATTTCCCATCACTTGGATTTCATGAAGTAGAGCCATCTCCTGTAAGTAGGTGCTTTCAAAGGAAAACCAAACAGCATTTACTATAGAAATAGAATGGTAGATGGAGCTGACATTTTCCGCACATAGCAGCTGAAGAGTAAAGTCAGCCTGTGAAAACACTGTCTTAATATCTATCTTTAACTTTTTGGATTCAAATCAAATAACTCAAAAGTACTCTAATCACCAGCTTTGACTGGTGTCCTTTTTTGCACTTCCTTTGGAATATGTCTAAATCATTTTCAAGGAGTGGCTTAATTTGTGGCGCTGACTTTAAGGGTTTTACCTTATTTTTACCTTATTTTACCTTATAAAGACACTGATAAAATACCAAACATATGTGATGAACTGGAACCCATCAGTTCTCAGGTACACACAGTGAACATTCACTAGACTTGACAGCCAGGCTTATATATATCACCTCTGCTTACAATACACTGTTTTTTATCACATGCAAAGGAGAACATATTTATCTCTTTTTTTTTTTTAATGTTGACTTAATAATACTACCACCTTAGAATAAGATATTTGGAAATGTGGAACATGAAGACTTGAACTCCTATCCACAGATATAAATTGATCTTGTGTTTCTTATCTGATCACAGGCCAGAGTAAAGAGAAAATATCTATATCTTTTCTTTGAAAAGACAGGTTTACACTTCAATCAGAAGGAAAAATATTTGCTTGTCCTTCAACAAATAAAGAAAAATGTTTCGTTTAAAAGAGTCTGGCAGAACTTTTGACACAGTCAAGTTGCTCTCTAGTGTCAAAACCAAGGTATTTTGACACAGTCAAGTTGCTCTCTAGTGTCAAAACCAAGGTATTTAGGTATTTATATATGTAGAAGCAGTATTTCTGGAACCTAAGCAACTTCAATGTGAAGCTGTAAAAACTTACCCTATTTCTAGCTATCTACACAAATAATCTTAACACAGTTTGAAATGCTTTGGCATCTCAAAACCAGTAAACTGAAACATGAGTGACTGTATGTGGTTGTCTGTTGTTTCACTGGAACATCAAGAGTTTTTATTGCTGCTCTCTTCCCATAACTTCCCCCTTCTCCTGGGCCAGTTTGCTTGGGCATCTTTAGATAGGTATCAATATACTCTTCAAGTAGGACATATACAGTCCATAATTATAAAGCAATTAGAGATGTTGGTTAACACATATAAATAGAAATAGGATCTAATAAGCTATGATACCACACTCTGGCATGAAGCTCAGTGAGCTTTCACCTGCTGGACAGACACCAGTGAGTAGGGAAGTGGCCACAGCTCCTAGGGATACGGAGCTGCCATATTTCTCCTGTTGACGACTTCAGTGGTTTGACCTCAGCCCAGTAAGTCCTGACTACCTGATTCAGTGGGCCACTCCAGACACTGCTAGTTAATGGTAAAAGAAACAGGGCTACAGACTAGAAGGCAAAATCTACAAGTACTTGGTAGCTGCACAACAATCTCAAGCAAAATACCATTTAACATGTATAAACAGAGCACTGCTCATCATATTGGGAGAGTTAGTATGTCCAGAGCTCAGAAGTGGCTCCTTGATAAGGCATGGAATGAACAGCCATAAAAACTGGATAGTCAGACTAATTCCAGTGGTAGATGGTGAGGCTGAAAGGGACATAGAGAGAGGAAATACCATATTTGTGATGAGCCAACACTGTGACTCTGTTTGCAAATGTGTGATTAATGTAACTTCTTGCTCCACTGGGAATTTTACTTATGAGCTTTTCTTGAAGAGAAATACTAGTGTAGCAGTGTCATTGCTCAAAAAGGTGAGAGATCATCACCCGGTGTGTCCAGTACAATTATTGAAGCCATACGTCATGTGTCAAGATACAACAATGAATCTCTTACAGCCTTGCAAGGGATTTGTTAACGCACTGGAACAGCTCCCAGATTAAATGCTCTCAAACTATATTTGATAACAGAGTGTGAAGTCCTACAAGGTCTAAAAAAACAGTCCTCACAGTCATTCCCTCCTGTTTACATGAGTCTTTTTCTCTTCCAATGTTCACAATTCACTTCAAGCATGACAATGGATAGACTGATGATGGGAGTGCTCCTCAACTGCTCTTGCAAGGAAGGCATAGCTGCAGTTTGCAAAACTTATTTTTACCCACCTAATTTGTATGATGCTCCATTAATTTTTCCACACCACATACACTTCAGTACATCACTTAGACCCAGTGTAATTCTATTCTCAAAACTGTTGCATTTATTGGGAAATAATTCATTTCATTCCAGACAGCCACACCAAATGGAAGCAAACTACACAACATGCTTGCTGCTGTGTCTTTCATCTTAGTGTATTGATTTGAAAGCTTGTACTGATTTCTCTCAAATTAACCTTTTTTTTTTTTTAGTTATATAAATAAATAATATGAAGCAAAGCAAGTGAAACTGAAGAGAGAAAAATCAACAGCTCAGCTATGAGATCCTAACCAAACCACTCCGAGCTTTCTTCAAGGAAAAACGCTTCTCTCATCTCACCTTGCTGTTAGATGTGTCAGTTTTACTGACTCAAATAATATTAACCTGATCAAAATGTAACAAAGACAAATAGAGAGATCATATACATAATACATAAGATAAAAATACATGCACTAGTCTCTGCTGGAAATCTCTTATTTTTTATGATTCTCTGATATTTCTTAAGATGCTCATTTCAAATGCGAAACAGACAAAGAATTTATGATCAAAACTCTAAACCTGGCCTCACGTCTCTTCTGATTTACCCTTAAAGAACTGATTAGCAAACTTTATCTTGAAATAGTCACTGAAATATAAACAATCTACTCAGTATTTTGTCCAGATGATGCTGCATATTCCAGCTAGGAAAGAAATTAAGATAGCAGTCATGAATTTTCTTTGTCATGCCTGCTAGACAAAACAAAAAAAAAAGTAAAATACTCTAGCAAAACTAGTCTAACCTCTTGCATTTAACTCAGTGGTGGATCCAAAGTTTCTGCCATTTCTTATGGAACTCCAAGATCCCTTATCTTGCCTTTTCCCACAAAAGGGCCAGTGTCAGCTGTCAGCATCCTTTTTCTCTTCCTTTGAAATGAGTTTTGTTACTGCAGGGCAGTATGGTGCCTGACCTGAGATGGCCTGTGTTGCCCTGTGAAAACATGGCTTAGTAGAGAAATGGGTAGGCAGTTTAATAGCTACCAGTGTATCAGCAGAAGTCACTGGACTGTTTGAAAGACAAGCTCCCTCCCACACCATCCAACCTTGCTTTTCTTCACAAAGGTATGGAGAAAAGCTGCAGAGCCTGAGAGGGCAGAGAGAACATTTGAAAGCTTGAAGTACTTAGTGACAATTTCAAGAGGGAGCAAGAGTTCAAGAAGGAAGTGGAGATTTAAAAAAAATAAATAAAAAAAAAAACAACAAGAAAAGCTTTACTTAACTGGCCAAGAATCTCTTACTTTTTATTGCCTCCTTTTTTACTATTTGTTTGCATCATTTCTCAGTTCTGTCTTGTTCTGATAATTATTCCCCTGTAGAGTCCACAGTATTTTGCCGAATAGGGTTGGATACATACTACTTTACCCTTTGGCTAATGTTCTGAAAACTTTTCTGCTTCTGGCTCCACTTCAGGGCTTACAATCCTCATTTCCATTCTTGTTTCTGGGGTTATTTCCAGACTTGCAAGCACATTTCTGTTTACACAGCTATACTCATTAGCCTAAGAGGGATCATGACTCCTGAAGTTTGAGAATCCCTGTTCTAGGAACTGTGGCAATTTAAAGGATAAATAATAATGAGGTGGAAAAAAAAGGAATTATAAGAAATATAATTGAGAAAATCAAGGTCATATCAGAACAAAGAGAAGAAAATGACCAAAGGAACAGAAAAGGAAATGAACAGAAAAAAAAAGAAAAATGAGACAGAAATTATATGGAGGAAGCTATGTAACATTTTTAAGACAGTGCTTTGAAAATGTGTCTTATAGTATAAAATCCTTTCTAATTAGCTCCCAAAACAAAGAATTGCATATTTCCATCCATTAATATAAAACTTCTTTTATATTATTCACATAGAACTAAACTGCACAATGTTGAATGAATTTGCCTGCTGCTCTGGAAATTGCTTTGTTCCATAAGTAGAATATCTGTAATCCGCTTTATCACAGCATTTTAAGAAAAAAACATTTTTAATTGTATTTGTCTTTCATTAACTGACACATATTTTATAATCATGGTTCCCGTATGTTGCTAAATTGACCAATGTCAAAAATCTCCCCCAAATATGAGCCCCTACTGAATGCCTCAAAGTTCTCAATCACCCTTAAATACTGTTAAATAACAACTATAACTGAAAAAATAAAAAAAAAAGTTATGTCAGGTTTCACAACTTCTATTTGTTAGTATGCAGAGTAAAAATATTATATTAATGCAAAAATATCTGAAATAATTCAGAAAAAAATAAGCCCATACATTAATTATTTCCACTATTACAAGATTTTATTGGCTTCTTAGCAGCACAGATACTAATTGAAACTGGTATATAGTGGCTGTATAGAGGAAAGTAATATTCAGTAATAATAAGTAAAAGTAATGAAAAAGGTCACTTGCTCTGGTGACACAGTCAAGAATAACTAAAAGAGATCTTTACATTTTTGCCTATACAATCACTTCCTGAAAGGAGTAAGTTTCTAATTCCTCAGATATCCTGAAAGAAATAATCCTGCAGAATCCTAATCCACACCCTGTAAAAATCTGTGCTGATTCCTTTGTCTCCTTCACAAGCATTTTATGCTGGGTTGTGTGCTAGTTTTAAGTACTGATTTTCAGTATGTTATATTGACTTGCAGAATCTGAATGTTCAAGAAGAACCACGAAAAAGACAAAATGGATCCCATCAATGGTGTTTAGTATAATTTCTAAATGAACTGTAGGGACTGTTTTCCTGACAGTACTAAATAATTTTCCAAATACACATGTGGGTGTCAGAAACTGAAGTAGTTCTTGCCTTAAACATTGTTACAGCAAAACTGTATAAGAAGCCACAACCACCAGCCCTCCCTGGAGATGCCTGCCTAGAACTTTGGACTGTAAGGCAAACTGCTGAGATCCGATAAAGAGAACACTATTATTAAATCATCTCAGGTCTGAGGAGAAGTAAACAAGACTGTACATCCACAAGAAAGCCAAACCCAGCAGCTGTGCTGGTCATCCCTGGCTGGGATTGGGGTGGGGGAGGCCACAGCCCACAGCTGAGAGCAGGTTTGCACATATTTCACCCCCAGCTGAGGTGGAGGGAGGGAGATTTTGAGTGTGGCACAACCTCTGATCAGAGGCAATGAACACCCATCCTCCCTGACTCAGCTGTGGAATCCCAACCCCGAGAGAACTACAGGACATTCACGTGAGGGACAGCTGAGGAGGTGTCATAATCCATCAAAGACCCCTTTTAGTGCACCCCAGACTCACTCCTGAGGCCTGGCACCACAGGACTGCACGTGATGCAAAGTGATGCAACAGATCCAGGGGCTGCTGCAAGAGACAATGGTAAACCTGCCCTCCCCTGCCGCCCCGGGGGAGGTGCCTGAATTTTCCTACCTGGCCTCAGTGTATATTAACCCATGGAATTCTATGCTTTTTGAGGGACCCTCACCACCAGGAACACCTGCTGGAGAGGATCAACGGAACATTGTTGGGATCCACGGAGTGGTGATATTTCCTTTCTCTGTCACTCTCTTTCTGTCCCCCCCACCTCTTTTCCTATTTCTTTCTCTTACCTTTTCTCTCTCTCCCATCTTAACTATCAAATACAATCCATACTATTGACACTGGCATATGGTCTCATTTGCGCCTTAATTTGGGCAGAGAAATGCCTAAATAACCTTATAAAACCAGACGTTAACAGTGGGTGAGATTTAAAACCTTTGCTTTTTGCAAAGGAACAGCTAGCTAAGGCTTTATAAAAAAATGCTAACTGAAGGAAATCTTGCTACACCTTCCAAAGTTAGTTGAGTCTATGTGATCCCACTTAAGTAGTCCTACGCTTATTTAATCAAGGCACAAGCAAAACAGCAAGGGAGCAGAAACTGATACTATGACTAAATCCATCATTCCTACAAACAGCTACCAGCAAGTGATATTCCTTCCTCTGCTAATTTTATCAACAGCTACCAGCCAGCTCATGAGTCTGGACCTATCCTGTATTGAACACTCTTGGAAGAGATGTCTGCCTGCCCCCGTTGTGCAGTGACCTGCAGGGTTGGATCCTAAATTTTAACACCATTAGAGTGGGAAAAAAAAGGCTGAGATAATACACAAAGATAACGAAATTTGTTATGCTGAGTAAAACTGGTTCTATTATACATGCTGCTTCAGTAAGCAATTGAGATCATGGTAAAACTTCTGTCAAGTCTGCAAATGCGACTTCTCAGATTGAGAGATGAAAAATGTCTTGTCCACGTCAAAGATGATAATTAACAATTCTAGTCAAAGTATTGCAATAAACATTATTTACAACATTATGTGAAGGTCCTTCCACCTTTAGGCATTCAGATACTAAGTAATTAATTCTCCTGCCAATCCTTCAAACTGGATAAACATCTCCATGCTATATATAGGGAAAGTGGTGGACAGAGAAATAGGGAGTGGTCAGCTAGACACAAGAAATGGAGTTTTTTAGTTCAAAAAGTTACCAGCCCCCTCGTCTCAGAAGAGATTTATCTTTTGATGCCTTTTTGGGCTGGCATAAGACAGAAAACTAGAGACACAAAATTATGGGGAAGGAGAAGAACAAGCACCTTTTATTCACACAAATATGTAACAAGCCGGGAAAAGGGGGATGGACAGCTCCCCTGATCTGCTGGCAACCAAGGCTCCGAGATGGTCCCGAGTGTCTCCATTGATGTCCCAGAGGTCCCCCCAGCCCATGAGTGTGTTCCCATACTTATAGCAAGTTTTATGATTCACATAGTTGACAGAAATCTCCCAATTAGTGAGGGGGTACTCTTACATGTAAAATAGTCACTGGGTCCTCTCTTACTTTTGTGTTTCAACCATCAAAGGAGATGTAATGTACTTTTCTCAAGGATAATAAGGGATAACATGGGGAGTAACATGCCCTTGTTATGACTAGGGGAGCTAGTATGGACTAGGGTAATGGTCTTCTATTATCTACTAATTCTATAAACATTAGCAGTGGAAAATTACAGGGTTTTCTACATAGGCAATCAGAGAAGCAAAATGAAAAAACAAAATCCATTTTGGCATCACTTTCATTACAAGTCATATGATTTAGCCCTAACTCTCACAAAGCTAAGTTACTGAAAATGGTTGATTATTCACAATGCCAGTGAACACATCTTAACTGCAGGGTAATCATTTCCATTTGAGGTAAACTAACCTCCTGAAATAGTTCTAACCGTTTAATTGATTTTGTATAGCCTATATCAGGTCTTAGCAGAAAAAATAAGAATTAATTTCTGCTATCTTTGCCTTTCATTTTTAGACCATTTAAACCACAAATGTAGTGATGTGTTTTTATAAATTAGTATAAACATAAAGGTATATAAATAAAACCATAATCATAAACTAAATACTATAAATACACACACACATAATCTGAATATAAAACAAATCAATTCAGAGCTAAAAGCTGGTCATTTGCATGCATATTATACACTCGGAAATTTTCCAGAAAATCTTGGAAATTGTGAGTTATGCAAGGTTATGAAGTATGCAGTATGAAATTAAAAATCACACAATTTCTATCACACAGTATGTACCTCCATATTTACAAAGGACCACGGTGTTTTGAAGCCAAGCATATACAAAGTCAACTGTTTAGTTCAGGGTTAAACAGTGTTGATTTGAAGGTAATAATAGAATATGCTGAGTTGGAAGGGACCCATCAGGATCATCAAGTCCAACACCTGGCCCTGCACAGGACACCCCAAGAGTCACACCATGTACCTGAGAGTGTTGTCCAAATGCTTCTTGAACTCTTTCAGGCTTGGTGCTGTGACCACTTCCCTGGGGAGACTGTTGCAGTGCCCAACCACCCTCAGGGTGAAAAACCTTTTCCTGATATCCAACCTAAGCCTCCCCTAACTCAGCTTCATGTAATTTCCTCGAGGCCTGTCACTGTTCATGAGAGTGAAGAGATCAGTGTCTGCCCTTCCTCTTCTACTCACAAGGAGTTTCAGACTGCAGTGAGGTCTCTCCTCAGTCTCCTCTTTTCAGACTGAACAAAACAAGCGACCCCAGCTGTTCTTTGTCACTTCAGCCGCTAGCCGACGGGTGGCCTCGGCAGGTGACAAGGTCCGGTGCCCCAGCAGCGCGGCTACCAAAGACCTGTCAGTAGTTCTGTGCTGCCTGAGAAAGCAGTCAAGGCAGGCTGCAGCACTGCTGTTGTCTAGCAACTCGGCGGGGGGGAAAGATGAGAGAGGGCCTTTGCTGTGTCTTCAATCCCGGCTTTATTTCCACCCCGAAGAGCAGGAGGTGTGGTTGGAAGGGAGGCATCAGTCAAAGACCTTGTGAGGGGGATGACAACAGTTTTTAAAGGGGGGTGGAGAGAGAGGGGAGCAAGGGAACAAGCCAGTAAGGGAAGGACATGAGGTAACAGGGCACAAATCACAACGCATTAAGGGAGGAACAGATACAAACCAACCAATAGGGAAGCAAACTGAACAGAACCTTCCAGAGCTTCATACATAAGGAATAGGCTACATTATTAAACACAAGGGGTTTGAACCAATGGGGAGAAAAGACCGGCAAAGCTTCTGGAAGGGAGGGAGGAGATGCTGCATGATTGACACACAGTGGGTGTCAGCCCTAGACTTGGGCCTTGCCCTCGGATCTGCCCTCAAGGTCGGAATCCTGGGCGGGGAATTCTACCCACTGTATGGCACTCAGCCCCAAGGTGGGCTGGGCCACCACAACAGTTCTTCATATGGCTTCCCCTCCAGGCCCTTCACCATCCTTGTGGCCCTTCTTTCTGTAATTTCTAATAGCTTAATGTCTTTTTTATATTGTGGCACCCCAAAGCTGCACACAGGACTCAAGCTGAGACTGCATTAATGCAGAGTTTAATAAGAATGTATTAAAGTACAGAGCTGAAAGGGCTCTGTTATGTCAGCCTACAGAAGCAAAATATCAAAGGTTAGTAATCTCTTCCGTTATTTTGTTATATCTTTCAAAACAAACTCCCAGACTGGTTCAGTGATTAAAGAGAGCAATGGCACTTTGTGTATTACTTTGGGAAGCACAGTTAGTACGCAAAAGTTATACGTACCTATGCCCTGATCTGAATCAATACTGACCTGTATAACATCTCAGCATTGTGTTATTGGTGACTATTACCCTGCAGATAATTTATTTTGGAATAATCTCAGAGAAGTTTGGTATTCCTTAGTGTTTTGCCTAAGAGAGAATGTATTACTCATCTGTTCTAAGAATGTTCTCAATCAGAACAACACCACATACATTCTTGATAATGTGTCCTTTGACTCATTTGAGCAGAAGAAATCTGCCACACTTAACCTACACTTGGCTTAGACTTCAACTGCAAGTGAAGTGAAACTTAGGTATGCTTTATTCAATCCACAGGGGTAATTTAAGTCTCAGTTAACATATGCTAATATGTGACTTTGAGAACATTAGAAACTATTACTCTACAGATGAAGAAATAATGAATAATTTTGCATAACAACTTCAAATACAAAGGAATATTATGTTAAATGCATAGTTTTGATCCATATTTCAACACATTTGCAAGTAATTTATCTGAAGTTACAAATAATATGTTGCAATGTGTTCACCTATACTTTTTAGTTATAGATTAAAAACAAAACCAACAAAAAAAGCAGTCCAAAAACCTGCAGTTGTTTGAACAAAATAAAAATGTTATTAATAAGTATGCAATATGCACAATTTTTTGCCACTATAATATTTGAATTCTTTATATTAATGAAATATTATCTTCTAATATGTTTTCTTTGGGGAAATAATGCCTCATTCTCAATGTTGTAGGCATGAGAGGTCAATGTTCTGAAAGAAATTTAAGAATATCTAAGTCTAACCATGGGAAAAATCATGTTGACTATACTTTACTGTATAGATACGCAGGGAATGGATGCTCAAGAATATTACTGGGTGAGAAGATAAATGATCTGCCCATTTGCTTTAGATACTTCTGTGATCCATCACCACTTTATATGAGTGCCTCACAAAACTTAATAATCTTCATGTACACTCAGATTTGAGATACTCCAGCCACATGCTTGCAACACTGTGTTTAGAGAAGACCACACTGATGTAGGGTCTGCAATGGGATTATATTGGCCCAAAGTCCAGAGCTATTACTGTTGGACTGATTTCAGCATTTGTCAGTTGTCCTCATTATCAAATGGCAATCACAGGTTTAACTTTGCACTTGTGACTATCTACCAATTAACAGAAAAACAGGGAAAAAAAAAAGCTTCTATCCCTGAACAACTACCATGAGCACATTTTCTACTGCCAAAGTCTTGTGATCTCTTTCTATCTACCTTAGACCTCTTTACAAAATATCTTTACAGTGCTTTTTGGTACTTTAATTAATACTGCTTATCAAGTTTGGTGTCCCGCTGATGTTTTGCTTTTCGTTTGATAGAAAAATGTTACCTAGGGAAGATAGCATAAATTGTTCTAATGCTGAACTATTTCATTAATTCAGATTATTTGGAGGGGATGTCCATGTCCTGATACTTAGACAGCTAACATTTTTGCTTTACAAAGTTTTCTGCTATGAATAGGTGAAAGGCTCATTAAATTAAAAAGCTGCCAAATAACATCCAATGCATTCCAGACACTGGAAAATATAAAAAGTTTTATGGAGTAATTATAGATTTTTCAGGCTCTGTAACAGTAGGTCCTGACTCTCTTTTCACTTGTGCTGATATATTTAAGTAACAGTTTAATTTTAAGGGAATTTAATTAAGCAGTAATAAAATGAGACTCCGGCAGAAGTTTTTCAATTCCTTCTTTAGCACATGTACTTTCCTCTTGACTTTAAGACACATAATATAGCTTACAGCGTATCGATTCCTGAGACCTACGGCTATCTAGAAAACAAACGTTTCATTTCCTGACTTATTTTGTAGTTTGTTTTCATTCCACATCAGACCAAAGTGAAGTCCTTTTGTAATTTTCTGAAAAGAAAGCATAGACAGGTGTAAAATGGATCTGTACACAGCAGCTCAGGCAACACAGCATTCTGTTCATAAGAAGCCTTTCACTGAAAACACATCATCTGAAGCAAACAGTATGGGATAATAGCATCAGTTTGTTGAACAAGTCTCTCCATGAGCATTTTAATACTACACCTGTAGCTGGTTTTGATCCTTTGTCATTTGCCAGCACGTTTGTCAAAGAGATTTCAGTGAGGTTTTGAATACTTCAAACTTCCTTGATAATTTAAAGAATTTAGTCACATTAAAAAGACTTTAAATAAGAATAATGATAGCTTGCTCCTTAAATAGCTGGTCTCTGTAGAATGATGAGAAGGTAATGGATTATTTTGAAGTATTATATTTACATATTATAGTATCAGGGTTATATTCACAGGGGTTTTTTTATATATTTTAAATTTTTTGTTATTGTCATTCTACACATAAATCCTCTGACATTTTGTTGTACTTCTCTCTGGTTTCTTCAGCAAATATATTCCTTGATTGTTTTGAAACATTTTTCTCTAGCAAAATAATATTCTGTTACTTCAGTTCATGGATCAGTGATATTAAAAGACCTGAAAACTAATTTAATGTTGGAAAAGTATGCTGTTCACAAATGACTCCTTTATCAAAGCTTTATAGCTAAGCACATCTAGAAGAGCTGTCTCTTTTGCTGGGAGTCAGTGTAAAGCCAGGCAGTGTAAAGTACTCAGTGTTTACATGTGCTGCTCTGGCTCCCGTGCAGTAGCCTTGGGCAGGTTTGTTGTATGTAGCCAAACGATGCCCAAGGCCAGAAAAAGAAAATTCAGATAACATGTAGCCACTGTGTATTAGCTTGTTCACTTCAGAATTGTAGCAAGCAAGCACAAAAGTATTTCAAAAACATACCAAGTTCATTTCAGAATACTAATATTTAAAGTTGAGCAGTTAACTCCAATGAAGTTAACACCTCAAAAGATTTTTTAAGGATTTTTTATGGCTACACAAGAGAAGGTCTCCATACAGGGAGGAAGGTACAGTATATAACAGTTGACAGTTACTCAGCAGTCACTTATTAAATTAACTACTTATGTGTGAAAATATGTTTCTAAATGGCATGTAAGATATATGGAATATATGGTCCATTGGTTCCCTCCCCTGCATGAACACTGGTCATTTGTGAAGTGGTTGACTTTTTATGTGATGAATGCAAAACCTGTTTAAGGATTTGCTTGTATCAAGTCACAAAGAATTAATTATCTATTTTTCTGATTTTTTTTTGAATGACCAATCCAGCTTTGCCTACAACTGTGTTAAAAATTGACTAAGAAGCAAAACATCTCCTCTTAATGTATAGAGAGTTCCTTTTTCAGTGTTATTTATCATCTGTTTCAGCAAGACCAGAAAAGGCAGAACACAGAGAAAACAGAAAGGAAAGTATTGTTTCAATGGTTTTTTTTTACGCTTTTTAAGGCACACTTAAGTGCAAGTACTACGGGTTCCAATGAAATACTACTACTATTTGTTTTGGTAAAGAAAAAAAAAATTCCATTTTAAAGCCTAAACTGGAAGATTGATATGTCTGAGTCTTCATGTTAGAGAAAACAATGGCCTAATGGTAGATCCACTCCCAATTAAATTAAAAAACTTGAATAGTACATGTTATAGCTCTTAGACTGCAGATCCTTACATGATGTAATACACATACAGCCTTTAAAACTTGAACTTGAGATACATAAAAGGGGCAGGCCAGGGGGTTGCAGTTTAAACCATCATACATTGAGATGTTTGGTGCTATGCTGTAGTCCTGTTTGGGGTAAATTCAGTGATTCAGTAAGAGCAAAGCTCCTTATTTAAAGTGTAGCATTTGTATTTTATATCAAACCCACATTGTAATTGGTCACTTGAAATACACCCTTTTAAATAAAGTGTTAGGATGCCTCTCAACCCTTCAATCTAGAATAGATTCCAGGAAAATATGGAAACATAAACACAGCTACTGAAGCAATTCTATTGAATTAAAAAAAAAAAAAAATCTGGAATAGCGCAAAAATCTAAAGGGCAATCAAATCAAAGCAAAGTACCTCCTGATATACTCATGATAATTTTTATTTGTTTTGGGAATAAATGTGTATTTTAGGATATTTTTAAGCTTCATTAGTGTACAAACAAGCTCTCTCTGTTCCGTTGACTCAGAAACAAAACCAACCAAACAAGCACAACAAACAAGCAAATACAAATATGTTATTAAGAATCCTAGTTTTGAAAATTCAGATTTACTGAAATAATTACTGTTTCCCATTTTTCAACTGTAGACACAACAATTTATATATGTTCTGTGTGTCCCCATGGCTTCTCTTTGGCACTTCAAGTGGGCATGGCGGAGGTAGTTGATCTTTCTAACCATCTGCATCCACAAGCATGTGCACTTCTGGAAGAGGATTGAGATGCTTCTGCATCGTGTGACATGATCATGGTGATGTTTACATCCCTTAACCTCCTCATTTGCACTTTTGTTGCATCTGCTTATCAGTATGGCACTCTGTGAAATTTGCATTAAGCCACCAGACAAAGAATGATGCCATATGAACTGGAAATTTTCTGCCAACCAGCTTGTACACACATTTAATATTAATTGCTGTCAATGATCTTACAGCCAACTCTTTTGGCATTGTGGTAAATATTGAGCATCTCACTTCTGAGAATAATCATCTGTGTTGCTCCATACATTTGTTCTTGTAGTTCACAAATCATTAAATGAAGGAGAATCAACAGTGCCAGCAGATGATCCAACATTTGAAAATCTGTCTCCTATCTAAATAAATATATTGGAATTATTAAGCTATGCTTGTCTATATCAATTTTTATAACTCTTTTTATATGCGCTATTATTAATATCTCTCAGAAATAAGTTGGGAAAGATATCACTTGTTCTTTTAGGTTCAGATGAATAGAAGTTTTCTGAAAGAGTAAATGATTAATATGACTCTTCAGGCTGTGATACAATACAGAATTTCTTTTATTGTTTCTAATTTAAATGGAAGTGACTGACACAAAACCTGAAATATCTAAGCTAGATCTAGACCTTTTAAATTTATAATTTTATAATGGCAAAATTACCTAAACAAATGTTTATGATGTGTGGTCATTCAGAACACAAACAAAATAACAAATGACAAAAAAATATTTCATTTCATGCAACTTGCGTAAGTTATTTTATGTGAGTTTTGTGTAATCAGAAAAACACCTTTGACATGTAAATTCTGTCTTTATAAAGGCCAAGGATTCTTAATGTAATTGTAAAATCATATCTGTGCAAGAGCTCTTTTTTCTGATATAAACCTGGACTTAACAGTTCAGCATGGAAAGTACCTGCACACAAGAAACTTTATTCCAGCATTCATGCTGCCAAATTTGGTATGATTGATCATGTTTATATATCTTTGTTCTTGAGTGAGAATTTGTTATAACCAAGCTTCAGTGCTTTCTTCTTAATTACATCAGTATTCTAACCTAGGGAGAATGGTGAAGAGTAAAGTAAATTCTACTAAGCAATTTTGTTACTGGCACAATTTATATTTTTCAGTAAAAAATATCCTCAGGTACAAATCAAAGAAACAAAACAGAACTAGATGAAAAAAACAGACACATATTTCTGAAGCTAAAACTTAAGTATTTTAGATAAATGCCCTGCCTATTACTCCGAAGCTTTTGAGGTTCTCTTAGGCAGTGTCTGACCTCCAGAGTGATAACATGAATGATTCTGCCCGGGTAAAATTTTAAATACTGAAATCCACCACAGTAACTGTAACCAGGAAGCATTTTTAATATCCTTTAGCAAATTACTGTACTGAGAGGCTCCCTGAGAGCAATAACAATGGGGAAGTTAGAAATTACAAAGGTTTCCGTATTTCTATTCATAAACACAACATCTATAAGAATGTTTTTACATTCTGATTGTGTCAATTTTCACTCTTATTACTGTTATACATTTGCTAATGGAAGAAGTGAGATAATAATTTTACCTTATTGAGAACACATTTTTCATGGATGGAAAGTGGACTTATCTTATCTTGTACTTTCTACAAAATCCTATTTCTTGATTAATAATTTTACCAGCTTGTCAAAGTTGATCTTTGTTTTCGTTTTCTTTTAATGAAGACCTTAACACTGTAGATCCTAATTTGCATTGCTTCATATATAATTAAGGTTTCAAAGCTGTGAAATTCATTGACTTGTAATAGGATGTTACTTATTAAATGACATTTTCAGAATATTGTTATCACAAATATGCTTAGGAAAATACACTTTACAACATCACTTGTCCAATACAAACCCATAAAACAGTCCTATGAAAGTCAGAATTACTCCTGTCCTTTGTTCATCTTCTTATTCCCGTATTAATGCAGAAACTTCCTTGTTCTTCTAACAAATTAACATGCCAGCTGTATTACCGTATGCAAATAGAGCAGAGAAAAAAGGAGAAGAAAAATATTCAAAGCGTATGAATGTGTAGGAGGAGAGAATGATAATACCATTGAAATTGGCTTCATACTGGTATCAAGTGACACAGAGAAAAGACCAGAAAGCCTAACCTCTTAACCTCTGGTGCTTGGAGATTAATGTGAAACAAGTTCTACATCTCTCTAGACCTGGGGACATCTGCTCTCTACATACCCTATTTGTCTCCCTCTTGCTCTGAAAAGGCTCTGGCTCTGGCTACAGTGCTGTGGTTTCCAGTCCATATGATATTCAACAGCAGGCAATAGTTCAAAATCACCTCATTTGACAGTATTGCATTGCCATGGCACAGAAACCAAATGTGCAACGAAAATGTTTGAGATTTTTGTGTCAGCTGAGATATTCCTAAGAGAAAAAAAAAAAACAAAACCAAACCAAACAAAACAGAACAAAAGCATCACTTGGCCCTGTTGAAAAAATAATTAATAGAGAGTGACTTCTGCAAGAAGAGAAAAATAAAAATGAGAAGTAAAAATAATTAAAATGTGGAAATATTCCAGAACAAACAAACAAAAATATATTGCCTTTTGCTATTCGTGAAAGAAAAAGCATATGTAGTACCGAGGCCAGACTTTAACAGTTTCTCAGTGTTATCCAGTGTGAATAGGTTAAGAAATTTATTTTTGTTGATTTAAAGTGCTGAACTGACATTTCAAGTATATAGCATGTTCTAGATTTAAGCGCAGTAGAGCGACAGATGTTAGCATGTCAGTTAGGCATGTCTCTAGGTGTTTTATTGGATCAAAACCTCAAGTTCTGTGGCTCAGATAAATTTCAGCAGTTTCACATTCAACAGTGAATTTCAGTGACAGACCTTTGTGCTGTAAGACCTATGGAAATCTTTCTTTTTGAATTGCCATGAAGATGAGTTATTTTCCATTTGTTTAAGTGTTCAGTTACTCTCTGCAGACTTAATGCTTCCCAGGCAGAGCAAACGGGGGACATGTAGCTTCTTGACCTTTTCATAAGGATCCCTTTCAGAACGCAGACTTTTAAATTGATGGTAATTCTGTTCCTATAGGGCCTCTGCGCCAAGTGCTATTTTTGTGTACTAGAATCCTCTAGACCCTCATCTCTAAACAGTATTCACAGAAGTAAACACTGACCTCTTAAGGCGGATTTCCCTGAATTTCTTCAGTGAGCAAGGGAAAACGATATATTTTCTAGAGGACAATTCACAGTGTTTGATTTAGATACCTTCTCTGAATCACTCTTCCAAGGACCTATCCTTGTGCATGGATTACTGAGGAAGTCATGGGAAATTAGTCTCATGAGGCCAGTTAGTCTTTATGATTACTGCCTGTAGCCTTATATTTTATCTATACATCATGAATCACAGCTGAGCCGGTGGTGTCAGGTGATAAGACTTGGACCATTAGTTCAGAAGACAGTAAAATGCTTCTACTTCATATCACTGTCTTGTAATGTATTATGAATGACTGCTAAATAAACAAGTACACATTTCTTTACTTATAAAATAAATACATAGTATTACAGTCTACTCAGAAATCATAGTAATATACTTTCAATGTCATACATTTGCAGTCCTGCACACCCACTCAAAGTATGCTAATAATATAGTGAAAACATACAATTTTGAATCAGAGCCACAATTATGAAGGCAGTTGTCTTTATTATTATGTAAAAGGCATGAAGATTTGAATCAGAGTCAAAAGGTCCAAAAGGCTTATCATCTTCAGATTATGAGAAGAAGTTTGCAATAATGACAAGTAAAATTGTGGGTCCAGAATAAGTAGTACTATAATAGGATCATAGCAGTTATTCTGTAGTAAACCTAGAGAGATTATCAAAATTATACATATATTAAAAATGTAGTATTTTCCCTAAGTTTCATCCTTACACAGATGTAAAAATATAAGTCTTTTCGAAGGGGCAATTCATAGCTTTTGAACAAAACATCCTTTTTGAAACACTTTTCCCCAAAATAGTGATTACTGAAGAAAGTAATGAGTGGCAATTACCCATGTGCAGCATTTTCTGTTTTCAGAGAGATGTTTCAGACAAATCCAATGAAAAATACCTTCATGCACATACTTTTGAATATAATTCATTATACTACATATTCAAAAAAAAACATGTTATCATTTATAAAAACTATATTTTCTATACAGAATAATCAATTACTTAATCAATTTTATTACTTAGAAAAATTAGCAATGGAAAATTCCATTCTCATGCATATGAGCCTGATTCAAAAACACATTTCTAACATTAAGGTGCAGAGCCATCAAAATTTTTACTGATGCTGTTTTGTCTTACCCTGTAATGACACCTCTTCATCTTGAAGCGAAACAAAGCAGAACCAATCACAAGAAAACAAACCATAACAAACACAGTACTTTTTGCCTCAGTTTGTGTACATCTCCATTACAGTTAGCAGTACAAATTCATTGCCCAAAGATACATTAAACTTTATCTACTTTGAGCACCATTACTGGCTTGGTTAGGGGATCTTGTATTCCAGCATGGATCAGAAAACTGACAGTAATCTTTGATCCTTGCACTGAACTTCTTATTACCATGTTTATCTTAGGGCTTTCCAAATAAGGTAGTTTCACATAAAATTAAGAAATATCCTCTCCTTAAAAGTACATATGCTGAGAACCTCACAGCAGTTGATGAATATAAGAAATGTACCCACTTTTAGAATACCCATTTTTCATAGGAGTTTCAATCTAAGTATACAAACATTATATTAAAAAAAATTGCCTGCTATTTGTCGGTAACCTGATGAAAATAAACAAATAATCTTACTAGAACACTGCCAACCTTCAGGACTAATGGACTAATGGAACAAAAACCAAAACAAACCCCGTTGGTTCTAAAAAACTTTTGGAAAAGACAGATTTTTGTGCCATGACACTGATAGAATATGTTTACTTTTAGATGTTGCATTGCACTGACAAGATGCAAATGTGAAAAGTATTCCTCCTATTTGGATACCTGCAGGTTTGATTCAGATAACTGCTGACACAGGTCAGGCAATGTTGTCAGCCAGAGTCATGGTGCCCAGTCAGCTGATCTCTTTCTTACCCTTGTAAACTCAAGAAATAAGAACCAGTACACACCATACTGTATTGTGATAGAAATAATTTCTAATGAACTGCAGTTACAAGATGTTGAAGAAATACGCACATCATTCACCACTAGAAATAAGTTGGGTTTTGTTCCCACAAAGCAAACTGTGTCCTTTAATGAGAACAGCCCCATTCACCTTGATCTGACTATACATTATACATCACACTGCTGCAATATTAATTTGATACTAGAAAGTATCAACACATTAAAAAACTGTGTCTCAAAATGATCAGAGCAAATCATATTATCTGCAGGAAAGATCAAATGTCATAACTCAACCTTTGTTTATGAGAGGTTCATGAAAAGAAAGACTGTTATTTCTTATTTTTATGTAAAGCAACTACAGAAAGAAAATCACGCTCTGTACAAATTGAACGAATATGAGCAAACTGGCTAGAAGTACACTTACAAAGAATCCAGCTGAAGTGTTTGCATTGTCACATTGATTAATGTCCAACACCTGAGCCAAGCAAGTTGTAAAACTGTCTTTTGTTCAAGTCCAGTTAATACGCTGATCTTCAGGATAAGAAAGTAGGTGCCATCTCATTCCTTAAGGAATAACTTTATCCATGGTCATTTGGATTGGAGTTTATTGCCTCATAGACTGCAAAAGTCGATAATGTTACATATTACAATTCCACATGGGACTTTACAAGTGATAGTAGTAAACTCACTTTTTCTTCGACATTATCTAATAGCTTGACCTTTACTTAAGAGAAAATTTACATGAGTGATCTTAGAATTTTGGAATTTCTTTTTCTTCCCACAGTTTATGTACATACTTTAAATTTTAACTAATTAATTTTCTGTTGAAAGTTATTTTTTCATAGCTTGAAACTTGATAGAAAGATTGATTTACATAACCTTAAGAAAGAGGTAAACAAGTTCTTGTAAGGAATTACATTAGTAAGAATTTTAAATCACAGACTATACAGATTGTGGTTAAATTTAATGATCAACTCTGTAAAGTATAATACATTAAGTTGTACAACTTTGTTGCAAGTTTCAAAAATTTGTAAATTAACTAGAATAAACTATGCTGTCTACAATTATATTTTATTTATTTTATTTAAATCTACAATTTTTGAGGGTAATTCTAACCACTAATAATCTTTGTAATTAATGTAAGTATAGTATTAGTCTAGCTTTTAAATTATAAGATGTATTGTCTGGTTATATGATTAACAATTAAATATTCAGTTAGCAGTACCTCAGAAATATAGAAGCTCCACTGATGCATACAAAGAAAAGCACTGACTGTAAGAGAAAATTTAATTAAAATAAGATAATGATTTTGCTTTTAAGTCCTCTTTTGCAAATAAAGACTGAATGTTCCTAGGATCTGCCAAGATCTGCCAATAACCTAGATTTAGGTTATTTGCCTTTAAATCTTTATTAATACCAGTGAGGGAAACCTGCTGAGTCATCTGTTTGCATTTAGATTTCTGTAGAACTTAATTCTGACCCTGTAAAAATTTCTAAATTTAACAGAAGTGGCCACACTGACATCAGTGGGACCATTCACTTGAGAAAAACAAGCATCAGCATAAGCAACTGTACATTCAAAGCCGCAAAAGGTCAAAATCTATCCCTCTCTTATTTGCCAGCATTTTGCCTAGAAGGCCATCAAATACCAAGACAAAACAACATACAAAATCTGATTATGAAAAAAAGAAAAGAAAGAGTGATTGCAGAATGTTTTAAAATCCCTTACTAAAATAAATTTATAGTCAGAGCAACATAAAATTATTTGAGAATAAAAAATCTAGGCAGTAATATTCTTTATGAGTCAAAAAGCAACACTTTATTTAGGCATCATCATGAATTTTACAGGAGTGTTGAAGCTTTTTTTCCTGATCATATGAACTTATTCCATGCTGGATGATATTAATTAATCTGTTAGCTGCTAAAGAATGCATCAAATAAAAATACTTGTGAAGAACATACCTTTTTTTTCCTTTGAGATAGACTGCACAGGAATGAGACGTTCTTATAAAACATAGTGTGCTCTGATTTATCCAGCTTCAGTATCATGTTATATTAACAGTGTGTATGGGATAGCTCTGAGTAATAAAGTTTGAAATTTTCTGTAAATGGTCTTCATAGCACTCTATTTGGCAAATGTTTCATTTCTCATCTGGAAAACAAGAAAAACTCAAACTTGTAATTTCATTTGTAAAAGGACAACATTCACTTCAATCCTATAACCTGTTTACCTTAATTTGCATCAATAGTATAAAAAGCATTACCAAATATTTTATTTTATTTATTTAGTATACTTATGACACTCTATGCCGCATTTTAAATGCAGTCAAATCTCAAGGGTGGAACGTTAAACCAAACACAGACATTAAAGATATTTTCCTTTAACGGTAATTAAAGACATACTATTGCAGGATATCAGGGTCATTAATTATATATAAGCAGTTCTGGAGTAGTTATTCCAGTACAATTAAATGTTGATTCTGTTTTCTTAAATATATTTCAACTATGCTGTCAGCTATAGGGAGCTTCACTGGGCTGTTCCACCATTCTATATGAAGAACTGACCTCTTATACATATAGATATATATATATATATACGTAGACCTGAGACCTCTGTCACCATCCTGTGCCTGTGTATTTACAATGCCTCTGCTATTTTACATACTGGCTCCTCCAGTATGGTCTTGAGATGGTTCACTTTTGTGTACACTCCTTTCTGGAGTCTGATTCCAGTTTCATTCTACACAGTGGGGATGTCTAAACTTACTTGTATATGCAACTGTAGCCCTTTCTCAACTCCTTATTATTGATATGTAATCACAGCAATATTAATGGCAATCATCAAAGTTGTTCACTTACATTCGATTCTCTCAACAGCCTTTATTAAAATACTGGATTTACAGTAACAGTGAATGAAATTATAATAACCCAAAAGGTGTGAGCATTATACAATTAATATTGAAGCAGCTGCCATTTGTAATGTTATACAACTAATGTCCAAAATTGCTGTTTCTCCATTCTCAAATGGAGAATATTTATCCTCATTTTGAGCTGAAGAAACAAGAAGTACATGACAAGATAATGAGAGTTAAAGCTTCACTTTTTAATGCTAAAAAAGAAGTATATCTGGGGAAAAAAGGGGGGAGGGAAAGGAAAGCAAAGCAATAGATTGATTTTATTTATTTTTGCTACAGGAGTACTCCAAAACATCCAGGATAGTCATTTGTGTTACCTGACCAGTTTAAGATATATTTTAAGAAATATGTGCAATATAATCATCTAATTAAATTCACAAGTTTTGTTTCTTTTTTCATGTCTCTATTTTTTTGTGACCTAAGTGATGATAAACTTCTTGAACCATTAATTCTGCTTAAAAATGTGATCTAGTGCCACAGGTAGTGAGCGTGAGTGACTCGGAGTCTCTTACATCGGTCTCATTTTCCTAAATAAAGCGACTTAGGCCTTATCTAGTCTCCGATCTGGAGGTGAGCCGTGCATCAAGACTCCCGCAGATCTAGGCATAGCTCACACACAGCGGTTTAACATATGCAGGGAAGCAAAGACACGAGAAAGGGTTCTTTTCCGCTTATTGCCAGCAGGATTTTATTCACTGGATCATGGTGCGGAGAAGACAAATTCAAAATGCAGGTCAGGGCANCTGGGTGGGGACAGCCCCTGCCAGCCGGGCTGTGCCACCCCAGCTGCCGCGTGGCAGGGGGAAAGGACCTGCGGTCCCGGCCCAGCGGTGCCAGGCCCGGTCGCAAGCCACGCCCAGAGGCACCATAAAAATCCAGTCCTTCTAAGGTTAGGAAAACCTATAGGTATTTGCTGCAAAATTCTTGCTTTCTACAGCATGAAGCAACCTGAAGGCCAATTAGTTTCTGAGTCTTTTTTATAGGACCACTATATACTGTATATTACAAAAATACAACCTGCAACCTGTATATTACAAAATACAACCATAGGTCTAGTACTACTCCCACTGAAGTAGCTAGGCATTTACCCATCAATTCCAGTGGGAGTTCAGTGAGACTCTTAAAATAAATTCTATTATATTTTCTTTATATTTCTGTCCTCCTCTTAGGTCAGATCATCTGCCCTGCATAATGAGAAACTGAAATACTTACAGAAGTGTAGGAGAGACACTGTTGATATTGCATAATTTAAATATCACAGTCCTCTAATTTTACATTAAAACTTAAGACAATGTCAAGTACTTCTTGAAAAGAAGCAACTCTGACTGTTTGTTTGAAGACACTAAGTTGACTAACCAAAGATTTTATCATGTCTTTTTGCTGTTTCTCTGTTCTGTAAACAATAATTCTTTTCATGAGTTTCAAATTAGTTTAAAATTAAGGTACTTGCAATATTTCCTGTTCACATTAATCTTTTTAATTACAATGCTGATGTAGAGAATATACTGGGTATCATTATCCTTAGTTAATTTATACTGATTCTGATCTCAAAGAAAGCATGCAAAGAAATGGACTTTCCATCTTTCCTGTCTATCAGTTTTTATATGGCACACCCCATTCTCTTTCTAGTTCTGCAGAAGTAGCTAATCACATTTGAGTGTTGATCCTGGGTTCCATCTATAGTAAGAGGGACTGTGAAAAACGAGGTTCACTCTCCTGTTACAATTATAAAACAAATTTAATAAAAGACAGCAAGGGACAAAGATAACAAAGCAAAAGAAATGGCACCGGGTGCCTGGCACTCAGCCAAGAGCACACCTACCGCTTAGGAGACGCTCTTCACATACTCTTTCTGTTACATAACTCTAATGCATACTCATGTACAATTATACATATTAAACTTTTCCCTGAACTAGTTTACATGTTCCAGGAATTGTTTAGCATGTCCCCTCCTCGGATCTGCCTTTTTAGAGCATGCGTATTTTCTGTCTGTGGATTCGGTCCGTTGTTCTTATCCCCTCCAGTTTGGGTCTTGGTCCATGGTCCCTGCAGATGGCAGTTGCTGATAGATGGTGTGTCAGTAGTAGGGGCCTCTAGCACATGCTCATTGGATGTTATCCAACTGAGCAGACAGTCCAAATTCCATAACTATATCAGCTATTTTACTACTATGCCTAAGTTTAGTTAATAATAGAAATAAAAAGCAATAGTTATGGTTACAAACACTATCAAATTCCATAAACACAGCTATTTCACTACTATGCCTAATTTTAGTTAATAATAGAAATAGAAAGCAATAGTTATGGTTACAAACACTATACATCTCTAGCAAAGCTACCTTAACATTATAGTATTCATTTTAATAGTTGCGGAAAGCCAACATTTTAATATGTATTTTTCACAGGACTCTATGACACGTCACAGCTAATGCTTGGCTTTGGATGTGTTGAATTGTTCCTTAGCAATTCTGCTTTTGCTTCACTTGTTACAAATGGCACTTAGATTATCAGCTCAGGTGTCAGTATGGGCATCAATTGTAACTTAAATTTTGAAGCTGAGAACCTAGGTTCTAAATTTTACGTGCCTTTGGGTACTTGTCAACTTTGTTCCCCAGAGTTGACAAGAATCAACAATGAGGTCATTCACAGACCTTGACTGTGATTATGCCCATGTACTGCCCATGTACTGCCCATGTACTGAAAAACTGAAAAAACTGATGAATTTCTAGAACTTGAAAGAGATTGTCATTTAAATTTAAATAATGTGCTTAGGAACTGAATTGAAATATTTGAATATTAGAACTTTATTGAAAATACAACTTATATCTTTCATATACTGCCAAAAACACAGCTGCTTAACAAAAAATTGTTGAAAGTGATAAATTACATTATTTTTTTTTTTATCAAAGGAGGAGGAAGAGGAAAGAAAAAATCTATCTTGGGAATATGACTATTTTAAATAAACTGTCCTGCTGGAAGTATAAGCTGCTTTTAGTCAGAGAAGTAAGATTTAATCTTGGTGTGTGTAATGATTTCGTTAAAGCAGTAACAATGAAATTTACACTCCTGATATCTGAATTATGGGTGCTCTTTCCACTCAATTAATCATATTATAACTCATGGTTTCAATTGTTTGGAGCAGTATGCTGGTTTTTCAGATAATTGTGTTTTGCATTGCACAGATAATTTCATTTTTGAAAGATCTGTTTCTGAAAATTGTTCATAAAACCAATACCCACGAACTACAAGGCATAGCATATCCCTTCTTTACAAGGCATAAGCAAAAGAGGAAACATTCCTTTGCATTACTTTTTTCTTAGCAGTCTGTGGAGTATCCACTCCAGAAAAATTATGTGAACAGTCTCCAGACAGTTTGTGGAGAGTCATTGCCTCTTTTCCCTTTGTTACACAGTTTTCACATGTCTCAGTTTTTACATGTAACACAATACATTGCTGTAATGCATACATTGTCATCATTTTGTCTCTTTTTAATGATATTAACATAAATGGGGTCAAGCACAACTTTTCAATCTCCTGTCTCTTGTCCATCATACAGATGGAAGCTAAACCTTTGCATACACTTTATATTTTAGTTGAAGTGGTGTGGCAACACTACTGAGAATTCGGATGTTTACCCTTAATCCTCAGTTACCAGTTTCTTTGGAAGCCAAAATGGACTGATAATCATTCCATAAAGTCTCATTATACAACCTCATAATTTCTGGAACATTGGAGATTTACTGTCGCTTACACTAATGAGCACCTTTGAAGTAGGCAAATGTGTACACCAACGTTCAGCTACGAGGAAAACAATGAAGTAAAAAGAACCCTTTTGGTCATTCAAGAAATACCAGACAAGCTGGAGCCGTGTTTTAAAAATATGTTGAATGAGAAAAGGCTGGGAAAGACATAGAGAGCACCACATCTTTTCACAAAGAATAGAGAAAAGAAGTTTCAAAACTTCATTTTGTAAATAGTAGTGTTTTGGATGTGTTTCTCAAATGCAGTCATTCAGCCTTCTTCAGCTTTCTGTCATCCTATGGAATGGTGATACTCTCAAATATAAACTATACTAATTTCACAAATTTTTTATTTTCATTGCCTTACCTATGTCTGCTGGGCTGACTAGCAAGCAAAAATTTAGTTCTTCATAGTCTCATATTCTGTTTAAATACTGCCTGCATATTGATACTGCACTTGAAAATCCAGAGAGAAAAAATGTATCTACATAAGGAAAATGCCAATATAGTAGAATTGGAGCAACGTCTATACAGTAAATGCTGCTATTAATAACAACACATTAAAGCTGGTTGTTAACTTTGCTTATAAACTCTTTCAGTTAACTCACTTTTTTATGAGCAATACCTTTTGCCACCATTATCTTATCTAAAATTGTTTTCTTATTGTAGTTTGGCATTTAATATTTCTAACCCTATGGTCATTTTATGTTACTTTGATAGCTGACATCACATCATTCAGAGATAAGTCTAAAAATAGCTTTCTTCATAGCTCAATCTCTTCTTGATGCATACATATATCTCCTAAAAATGTTAATTTTCTTTTATGAAATCATTGGTAGATAACGTAATTTGAGAACACTAAATATTTTCATATTTCGTAGACAACAATCATATAGTGCTTGATTCTAACTTTATTTACAAGGCAGCTCTGAACTTAAGGTAATTTGACATTAAGATTCATTATTTAGCTACCAAGGAGAAAATACCAGCTAACATACTAGACTATCTACAGAAATTATCAGCCAACTTGGTTATCATCACCTCCATCACAACCATCTTTTAGCTACATTCTTAATTTCATAAAACAGGGACAGATCCTTAGCTTAGGTAAGTCTTTTTCAATATAAAATATTCCTCATGAGAATACAAAGGAGAGGAAAGGGAATCTAAAATACGGTACTAGCTCATGTTGTTTTCAATCCTTCCCAAACTGTTTCTAAGCTCAAAACTTTCATTTTACATTTATGAATATTAGCTCTGTTGAAGTCAGTGAGTCATATTTCTGCTTTTGTAACAGTGGCGGCGTATGTGGCAAAAGCCACAGCCCCACAGGCTCAAGACTGGTGGGCACAGCCTGAGGTTGGCACCATCTGAGTCATACTCCCTGCTCAGGGTGAGCTTTTTGGTTCACCCCCAGCGTCCCTTGCACCTTCCTTTACATGTTTCAGTTCATTGGTTAGTTGCTACATTACTTCATGTTCTGTATAAGGTTATGTTCTAGAAACTTCATAACTGTTCAGTTCTCTATTGGTTACATGCAAATCCCTGTACCCCAATTGGTTACTTTCCCCTCCTTGTATCCCTATAAATCCCCTGCTCCCCTTCAGTCCGAGCTCCTGGTTCCTGAAGCCTTCAGCTCTCCCGGATCCCTGCCCCGCCCCTCCTGGACCCCGGACCCTCTCCTGCCTTCCCTGCTGCCTCTCCCCAGGAAATAAAAGAGCTGGAAATCACACCAGGGCCCTTCTCTCGGGTCTTTGTTCTCACACGCCTCTACCATTGGCCTGGGCTCCTCTCTCACACAGAGGAGCCAGCACTAAAAAAGCTGCCGGAGGACACCCTGTGTTTGGGGACACTGCAAGCTGCAGCCCCCAGGAAACCAGGGTCACTCCCAAACTGACACTGAGTGGCCTCGAGCAGGCCCCCGGAGCCAGAGTTATGTAACTGCATTGAAATCAATAGAATTAATCAGAAAAAAAAAGGGCCAAACAGAAACTTCAGCATGTGTCTTGGAGCAGAATATTCATCTTCTAGTGAATCACTGTTGCATCTCTCTGTCAATTTGACCCAAATGGTTATTTCACAAATGTACATATGCATATCAGGGAAAAATTTGGAATTGTAAGTATAATTCATTTTGTATTGAAATAAGTGATTCAGTAGATGCTGTGTACTTATTTTGCCAGGTAGAAATACATGTGTATCAATAAGGAACATAAAAATCAAAGCAAATGCTTATATTTAATGAAGATCATAGCTAAGTCCTCAGTGATATACTTCACCTCCACATACCCTGAGGAATTCCCTTTGTTTACTGTCTTTTCTTCAGTTCCCTTCTTTTTTTTTTTTTTTTTTTTTTTTTTTTTTTTTTTTTTTTTTTTTTTGGTGCAGCTGAGTTTTTCTCATGGTCTTTACAATATTCTTTCTCCTATCCCTGAAAGAGAAAGTTCCACTTTAATATTGTTTACAATAACACAACCTAAATATTTCAGATAGCTTGGGAGAATTCCTTTGGAGGATCCATAACGTTCCTGTGCATAGCTCTTTATGTGTGTGGTTGAGAGGAGTCTGAAACTTGTGTGGAGCTGTGAGCCTTGTGTCCTTATAGTATCCAAGTGTCAGCAGCTAGGGACCCATGGCATCCAGAGGTTGGTCACTGGGCAGACTGGAGGGATCCACACTTAACGCTGCTGGAATGCTGGAGGTGCAGAAAGAAGAGCCAGAGACAGCTGTGTTCAAGTTCAGAGGAAAGGAAGGAAGGGGGCAAGACCCACCTTCTTTTATTTCTTATATACTCTTTTAGAAATTACTAGTCATTGGAGGAAATCAGTTCTTCCTCCTTCAACTACAGTGGTCAAGGGAAATGTCCATCAAGGGTGTGTGTCCATGGGAAAGGAATGCATGTGATAAGATAGTTCTACAATAACATGGCTATGTTTACAGAACAATAACCTTGAGAACTAGCTACTATGGAATAGTTATTTTTAACAGCAAAGAGCAAGGCAACACACACTGAAAATGCAGATATGTATTTCCCACAAAGGGAGCTTCATTCTGATCAGCTAGAGAGGGGAACAGGATGAGGGCACTGGTGCTCTTTGTGTGAGTGCTGAGTGTGTCACCATTGTAATCTGTGTGTCCAGCCATGTGTATTTGTACTGTGCCTATATATGCATCTGTGCCTCTTGGGAATGCTGTCTCACCTACCACCTTGACCTGGGGATGTGGAGCACTGGCAGCCTCATCTCTATCAGCCTGCTGGACTCAGCAACTCTGGATACTTTTATCACTGATTTTGTGCTATTTGTGTAAAAGCACCTGTAACTACCATATTCCAATTCTAAAGAATTTGTATGCATTAAACTTTGGAATAGGTGCTGCAATTCTGGCATCTAAATACCAAGCACTTTTCAGTTAACATGGGTTATTTCTTCTTCAGAAATAGTTATAAAGTATATGAAAAAATTGCTTTTCCTTAAATTACTTTTCCCTTAGGTAACAGTTTTAAGTTGATCTCAAAATTCTATACTTCCTGTAGTTATTTACATCAATAAAATCAGAATGTGATGTGGATTGTACAAGGAACTAGATCAGAATAGCAGCAATCTCCTCTTTGCACAGCAGATGCAGAAAAGAAAAAAATTGTCTATCAGTTCATAATTTGTTCAATAATTATTAATCCAGTTTACCATTTATTTTAGTAATAGAAGGCAGTTTATTTAGCTGTTGTAGCCCAATATTTGTTACAAAAGAGACCTCTAGCAGCATCTGTAAATATTTATTTATTGAGTATGTACTTAGGTTTGATTTCAACAGATATATCTCAAGCCTGCCATGGATATTTGCTTCTGGAATAACATATTGTTTCACTAGTATTTATAGCACTCTTGCAGTGAAAGAAGGAGTTTTTCTGAAGATATTTTAAATCAATATCAAATCACAAGTATTTCCAGTGTTGAAGGGTATGGTCACTCCCTACATAAATTCTTCACTGTTGGGAGGAAAACATGCTCTTCCTTTGAATCACTCCATACAGCTGTCTGGGAAAGCAAGAGAAAGGTAAGAAACACATTCTTGTAATCTAATGTATTCAGGTAATAGTCAAAGTGTTGATATGTTTGTAATTCTACTGCAAGCTTGTTGATATAAAGAGTTTATGTAGTTCCAGTATGATCTAAGAGAAAGAGAAAACCATGCTGTCATAGTTGCTTAAACTATGCCTTCTAACACAGTCTTTCTTGCATCCATACTTATGTCTGCAGAGTACCAGCTTTTAAACCTAACAGGTAGGGAATTGTGAGAAACCATTATAACTTCTCACAGCATTCCATAAACATTAAAGAGCATTAAAAAGTCTCTACTGCAATGAGGGCATACAAAACAAGGAGACTGGTTACAGAAACCTTAATGAGCTAAGTTTCTCCTGGCCAACTAATGTGTGCTGCTAGCAACAGCAAAAAAACACCTCAGGTTCCTAAGGCTTGTTTTTCAGAAGAACAATAGGAAAATATATTCAGCTTTTTGTGACTTAAGACAGTTCAGGAAAATTCTGATTTCTTCCCAGTCCTTGCAAGTGTTTCATTAAAAGACTGTATACCTGGACAACACTACTTATTGTAAAAAATTCTGTCAAAGAAAATTAGTTTCTGTTGGTTTCTGAAAAATACTAAAGCTTTAGGAACAATTTATGTTACTGAAAAATCTTAAAATGAAAGCAGCTACCTCCTCAATTACCTATTTGTGGTTTTTTTCCCCATTGCCAGATCTGGGTTTTCCTGTAAGACACACAAAGCCCTTAGCTCACAGATCTGTCATGTGCCCTCTTACATCCTATTAAAGTGTCTAGAGGTCTCTATCTACCTGTGAAAGAATTGCAGAACTACAATTTTCGTGGACTGACCCTAGCCCACATTCCCCATCGCCCTGTGCTGGTCCAGGATGTGGAAACAGGTAAAAGAGTGAATGTAGGATTGAAGTTGAGCCTGGAAATAGGAGGTCTTGGGCAAAGGAAGGGGAATGTTCTATGGTGGATCAGGCACAGCCCCTTCCCCTTGAAGGCACTGCAGCCTGTGAAGAATCTATATGAAAGAAGAAGAACAGAGCATGAAGAATGGAGCACCAGATGGAAACCTTTATGTCCTGGCTGCAACAACCCACCACACCACCTGCTGTCTCACCAAAAGCACTGAGTGCAACTCACAGCAAAAACAAGCAGGGAGGGGGTGGTATCTGAACTGAAGCTGAGCCTGGGAAAGGAGGAAGAAACTGCTTACACTAAGTGTGTAAATGTTTGATTCTGGCTTTTTTTTTCGTTTTGTTTTGTTTTCCACTACCTGAGTCAGTAATTAAATATTTATTTCAATTGGCAATAAGTTAAGTAAATTGTTCCAAGTCAAATCTGGGTTGCCTGCAACAGTAACTTGAATAGCCCCAATCTCCCTTTTATTTTTCTCCCATTCTTCCTATTTTCTCCCTCTGTCCTGATTAAGGGGAAGTAAGTGAGCAGCTGGATGGGCCCTTGTCTGCCAGCCAGTGCCAATGCACTGCAGAGTAAAATATTATTTTAGAGTGCTATCATTTAAAAAGCAGATGTGAAAAAGTTTCTATTTTCATCCTTGCTGAAATAAATTTAGCTATAAAACACAAAGAAAATGGGACTCTGATTGGGGAGCATATATTTTTCCTTGGTTACTTATACTAATTAAAGTATTCTTACTTTTGATAAAGAATATAAGAAAATGAATCCATCTAACAAAAAAATCATTACATGATGGAGAAGTTATACAAAACACAAACAAAAATTACTGTGAACCAACTTCTGGTGAGCAAACAGCTATTAGACCTCATAAAAACGTTTATGAAGCCCCTGGATTTTTTAGATAGACTGTGAAAAAGCATTCAGGTTCAGTAACATATTAATGGGATACAGGAAATAATGATAATAGAAAACACTGCAACTGTGCAATTTAATTTAATTATGAACACCTGGAAGACAAACCTTACCATAAGTAGTTACAACACAAACGTTGCATATATATGTGTGTGAATATATATATATCTATATTTCTATTGATGCCTAAAAGGCTAGCCCAAAAACTATCTATATCTATATCTATATCTAATCTATATCTATATCTATATCTATATCTATATCTATATCTATATCTATATCTATATCTATATATCTATATCTATATCTATATCTATACCTGAGAGTACAGCACTCTGCTGCCCACCTTAGTCTCCTGTCAGTCTTCACAGCTTCAAATAAAAGAAATCTGGGTTTCACTATGGAGAATATTACCATTGCCCCATGTCTTTTATGAACAATTCTTATCATAAATAAGTCTTCCATGTTATATCACTCTCTGAGGACCTGGCTGACTCAAACTACAAGAGGAAAGATTGTCATCAGAAAAACCAAAAGAATAGCTCACAAGATCAGTGAGCATGACGCTTCCCTTAGGATGCTAATGTTTTGCATTTCCTTTCAGTATTCAGAGCTGAGTTTCTTGATTGTTGTTAGCACACTAGAATAGCTGAGTTTTGTGCAGTTGTCTATTTTCCTTGTGTCTTCACTTGATAGTGATTTTTTTTTTTTTTAATAGTGAGAATGATGAAACACTGGAACAGATTTCCCAGCTGTTAGATGCCACATCCCTGGAGACATTCAAGGTCAGACTGGACAGGGCTCTGAGCAACCAGTCTGAGTTGAAGAATTTCCTGCTCATTGCAGGACTGTTAAGAAAAGATGAACTTTAACAGTCCTTTCTTACCCAAACCATTCTATGACTGTATGAAATAGCTCAGGAAGTCCTCACTTTCCCCCAGTGTATTGTTTCTACTTGCTATATGTTCCCTATTCTATTCCCTATATTACCTGCCTTGTTCACACTGTCATAACACAGACTTGATATGAGAACTACTTTTCCAAGCTAAAACGGTGTATATAACCCCCTTTGATTGGGAGATAGCCTTCCTAGACTGAGATTCCATGGACAAAGATGGAGCACACACATGATCTTGTCAAAAAGCATGCATTTTGAATTTGCAAATCAGAAACTATCTCCATTGTCACTTTCCCAAGATCCAAACCAGCAAGTTATGAATGCTAGGAAAGTATGAAACATATGCCTAGACCCTAGTCCTGCCAGAAATTCTGTATCAACCTAATGCTAAAATCATGCAAAGTCATATGAATTGATGGATACCTTTTTTAACATAACCAAGACCTTATGTTCTCTGCCTACATTATTTTCACACAGTGCTTTCCCTCCAAGAATTATTTCATTTTTAAATATTTACCATCTACCATTTATCTAAAGTAAGAATTAGTCTGATTGCATTTTTACATTACATCCATTTACAGCAACAGGCCTACTGCCAACAACTAAAGTGATCTTTAAAGATAAGGTTTGTGGAAGAGAAGGTCTTAAAGGTTATTCTCTTTTCTCAGTATAGAAATCAAATTGTCCTCCCACTTACTATTCTTTTTAATACCCCAGTGATAGAATTGCTATTAATTATGAGATGCAGTGATAGAAAAAATGTAAAATGTAAAAATGTAATACAAATCATTATTATCCATACATCAAACCGTTGCGTTGAGATTTATGTTAATCAATATATGTGTTTTATATAGTATTTCCCAGTGTAAATTGAGCATATTGCAATACATCACACTCTTTCCTAATTACAGGGTTTTAAAGTTTTCTTCTAAGGAATTCATCTCCACAGAATGCTATTTTTATCACTTTGGCATCCATTATTGCTGCCATTTCCCATGTATCATGATGCTGTCCTAAGCCAAAATTCTTTGCAGCACTTATGACTCAGATAGACAAAATAGTTCAAGTTAAAACCTATCACCAGTCATTTTCCAGATAGGTTACCCATCATCCGTGTTGATTTTTGCTTACATTGGCTTAAAATGTAAAATTCAGGAGCCAATCCTGACTGCATTTTTCTTATTCTTGTATGTAAGTTTCAACTTACATTTTAAAACATTAGAAGAAATTAACTCTCTTTTAATGCTTTCTGAATGTGAAAATGACAGATACAAAACATGGTATATTCTTGAACTTTTTTATGACATCAGCATGAATAACCTGTTGTTTGGGGTTTTTCCTTTCTGTTTTCTGTAAGATTGAACTTTGGTGGTAAACAGAAAGTGACTGTCACTAGGAGCTTGTGAAGCAGACTAAACAGTCTGCATAAAGAACTAAAAGGAGATTATGTGACAGGGATATAGCAAAAGTCTGCAGACCTATGAGTGGCATAGTGGGCATGGACGAACTGTTCAGCTGTTCATTCTCTGTTCCATTGCTCAAGTTTGTGACTTAAAATTGAAGCTACTAGAATCCAGATTCAGACTAATCAAGTGCAACTGATTCTCCGCATCATGGCAAGCAGATCTGCAGTACTCCTCAACAAAGAATGCTGTGGATAAAAAAACCTGTATGTAAGCTTAAGGGGAGACTGAACAAATTTTTGAGATAAACTGAAGCCAAATTTAGGATGGCAAAGTGTTGCTCATCCCATTATAACTGTATATTTTCCAAAATTATAAAGCAAACACAATGTAAAGTCTATTGTCTTGGTTTAAGTGCTTTTAAAATAAATGTTCTTTATTATATCAAAAATTCATTAGCAAAATCCATTGTTATATAATTTAAATGTGGTATTTATTAGTTCTTTTTACTCTGAAATATAGTAAGTAGATATATATGACCTTCAAAACATTGATGCTCTCAGGATGTGTCAGATACCTTATCTTTAAAAAATTTTAATTTCCGTGTTTAGTATACTGACCCTATTACCATAATTTGTAGATGACTACTTCTTTCCCTTTGAAACCTGTGACTGATTTACTATCTAATAATTCTACAGGAAACCCTTATCAAAGGTTTAAAAGGGTAACCTTTCAAATCTGTAATTTTAAGGTTTTACTTCCAAAGGTGAATCACCCATTTCTGCATCATCATTTAAATCATTTCCAGCTATAACAATGTTCATGTGGTCGCCTTAACTGATTTGGAGGTCAAATTTGTTTTCACTTTCCACCTTCCACTTTTCTGCTATCCATTAATATTATTGACTAGAAATTTCATTATTTTCTTCATTGTGTTTTCTGAAATGCATAAATATAACACTCAGGTTTTGGGGTTTTTTTTAAGTTTGGTAATATGTACTTGAAATGTATTTATGCTAATTAATTCAGATTCATTACTCAGGTTCCTTAAATTGTTCATTTCTGGTTGTTTAATTCCCTTTAGTCTACTTCCTTGCCACCAGTTCTGATCCTGCTTTTTCTCATTGGTAGTATTCTGTAGAATGGCCAGATAAAAACTTTTTGTACTGTTGAACCAAGACCTCTGAGCTTGTTTGACTCAGAACAGGGCTAACCCATGTAATCATATATCCAGGACAAAATAAATGAATTCTGTATCCTTACCCCATGTCTGTTTTACTTTCATCTTTGTATACTTGTGACCTAGTTCATACCTTTTCTATTACCTCTTTGCTATAAGATTATTCTTTGTTCCATATCCAAGTTCATACACTAATGATTTCTTTATGTTTCTTAATATGTAAACTATTGTGTCCTGCATTTCCTTTTCCTCTGGATTCTATAAGCTCTTTGTTTTGTAAAATTCTTAACAAAACCATGAAAAGAAAAGACATGTCAAAGGTCATAGTAATATTTTTCCTAATACTTTCTATTCATTATTACTGAGGCATAATTAGCAGAGTGTCATAAAATTATCAAGATACCTATGATCAGAATGAGCTGGGTATTTAATACATCCTACATATAATCCTCTGGTGCTTGAAACAGCAAGACCTAGAGCTTTTGCTAACCATGCCATCAGCCAAGGGATGGATTTCCTGCTATTGTCTACAAATCCTAGCCTGAATTAGAATATGAAAGTGGACTAAAAGATTATATGCTTGCTATCCACTGAAGTATTCTTACCACAAGGAATTTTTACTATACTGTTCTCCAAATCATTTTATGAGTGGCACTTTTTAAGCTCAAAGTTGTTATTACTGTATTTCATGACCAGATTGTAATTTGTAAAGAAAAATATAGCCCATCAAATAGTGTCAAATGTGCCAAAAAATTGATTTCCTGAAATTTTAGAAGAGTAGAGAGGCCTACTCGTGTTCTGCTAAATTCTGCACCTTCTGTCTGGGAAAGCTGGAAAAGATGAAACTTGCATGAGATATAGCGAAAGCTACTAATTACAGTCAATAGATATTTCACAAAGAGAATATATAATAAGGGGGGGAAAGTTGTAAAATATGTGGTTGTTTGTCTCAGATCAAGAAAAAATAATTAGGTGACACACTTGCAGGGAAAAATCAATAAAGATACAGATGTGAATCTTAGATTTTGGTGCACTCAGGGTACAGAAGCAAAATTCAAAATCATTGGGGAAAAAATAGTTTCTATGCATCTTGCAACGTAATACTTGACATTGTTGCAATAACGCACTGGAGATGTATTTTGACAGATTAAAAAAACCCCAAAGATTATAATTTATTAGTTCAGGCTAGCTATATACAGAAAACTATACACAATCCATTAAACAATACTTATTTAATATGCAGAAAACTCTTCTATTGAGAGTAAAAAACCCTACAATTCCATCTATTTATTTATTTACTTATTTATTTACCATTTTACTAACATATTTTCACAAATTCTTCTGATAGTGATAGAGAACATCTAGACTCTGTCTTTATTGATAACTTATGAGTGATTATAGAAATCATAGGGTTTCCCCCTATGTGAAATACTGATAATGATATTTCAGTCTTCTGGGAACTGTTACTTCTTCAATCCTTGGTAAAATGTCCATCCACAGAGCACATTCAAAGAAATACAGGCACTGTGTTCTGCCCACAGCATAGATTCATATTTGTCTGTGTCAAACCTTTCTGTTAGTGTTCAGAATAAATCATATTCTGGCTGATGCATTCCTGAATATCTTCTGAGAATACTTTGCAGCTGCTTTCAACTGCTGTGTTTGCACTGAGCTGCCAACCCTTCCTTTCCATACAGGCCCTAAGGTAAGCTAAAATACGTGTTTTCTCCTGTTCTCTGAGTTCTTTATAGACAGCCAAAGTGAAACAGGGATAGGTATGGATATCAAGGCATTATAACCAATCTATTGATGTATCAGATCAGTACAGTTTCATATTACATATATATATATCCTCATATTATAATCTAGAATGCCATTACACTAACAACTGAAATTTCTGCATGTGTTATCTAAAATCCATTGCAAAGTATGTGTCACAACCTTACTAGGATAAAAGGATGAAAAATAGAATGTAGTCACATTACTGGACAGTCTATTTATGTGGATTACTATTTCTAGCTGCCAAAATTTTCTAAGCAATGGGAAGGGATCACATTTGCAGACACTGACAAAGATTACCCCTTTCCATTGGCTGCTCTTTTCAAGCAGAACTGTTCTCTCTACAGGTGTTAGGAGTAAAAAGCAAAACATTCCAACCAAAAGATGTTATATACCATGCAGCTATGTATGATATATCAGCCCGTCTCTTTCTTTTTTTATGTACTCAGTAAACTACAAACTATAGAATTTCTACAGGAACCCTAAGGATGTCCTTCTAATTAAGCAGCTTTAAGAAGATGATAAGCAGTTTATATGTTCTGGACATGATTCTGATTTATTTTTTCCTCCCCAACAAGATATTCTGGAGTAACATAAGTTAAGACAGAGAGAAACATAAACTGAATAAGAATCAGCACAACTGGCAATATCCTTTTCCCTAAAGATCATTCACTCAATGTAGTGTAGCTGAAAAGTAAGACTTACATTACAGTAGTACAGGGAAACATCTGACTTTTAACTGGCAAAAAGGTTAAAAACAATTCATGTTACTTAATTTCTAATATAAATGAATTTGTTAAGTGAAACTTTGCTCCAGTGCAGCATGTGGCTTCAAGTGTGCATATGTATACATACATATAGTCACACAAAACAGATGTGTCCAAAAGAGTCAGTAATAAGTCAGGTAGTTCACTCCATTAGTATGGAAATATTATCTAGTCTATTCCTATTTTCTTTAAAAAATATTATAGTCTGTGGAGTGACAAAACTGTCAGAGAGACACCCCACACACACTGAGTCATGAGGTTCAGAAATATCCATTTGCAATCTAAATTCCATCTCAGAGAAGAGTCTATATGCATCTTAGTTCCAGACCTGGTCAACAGAAAAAATCACAATGAATTCCCCACATCACTCACCTAAGACTTCAAAGTTTAACATGCTATTATTACTCACTGTTGCAGCAAGAAATGTCTCAGTCTCAAAGAGCAACCTTGAGAGGTGTCTCCTCTCAAGGGGAGATCCTGGCGTGCAACCTGCTGCCATGCAGTGAAGTTCAACAAGTCCTGGGCTGTCCACTATTTATAAAGATGATGATTCCTTTTCTTGGACAATGGAAAAGGTTGCACAGAGAAGATGTGGATGCTCCATTCCCAGAAGTATTCAAGGTCAGGTTGGATGGGGCTCTGGTCTAGTGGGGAGGTGTTTCTGCCCATGACAGGGGAGTTGGAACTAGACAAACTTTAAGGTCCCTTCCAACCCAAACCATTCTATAATTCTATGATTCACTTATAGCCATATTTGACTACCAGCAAGATATCTGGGTGCACATTCCAGACAGTTCTTGGCTACCACGTTGCCAGTCATCTCCCAAAGTGTCGCTGATTCATCTCCTAAAGTCCAGAGTAACCCAGGTGCAGCATCACAGCTCCCACTGGTGTTATGACTGAAGTGAGGAGGGGGCAAGCAGGTGCACAATGCCACACTGCTGGTAGTGATAGAGGTCATACAGTTTCTCTAGAAAATAGCCTAACTATTTTTATAGCTAAAAAAAAATAAATAAATATCTTGACATAAATAGTGCTCACTTCTTAACCTATTTACAGGTGACTTGGAGAAAAAAGCCTATTACCTTACTCTTGGCAGGTATATTGTATATATAAAGGCTATTATTTGATTTTTCTTTCTCTTTTTTGTCTAGATAAAATAACCCAATTTCTTCAATAATTTAGCCAATTATTCTCTGTCCTGATTTCATACAGCTGATTCTTTCCACCTTGCAAATGTCGTTGTAGAATTGCATCTATTTTTCTGAAGGTTTCTCCATTTTCTCAAAATTATTCTCAATTCAACTTCAATGTGCTTACGGATTCCAGAAGGTTGATGTCATCTGTAAATTTAATCAGTGTACTTCCCATTCCATCAGTTAGGCTGTTAATAAAACTGGTGAACATTAATAGAGCCATCACAGGCTCCCTTAGAATTCTGCTCAATCCCTTCCTCAAGTTTCACAGTAAACCTTTAATAACTGTTCTTTTTGTATAGCTTTGCAATCAAGTTTTTGCTCACCTGATAGGAATCCTGTGGGGAAAATGTTGTTGGCAATTTCAAAAGGTTTGCAAAAAGCAAGTTATATAGTGACTCTTACTTCTTACTTGCAATTGCTACATTTTTTATCCCAGAAAATAGCCAGTATGAATAGTTCTTGACAAAGGAAAGTTGGTGGCTGCCCATTCACCTGGTCATCCTTGAGATTATTAAAATTTGTGATTATTTTGTGCTTGTTGCAGTTATAAGTACAATATAATGAACCAAAATATTCTTATATTAAATGTATTTTTATATCTTAACATTTTAACTTATAACATGTTCTAAATAAATATACAGCTTCCAAGTATGTATTTCAATAATATAATTCCAATCAGACAGCTCTCCCACTTCTTTTTTTAAAAAAATATTTCCTTTGAATTATATACATTACAAATATCTTTTCCAGCTTCTTCAATCTTGCTAATCTTCCAGATTTCTATAGGTAAACATTAAGTATCCTCTTATAAAGTAGCCTGTCAACACAATATTTGACTCTTACTAACATGTTGCTAAAATTCTATAATTAGAATTTATACCGACAGAATTATAAATGAAGCAAATTCACTTAGCTGACATATCGTGTCATTATATGCCATTATATAAATGTTAAGTTGGTTTGTTAGTTAAAACATGTTCTTTTTTTTAAACAGGTACGTTTATATTTATTTATATAATTGTGTATATTTATGTATGTAATTTCTGGAGAATCAGTGAAAAATGACATAGAAATGCATTATAAAGTATTATAAATGTTATAAATATTTATAATGTTGTATAAAGTTGTTGATGCACTGTTTGCAAGACTAAAATTAGGTGTATTTCTTAAGGTATTACTTATGTGACTAAACAGTTTTTTACTTCAGTAATGTAGCTTCTTCAGACTGGACTGAAGTTGCTGTATCAATTTGATTAAGTCTTTCATTTGGGATGGGACAGGGAGGAGAAGGGGAAGACTAATAAGGGAATTCTTTACATTATGGTTTAATAAGTCTATTTTGTGCAACAAGGAACTAACCAAGCAAACAGTAGATAGTATTTCACATAAATGAGGATTTATTTAATGTACTTTACAAGAAAGGAGATCATTGAAATATTGCCTCCAGATTTATGCCAAAAATTCATGTTGCATAAAACAATAAATCTTAATATTTGATAAGAAAAATGTAATTCATAAAATCATCAAAGATTTTTCAACATATTTCACCACTGTGGATAGAAAATTTGTGCGGCTAGAGCTCAGTTAGAGTTCAAGATGGTCAGCACTGTGAAGGACAACAAAAAGGGTTTTTTAAAAATAAATTAACAGCAAAAGAAAGATCAGAAATTACATTGATCTATTATTTGATTAGGTCAGTTACCTCACAAGTAAGGACACAAACAAAGTACAGAAGTTTAATTTCTTCTTCACCTCTGTCTTAACACCTAGCGATGGGTCCTGGTACCCTGGAAACCCTGTGTTGGAAGACCATGACTGAGGGTGTTGCCTTAGGTTTAACCCTTATATTTTTCAAATCCTGCATTGTCTGGCATGTATGCTTTATATCTCGTTGGTTGCTGTTTTCTATAGACATAACATTACCATTCTGTACTTACTCTCCAAGGACATTCAGGCTGCCCAGGCCCAAGCTTCTAAAGCAGGGGGGGGCCGAGCTAGGGGGAAATTGTAAAGTTTAAATTGGTAAATCTCTGCTGATATGCGAATGGACCAAGTCTATAAAAGTGTGGAGAACTCGTGACTCGTCGTCCATTTTGGGTGATGCCCCAAGGAGGGGGCTTTGTCTGCCCTAAATGTACCTTTGAAGGCCCTTCAAATAAATACCCACCTTTTATTCCCTTACTCCTGCCTGGCCTCAGATTTTGGGCCAGCTATCAAGGGGACAATGAATTCCCAGTCAATTCTGAAATTGCATGAGATTTGTTGCTCCAGTTGGATGTACATAAATCTGTGGGGCCCTTCTTGCTGTTTTATCAGCTAAGTGATTTCCCAGTTCTGGAGTGTTTTTCCCTTTTTATTATTGATTTTAACAAAGCTTTTGATGCTGTCTCTCACAGTATGTTTCCAGGCAAAATGTCCAGCACACAACTGGACAAGTCCACAGTATGTTGGGTGAGCAACTGGCTGATGGGTCAAGTTCTCCTCTCCTCTC
>VZRZ01002089.1:1503963-1517418 GCA_013398175.1 Climacteris rufus | reverse complement strand
CTTCCCTTCCCCCCTTTTCCTTCCCCCTTCCCCCTTTTCTCCTTTCCCTTTTCCCTTTCCCCCTCCCTTTATCTAATTTTCTTAATCATGCTGTGCTTTAACCCTAGCCACCAACCAAGCCATGCACAGCCACTCACTCTTCCACCAATGCAATCAGGGAGAGAAATGGAAGGGTAAAACCTGGAAAACTCATGGGTGGAGATAATGACAATTTAATAGGGAAAGCAAAAGCCACACACACAACGAACGCAAAACAGGAATTTCATTCACTGCTTCCCATGGACAGGCAGGTGCTCAACCATCTCCAAGAGAGCAGGGCCTCCTCATGCACAAAAGCGGTTTTGGACAAATGGCATCAGTCAAAATGTCCCTTCCCTCCACTTTATATACTGAGCCTGATATCATATGGTGGAATATCAGTGGTCTGGAATATGCCTTTGGTTAGTTTGAGTCATCTGTCCTAGCTGTGTCTCCTCCCAATCTCCTGTATATCCCCAGGCTCCTGGCTAGCATGGCAGCTGGAGAAGCAGAAAAGGCCTTGGCTGTGTGAAAGTCCTGCTCAGCAACAACAAAAACATCTCTATATTACCAACCCTGTGTGCAGCATAAATCCAAAACTTAGGCCCATACCAACCAGAAAATTAACCATGTGCCAACCAAAACCAACACAAATAATTAACCTAATGCAGAAAAACTGTTAAAAAAACTGCTGTTAGATAGCCTGCTATTTAGTGAAAATTCGACATTTATTTGTCAGATGCCCTCAGAGACCCTAACTGGAGATTTGAGACCAGAACCAGCCCTTGAATTAAGGTCACCCAGAGTAAAAGAGTAACTAAAGAGATTAAAACCTCTGGACTGGTCTGTGGCAAATAAGAGAATGTCTGAAAAAAAGGAAGTGGGCATCAGTTATGATGGATAGTACCCTTTAAAATGTTCTGCATAAGATCAACTTTGCATTATAACCTAAGTGAGGTTACAATAAGAAATTTGCATTATGTCAAACTATCAGTCACTTCATTGCTCATTAAAAAAAGCAGCTAGTCACATCATCATTCTCAGTAAAACTCGATTTTTTGATCAGTGTAATTCTTGATGGTGTTACTTGTATTGAGAAATTTTATGAACCAGGACTTTATGGTACATTTTTTGATGTTCAAGCAGCTTATAAAACCCTTCCAAATGATATGAAAGTTCTCTTCTAGACTAACACAGAAATGAACATTCAAAGTCTCACTTTCCCATTGTCTTGAATAATAATAGTGCAGTCTTGGTAACATAAATCGTGCCCATCAACTGATTCTTCAAGATTTTCTTCCGGCTTCCTAACTTTTTTTTTAGCCACCAATCCTTTTGAACAATATGTTTCTTCTTATTATGAGAAAACACAAAGACTTATGAAGTCTGAGACACTAAGTGCCTGAGTTTTCCAAAACATGCTAAACTCTTTGTAAACAGCAAATATTAATATGAGTGTTAAATCTACTGAACCTCTTCAGGCATTCTGACATGCTCTAAAATTAAAGATATGGAGAAGATAACAAAAGACTGAGGACTGGAATAGCTGGAATAGACTGTGATGAAAAGCATTTTGCAAATGAGCTGACTCAGTCAGACAACTCTCATTATATAGGATTATCCATTGTGACCCACAGTATCATAACGTGTTCAAAAAATAATGCACTAGATTTAAAAAGTAAGACTTTAAGCACTTCATAGATAAATATAGAACATAGCTTGTGGATAGTAAATCATAAAGGACTAATTTTGTCATGTCTCACAGGGTATCTGTTTGAGGCATTGACTATACTCTTTAACATGCTCTTTAGAAGCCAGTACAAAGAAAAACTAAAACTCTAGAGTCACAAGAGATCCCTTCTCACTGGTCAAAATATGTCATTTTCTGAGCATCTTTTCAATTCCACCATTCCTACGCACTAGACAGAAAAAACACCTGAAAATTAAAATGTGCACTATACTAGACACAGATACTTGATATTTCCAAAGCTGAATATTCTTTTTTCTGTTCAATAATTCCTAATATAAAAAAATAAATAAAAATAAGAAACAATTAAAATAGTAAAAAAAAATAATTTGCCTGCTATAATTTTTTTCCCAAAAAACTAGTGTTTCAATCATGTATTTGTTGTTTGCTGTCACTTAGATTGCAGTTTTGATTTAACTTTATTTCGTAAAAAATACTATTGCATAAAATCTATTTCACACACTTACAGAATCACAGAATCTCTGATATTGCAAGGAACCTCTGGAGATTCTCTAGTCCCAAAACACTGCTGCAGCAGTCAGCTACAGCAGGTTACCCAGGGCTATGTCCAGTCCTGGTTTTAGTATCTCTTAAATGTAGACTCCACAACCTCTCTGGGAGGTTTGTCCCAGAGTTTGACCACTCCTACAGTAAAAATAAAATTTCTTATCTTGTGTTCAGATGGAATTCTGTGTGTTTTAATTTGTGCCCACTGATAAAATTCCCTCAAGCTTTCTCCAGGCTGAGCAGTTTCAGCTCTCTCAGCCTTCCTTCAAACTGAAAATGCTTCAGTCCCTTCATCACTTTAGTACACCTTTGATGTACTTATCCCAGTCCATCCTTGTCCCTCTTACATTGGGGAATTCAGACATGGACCAAGACCTCCAGAAATGTCTCAGCCGTGCTGAGCAGAGGAGGAGGATCACATCACTCACCTTTCAGTCACAGCTTAACCTCTCACAGCCCAGGATGCTGTTGACTTTCCTTGCCATGAAAGGCACATTGCTGGCTCATGGTTAGCTTGTTATTTACCAGGACTCCCAAGTCCTTTTCTGCAGAGCTGCTTTCCAGCCAGTTAGCCTCTAATCTGTGTTAGTGCCTGGGGTTATTCCTCTGCAGGATTAAAACTTTGCATTTTCCTTTGTTGAATTTTGTGAGGTTACTGTCTGCCCAATTGCTCAGCCCATCCAGGCAGGTCTGTCTGGTATATCAATCACATTTCTGAATTTTGCATCATCTGTAAACCTGCTGGGGGTGCACTTGGTTCAAACATCTAGATCATTCAGCAAGATATTAAACAGTATTTCACTCAGTATCAACCCATGGGGTACACAACTGGGGACTGGCCTCCAGATGGAGTCTGTGTGACTAGCCAGAACCCTCTGGACCAAGCTGTTCAGCTAGTTTTCCATCCAGTCTCTAATGGGGACAGTGTCAAAAGCCTTCTTAAAATTCAATAAACAAAATTACATTATACTGTAGTTCTTGGACATGTGAAAACCTGTGATTATAAGTATAAATATGTTTGGCTATCATGTCATCCAAAGGCATCCTGAAAAGGAAAAAAAACCGACCAAAATATGCTTAAACCAGTTTTAAATAGCTTCTTTGACAAACTCTTTAAAAGTAACACTAAAAAAAGATTACATAAAACTAAGTTATGTCACATTTACATGAATTAGAAGTGACTGATAAGCACTGGTACTCACTAGGCAGTGATAATCACTCATCTGAGCTTATCTTTCAACCTATGAAAAAGTCTTCTAACATCTCAGTCAAAACAAAAAAGTTCTATGGTCTGTTCCTTCTAAAAATCAGGAAATTAGATTTAGAGCGTTTGTAATGTACATATCTGGGGAAACATTTGCACCTGATATTTCATATTATTACCAAATCAGATTTTGTTATAGATCTTTAAATTCTGAAAAGACATATTCCATTTCAGTGTGCCAGAAGTCTAAAAAATAAAACCTTTGGGGCATGTTCTTTTCTCAAACACCTTCTGTCAGTGAAGCTATTCATTCAGTATCAAAGTTTTGGGACTTCTGGCTTTTTGTTACATTTTATTTTGTTATTGTTGTGATTCCAGTATGCTTTGAATTAAATAATTCATTTTAAAATAAATGTTTGGTGTGGAGGGCTGCTAGCCTCTGGCGCTGGAGCTCTCTGCACTCCTTTGGAAGAGAGATGCCTGAGCACCAAATCTCCCCAGAGATAAGAACTTTCCTAAAACTTACGGTGACCAAAAAGTTGCCCCCAACATGCCTTGCTTCTTTTATGGTAATAGTCTGTATCCTGTTGGCTAACTGGTGTCCACCCCACCCTGCCTTCCCTATATAAACCCCCTGTGAGTACCCCTGATTAGGAGAGCAGCCTGGCCTCTGGTTCCCTTCACAGGGATGGCTGAATAAAGCTTACCTGTGGAATTCACCACGCAAGGCTCCCTCATCTCTCTCCATCCCCAGGCTTGCCCAGGTGGTCTCATTTGAGCTGATCTCACAAAGAGCTCAATCGCTACGAGCTGAAACCACTTCTAGCCAAAGTGGCTACCCTCTCTGAGACCACTCCTGGTTCCAGAGAAGTTGCAAAGGCCCCTGGAAAGGCTCTTCCCTTGCAGGATGCTTTCTCTAGGAAGGTCGCAACCCCAGTTAGCCCTTGGGCATCCCCCCGGAAGCAACAGTTTGGGTTACCTGAATTATTTACAAACCATGTATCATGGAATACACAGATTTTGCTTCTCTTTGAGCAATCTTTGTTAGCATGGGATTATACTTTCAGCAGTTTTTATAAAACAATCATTTCCACAATTTTTCAGCAGGCATGCATTGAAACATGGTATCATGCTAAATAATAAAGTTTTGGTTGAAAGCTAAGATGGGAATTTTAGTAAAAAACAAATGTTAGGAAAAGAGAACTTTAGACACAATCTGGTTAACTTCTGATGGCTTAAAGATTTTGTCATATAGAATGATAATCAGAAACACACAGTTTTTCAAGATATATATTTATATATGAATAGGCTGTGCATGTGTATATTTGGTTTGGTATCTGTTGTGGAATAGCCCCAGTAGTCACCTAAGTACCACACAGCCTCCCTCTCACATCCACTGGGGAAGAGATAAAAAGGGTTAAGTGAAAAGGGTAAGGAAGGGTAAAAGTGAAAAAACTCTTTGGTTGAGATTAAGATAGTTTAATCGGGAAAGCAAAAGTCATACATGCAAGCAATGCCAAATAAATTAATTCACCCCTTCTTATGGGCAGGCAGGTGTTCAGCAATCTCCATCAGAGCAGGGCTTCATCACATATAACAGTGACTTGGGAAGACAAATACCATCACCCCAAATGTTCCCCCCTTCCTCCTTCTTTTCTCCGGCCTTTATTGCCAAGCATGACATTATACGATGTGGAATACCCCTTTGGTTGGTTTAGGTCACCTGTCCCAGATGTGTTGCCTACCAAATTCTTGTGTAGCCTCAGTCTGCTTGCATGTGGATTCATTTGAGGAACAGAAAAGACCTGGATGATGTGCAAGCACTGCTCAACAACTGCTAAAATATCCCTGTGTTATCAAGACTATTTTAGTCACAAATATGAAACTAGCATTGTAAAAGCTGCTATGAAGAAAATTAAGTCTATTCTACCAAAATCAGTACAGCATTCTAAATTACATTTATTTTGTAGCTCATCATTTGCTTTCTATATTCACTATTTAACAATCGCAGGAGTTCCGAGCAATTTGAATCTGTAGTAATAGCAACATGGGAGCACACATTATCTAAATCCTCTCTTTTCTAAAAGCAGAAATACTTCCTGACATTCTATGTGCAGTGCTAATCTGATAATTCTAATCCTTATTAATAATTATAAGTCAATCTACTGCAACAAATATTACTGAAACAAAAATTTTACCCTTCAAGAAGAAGAATGAAAAACTCTCAAAAATATCAACTCAGCCCTCTTCAAAGACAGCTTACTGAAATAATTATTTCTCTTTCTGCAGCATGTGCAGAGGATCCCATGCAGGAACAGATTTTCTGGCACAAACTGTGTAGCATGGGAAAGACCCACACTGGAGCAGTTCGTGAAGGACAGCATCCTGTGGGAGGAACCTGATGCTGGAGCAGAGGAAGAGTGTGAGAGGGAAAGAGCGGCAAAGGGAAAGTAGTATGAACTGACTGAAACCTCATTTTCCATCTCCCTTGGCTACATGGTCGGAGGAGGTAGAATAGTCAGGAGCTGAACCTAGAAAAAACAGGAGGAGAGGTGGGGGGACAGTGTTTTTATTTCTCACTGTCTTACTCTGTTATTAATAGTTGTCAATAAATTAAATCTTTTTCCCTGAGTCGAGTCTGTTTTGCCCATGACAGTAACTGGCAAATGATTTCCCTGTCCTTATCCCAATTTATGAGCTCTTCCATCATATTTTCTCCATGTCCTGTTGAAGGGCATGGGATTGAGAAAGCAGCTTTGTGGTCACCTGGCAGCCAGCTAAGGTCACCCACCACACACACTGTGGTTCTATCCATCTCATATTATTGGTGAGCAACACAGATATTTCCCAGTTACAGATATAGAGGTAAAAACAAACAATGTTGTTAATTCGTGCTAAATAAAAGACCTTCACAAGTACAACTAGCAGGATGAAGAGCAAGATTCCTGTAGACCAGTCTGTCATAACTTCATTTATACAGGTGTTCTGAATTTGAATTCAACGTTCGCTAACCATATTGAAGGTTTCCTTAAATATCACATATAGAAATTTTGCCAGATAACAGTAAGATGGAACCTTTCTCCACACTGGTATTTTCTGTCTCCCAAATATATATGTAGCAGTGTTAGATACACCATCTTCTGTTAAAACAGATGGTGTCCCCACTAATGATAAATGTAAAACTATATTTATGTCAGACATCAAATTAAATATAATTTAGCTTAATTCAGTGCTGTGTTCACACTGCTCACTCTGAACCTGTGGTGTGGTTTTCTTTTGTTTACTTTTTGTTAAAAATTTATGTCTTGTTGTCCTCAAGATCTACCAGAAGGAATACTTAATGAAGACACTCCAGATAAATTGCTTGAAGAATTTTATTCTTCTGATTCAAGATGAAAGTCCTCCCTTTTTCCCACTGTCAGGAGTGATAAGATATCCAGAAAGATTGTCTCCTCAATTATGTGTAACTGTTTTGTTCATGTTCCAAGAATTATGCAAAGAACATTTTATAAGTCAATAAAAGCTATACTTTTAATGATATATTTAAGTGGAAACTACTGAATCATGCCAATTTTATCTCCTTGGAACTCAGGAATCTCAGTAATGCCTTAAATCATCAGGAAAGTTAAGCAAAAATTTTTTTTTCAATATGTGTTATCAACAGTATTGACAATTTAACTCAAGCAAAGATAATGCAAAAAAAAAGCAAACCAAAACACAAACAACAAAACTTGGAAGAAGTCAGAAAGTCAGTGCTTTTAAACTTGTGCAAAAGTAGGCATTTCTCAAAAAGAAGTCAAGATGGGAAAGACCTACTAAACTTACCTTAGATATGAATTGCACGGTGAAGAACAGGTGTTTTCTCATAGGAGTAAAGTCACAGTTATTTTTACTAGATTTTTCTACTAAGTATAAATTATTATTTTTAATGGGAAAGCCTACTTTTGTCTTTGATGATAAATCCTGTCTTCATCTCTGATGGTTTACTGTCAACCTGCAAATTCCGAAAAATGTGATTAATGCTAGGAATGTAATTTCTTTTAAATGTAATTCATTTGAAACCTAATCAAGCAAAAGAGCACCAAAACCAAGCAAAAGCAGACACGTGTGAGTAGTCAGATGATGAACCTAAGTAATAAAACTAGGAATAAAAGAAAAGCAAAATGCATACTGGTTGAGGGTCTCAACAAATGGTCAACCTTCTCTGAATTTTTATTTTCACTTGAGGAAATAGGACATATTGGAAAAATGCCTGTCATTATTGGTTTTGTCAACTTTTCATCTGGTACCTCATTTTGGTCTCAAAGCTCTGCTCTTGTTTCTGCTCCACTGACTATCCAGTATAGCACACTGGAGTCACTATCTACAGCTAGAAGATAGGCAGGTAACCATCAGATGCTTTCTCTGCTCAAAAGGCCTTCTGACTTCTTTGTTTACAGATTCTGAAACACATTTAAACTTATATTTTCCTGCAGAAAACAGAAACAGTGGAATTGTTTGAAATGGGATCTATATTTCTGCAGAAGAAAATGATATGGAGAAAAGCTAAGGACAGAAAGAGATACACATGACAAGAGGGAGCAAAATATGAAAGGCAAAATGTCTATCCAAATAGGAATGGGGTCCAAAATCTCATGGCAATAGTAACATGATGTTTCTTTACATATTGATTTCTTCAGAACAATTATAATGCAGATATCAGTCAAGATTTCAGACTTGTAAAAGTCATTAAGTTTTTTATATAATACATGCAAAACATTTGAAAGACAACGATGCCCACAGGCAGAGCAGGCAACAGAAAGGATGGAGATAAAAAAAATCACACTTTTGCTGTCCAATACTGGGCTCTTTGTTTCTGTATGAGCTACATTGATTCACTGCTGTCTCTGCCCAATTTCATGGTTCATTGTCCTTGCTAAAAGACTGGTTTCAACTTCATTGTCCTATACAAAAGAACAGTCCATCCTTCCAAAGATAACAAATGGCCATTAGGCCTTGCTGTGAGTACAAACACTACAGACACTGGCAGGTGCACTCTTGTGGAGCGATTCAAATCTGTTATGGTCCTCCTCTAACAGGGTAGTTGTTAAATGTATATTTAGTATCACTGTCAACCCTAGCTCTCTGCAGCAGATGATGAGCAGACTTAGCCTAAAAGCAAGACAACATTTTTATTATCATTTCTCCTCTGTCTGTTTCTATTCTACCATTACGTCTGCTCCACAGTACATATTTTGTGACAGAGAAATGATTGGTGTAGACAAAGTGCAGCACTTGGTTGGTTGAGACTTGGTCACCAAGGCATAACCATTATTACCGTCATAAAACAGAACAGAGTCAAGGACAGTGTTTGAAAGAGTTCCAGATATACCAGGAAAAACTGAAGATCTTGGGTTAATTTAAGAAATACAAGAAAACGGAGAGAATTCTTTTGCCCAGAAAATCCCTTTTCCCCTCTCATTTGTAAAAAACCTATACAGGCAGCATTACAGAACTGAAACATGGTTGGAAAGAAGAAATTAGAGCAGTACCTATTCTGTGCTAGTGTGAAAGGTACATGAACCTGTCTCCAAATACATGTGTTTTTTCAATGAATAATCTGTTCCTTTCTGTGCAATTTACATAGGACTTTCCGACATGACTAATCCCCTTTTGGAAGATACTGTGGTAGTTTCCTGTATCATAAAAAAATTCTCAGGCTGTAGAGGACAGTATAATGTCTCCCACCTTCTCATCTATTATCTAATATAATTAAATAACTTTTAGCAAAATAAGTATCATATTATTACATGGAAAGCAGAAAAAGAAAAAGAAAGCAGAAGAATAATGTCACACTTGCTTCTCTGAGGAGAGACAAAAAATCAAATTCTTATCAGCAAAAATGTAACCATTTTTCAATATCAGATTTTTACACTAGGTGTCTTTTTTATCATTATACTCTATATATTGGCTTCAAATCTTAGATGAGCTAAGATTACACAAAGTGACTCCACCCTAAAAAGTATGTAGAAAATGTAGAATAATCAGGAAACTGCTTCTCCTTGGCTTCTAAAGAAAACAAAATAACGATATTTTTAAACTCAGCCATCCGAAACTTTATTGCTTGGCAACAGCTTTACATGGAATATACATTGGATTTTTTAGAATTCTAATTTAAAAAAAAAAAGGTTCCCGATTCTCTCATTATGAACAGCTATTTTTTCCAAAAAAGAAAGAGGATCCAGTCTATGGCATATAAAAATTGAATCTGTGGTTTCAAGAAAAAAAAACCAAACCAAACACCAAACTACTTAATCGTTTATTGTGCAGGCAAGGAAAAGAAAGAGAGCACATTTTAAAACCACCAATAGAGAGAGAGATTCCATATTTCTCTATTTACTCCACTGAATGCTGGATAATACCAGTAAAACCAGAACACATTCATTCTTCTTTTGGGGAGAGCTAATAACCAACAAGTGGGATTTGAGGTGGAACTCCTTGGACTTTGAATTTATTTGCACAGGAAATGGAATGTGATGTCAGGCAAATGTTCTCATGAGAAGTTAGTGAAAGGACTTGACCTGGTATAGAGAAAGAATCACATTAATGTACATCTGTAATGTGTGGGATTAGGAAGGTCGAGATAAGGCTTCAAAGGTAAAATAGAAGAAGGAAGTGTACATACCTTTGAGAGGAACTTAGATGTCCCTGGAACAAGAGGGGCATTTTTTTTTTTTTTAGGAAGCATGTTTGAGATGTATCCTGTAGTTTGTGGAGGGAGAGGAGTGGGAGTGGGGGGCAGGAGAAGGGAGATGGGATAAAAATACACACTCATAAAGAGTGTCATGATTATAATCTGACCCATAAGCTTAGAAACAACTTACACCCATACTGTTAATACTTCCAAACCATGTTCAGATTTCTTTGGAAGGGTACAAGGCTAAAACTGCATAAGAAACAAGCCTAAAAACGGATCTATTAGATGATTAAAAGGCAGCCTTGTCCCAAGTCTTTGCACTGCTTAACTAACTAGGATGAAAACTAAGAGCCTACATACCCTTCATTGATATAACGCTGTCTTTTTAAAATGTGCACATCTAACACCAGAGACAGATGAGTTAAATCAAAAATAACAATGCAACATTGAGATTGCTTTTAAAATCATAATTTAAACAAGGGAAATACTTTAAGAAGGAAGATATGGAAAAGAAAAGGTAAAGAGAAAATATAAATGAGTCACAGCACAGATGCAAAGTCTCAGATTTAGAGTTAACATTAACCTAAAAAAACCCCTTCGTGGTAATTCAAAAAATCAAGTATTTCATGTTTTTTCTTATCTCTAAGGATGATTAAGCAAAATTATTCTAAACAGGTATACATATAATACAGACTTGCTACTGCATAGTACTAAACCTCGTATATAGTCTCTCTAAAAGCAAGATCTGGTCCAAAACAAATGAAACAGTTAAAAAGAATCCAGCACATGTGAGGTGGTTTTGATGTCATGGGACAAGTGGTAGCTTCAGACAAGCCCTACCTTAGCCTCAGATTTTGACAACAATTTAAGTTTAAGGAGTCACTCTGGCCTGCATGTTCTAATAATGACAGATAAGGTCTATTTATAAAAATTAATTATTTATTAAACAGACATGAGACAACAGATGAAAGACCTTAATCAGAATTACCTACTAACACAGTGTAAAACTAAAGAACTACTAGTAGATTACAGCATAACATAAAGCAGTGCACTATATCAAGGGACCTATATTAAAGCTAGTGAAGAAATAGTATTGATTACCAGTTGAATGTAATTAACCACCTAAAAGATGATAATGGGCACAGATTCCTTCACTTGGGAGTAACTGCAAGGTGTCCCTATTCATGGGAGAAACTCCACACATTTTCAGGAAAATGTATAGAAGATTTCTGCTTTGTGAAAGTTTGGCTTTTATAGTCATGAAGTGAGTGTCTGTCAGTCAAAAATCCAGTTTATCTTCCAGATCTCACTTCCACAGGAATATGTTCGTTGGCAGTTGGGAGATGCCAGACCAATGTTAACCCCATAGCACCAAAATAACTGACTACAAGACAGCTCGTCCTGCTTGGATTATCTGACTGATTAAGTAACAACAGATAAGCTCTTTTGGGGGGAGAGATTCCATGCTACATTTGGTCCTTGAACAGATTCAGTTCTTATCTAACAGAAATGAAGCCTGAACAAGGAATTCTAGAAAGACAATCTGATTCTGTAAGGAATACACAGTATGAGGAAAAGGAGCTGGCAAAAGCAGCGAATGGCAAAGGACTGAAATAAATTTGGAAAATGCTGTAATATGATAGCCACTTTGAATTTGTAATTGAACTAATTATTCTTTGTCCTCTTTTATGGTAATTCTTTCACAAATCCTTAAAGAATACATAATTTTCTCCATGTACTTACTTAAAGAGTCCTCTAATATCAAATTTACACAACTCTTTATTAGAGTGCACCAATTGCATGCCTTAGACACATTAATATATGATTATGCCATCAATAACACACAACATTTCAACTATTTTCAGGTTTGATTTCCATTTTTTGGTCTAAGAAAGCAAAGAAGCATTCCAACCCACAGGCTGGAATGGTCAAGCAAGAAAGTATATGAATAAAGTTATCCTGTTGCTGTTATTTTCATAATGTAATGCATAGATCCCTACTGAAATAATCACAGCATTAAAAGACATGAGCTGTAGGTATTTTTTCAATCTATTAACATTTTGACATGATGTGTCTATGTTCAAATATAAGATCAATTAATAAATCAATAATTTTTTTATAAGTTTAAAGTTTCTAGATTGGTTAGGTTAGTAGTGCATGTTAACTCTGACTTACTCAGGTACACACTTCCTGAGTGACACAAGCTTGCAGTTGGGTATAAATTACACTGACCTGAACAAAAGGAAAAAATGGTTCACTTACCTGTACGTAAGGTAAAGGATAATTTAATCTACTTGATAGACAGTTTTAACTTTCTATAACAGAGCACATAGTGAACCATAGAACTTTCAGTCACTAGGTGGAAGGACTAGTAACCTGTGAAGATTAGGATGGGATGCTTTTTAAGAACAGGTTAGATAAATATCAGGCAGAAATTCATAGCAAATATTTTTGAGTGAAGAAAAATAATTATTAAAAACACTCAAAGATCAAATCAGTTCTTGTGGGAAATACTTTGCACAAAGTTTTTAGCCTAGATTCATGGAACATGCATGAAAAAGTTCTGCAGGTAATATATGGTGAATAGACTATTTCTTTTAAGAGGAGACATTAAAATATCTTTGCTTGTTTAGCTCAACAAACGAATGCTGAGATGGGACAAAACATCTCTATAAAGTCTGGCCAAGTACATATAATTCTCTCTAGAGAAAGTGGGGATCTTATCAATGCATATAAATATCTGAAGGGAGGGGTTAAGAAGATGGAGCCAAGCTCTTTCAGTGGTTTCAGTGACAGGACCAGAGGCAATGGGCACAAACTCAAATACAAGAGTGCTGTTTGAACATAAGCAAATATCTTTTTGACTGTGTTGATGACTGAGGACTTGAAACAGGTTGCCCAGAGAAGCTGAGGAGACTTCATCCTTGAAGATTTTAAAAAACCATCTAAACATGACCCTGGGCAACAAGCTCTAGGTGGCCCTACTTGATCAGAGGGACTGGACAAGATGACCTTCAGAGGCCCCTTCCAACCTCAACCATTTTGTGATTTTGTGGTATATATCTAGGAGGAAAAGCAACTATTTAAATTTAAAAGATAAATATTAATACTATGATAACAATAGATAGCTATAAGAAAATTGAAAATAGTTCTCTACCAAAAAAAAAAAAAAGGTAAAAGTAAATTCTGGAATGATCTTCCATACTGGTAAGTGTAATCAAACTACCTGCATTAATTTAAAATAGATTTTAACAAGCTTAGGAAAGAAACTCTATTAAAAAAAAAAAAAAAAAGGAATAGTTT
>VZRZ01002089.1:1467467-1495869 GCA_013398175.1 Climacteris rufus | reverse complement strand
TGCATGCATATTGTCTGTGAATAAACAGCTTTTTTTCACTTTCTTCTGAGAATTTTCTTTCTGGACCAGAGTGGGGCGGGGCGGGGGGGGGGAACTGGTGAGAGCTGCCTTCTGTTTTGGAGGGGGATCCCTCCGGCTGTTATCTCAAATGATAACAAAGAGGAAATTAAATGAGCACGATTTTAATATATTACTAGTATTTTCATTTGCATATCTTGCTGTTGTTAGAAGTATCTGCAGATCTTAACAAAGTGTACTATATTAATTTGTTATATTTGCAAAGTATGAGAAAAAAATGTGCTGAATGTTGGTATTTTTTATGTCTGGATTGTAAACATGTGCTTGAACATCAAAGAAAAACAAAGAAAATAGTAATGATACATCAAATCTAGCAGTCCTTACCTTGACAAAATAGAAATCACTTTCATAAAAAAAATCAAAATTGCAATCTAATCTATCAGCATCACAGTGGACACAGTTTCTCACTACATGAGTCTGACTGATGACTGCTGAAGTCTGTATTGGTGACAGAAGTATTGAACTATTGAATTATTTCTTCTGAATTAGAACTCATACAGGTACATGTTGAAACTTCTGTGCAAGTCTAAGCTAGAAGAAAGACCTTAACAATTATACAAATTACTCTTCTGGACATCTTTATCCAGAAAGAAGCAAGTATTACTCCGAAGAAATTAGAAGTCTTAAAATTATATAGTTTCCTGTTATCAATGAGTCTGATCCTTAAACAGTCAAGACAATAAACAGGGTTTTTTAACATGTGGTACATATTTTATTTTACAATGTTATGTAATATAAAAGGAGGATTATTAAAGACAAGGATTGATGCCAGAAAACACATCACTTGAGGATGAACTCATCTGTGATGACTTGGCAGCCCACACACAGTTGCCTAATCACTAGACATTGAGACACCTAAGACACTGCATCTGGCCTTCAGGTTCTGCTTCAAGAGGGAACAGTTCTCCCATCAATACCAAGTCATGTTTGTTAGCTTTCCTGATATGTCTAATATCCTACAACATCACAAATGCCTATTAACATTGATGTTTGGGTAGCCTGTGCAGAAATTCTTGGGCAGAGTGCTAAGCGAACTTTTGACTTCTTGTTAGCATTATGTGACCATCATGCATCAGTATCATAAATCATATTGCTGGGGTGGGCTGTTCCGTCATGTTCACAATTGTTCCAAGACAGATGCCATTTATATATCTTCACACCAATGTGTGTAAATATGTGGTGGGAGTGTACCCAGTGTTGTGCAGTGACAAGACAACCCACAATGATTCCGTATTGAAATACAGGTAATTCCATTTAAGCATAAGAAAAAGAAAATACTGTGAGTGGGATCAAACACGGGATCAGATTGCCCAAACCAGTTGTGGAGACTTCACCTGTGGAGACAGTCCTGAGCAACCTATGGTAGCTGACCATGACTGAGCAAGGATGTTAATCTAGATAATACCCAGGGATTCCTCCCAAAGTCAGAGGTTCTGCAATTTTTCTTTGATTAATAGTCAGTCTCTGCCAAACTTGTTATGCTTTTAACAGGTACAGTTTTCTAGAGAGAAGACAACTTGACAACCCATTGCTTATAGAGTTGTGTCCTTCTGTTTCGAACCAGTCTCCTCCTGGTTTTGTCCAATGTCCATTCAAGCTTGTGTGGGAAAAGAATAGGAAAATAGATCCCCATCCTCCTTGCCCCCTTGCCCATAATTTTCATGCCCCTCTTGATCCTGTAAACCTCTGTCAAGTTCTCTTTCATACATATTTTTCTCATAATGAAGAGTTCGCATTTATTTAGCTGTGGCTTAGTCATTCCTACACAGACTGATTTCATGCCCTGTGTTTCTTTCTCTTTTCTGCAGCTTCCCATTGCAACACACTTTTTTTTTTTGACATTTAGGAATCCACCATGTACATCCAAGTAGTGACTTAATTCTTTATAATCTAGTATAATAGTTCTCTATCACTTTCAAAGAATCATTAACATTATGATTGTTCACTTGTTTTCTACTGCTACTAATTATTGAGCAAGTGTTCATATGGAACAATTTACCTTAACCACCAGATTTCAGATTGTCACAGTGACCACCTCAGAACGCAACACTGTTTATGCAATGTGATGTTTATTTATTTATATATTTGATTTTAATGAATTTATTGCCCACCAGAATTGTAAGAACTTTTCATGATTATTCACAGACAGTTCTTGTACTTGTGAAAATAAATAACCATAACATCAGAAAATTTGTCATTTCACTGTTGTCAAAGGTCACATCAGCATATCTTGCACAGCTTGTTGTGGATCTCCCCTGTGAATTCTGATCACTATGAAAATCTATCATTCATCTGTACATTATATTTTCTATCTCTTAATCATGCAAGAACTTCTCATCTGAATTTTTTCTGAGTTATTTCCCTGTCCAAAACCCTTTGATAATCCAACAATACGCTTCAATGGGATTGACCCCTATTCACAAACTTGTTGACTGTTTGACAAAGTACATAAGGTGAGAATTAATTTTCCAAAAGCCATGCTGATTTCTTCCACTGTTCTATATTTGTGCACAGATCAACTACTTCTGTTCTTCATCTACCAAATTGTCTAACATGCACTAGTTTTACAGAGCTGTACATCATTACATGTCTAATCACATCTTTTCTCAAAGAAATTGCACTTGTATTTGTATAGTACATTTCTTACATACAAAGAAAGAAATATTCTGAATTCCATAACTGGAGCAAGCAAACTGCAAAAGAGCTACAATTAAACAAAGTTTAGTATATAGCATGAGATTTTTAGGTGAAGCAGAACCTTACTGGAACTTTCAGGACCGTCAGTGCAGAAAAAAATTTGAATGTCTGTCTAGATAGAATCCAAGTTACATTTAAGATTCTATTACATTTTCTAGTGGGGAAGTGTGTCACAGATATCTTATTGGTTTCAGATGTCTAATAGCTTTCAGTATGCAAAGCATTATTAATCTCAAGGTAAATGAATCATCACTAGTGTATTTGAAAATGCGTATTTTCCTCCCTGATGTCAAAGTAAATCAAGACTGGATCACTCTGGATCAGTTTTGCTCTAGTCTTTTAAAGAGAAAAGACAAATTAATCTGTACTCTACAAGGCAGAAGGACAAAAAATAGACCAGGCTTGATACATAAGATAGCATATGCTAATTGTCCTCTTATTTGTTAAAAAGATCTCCAGGAGGTTTTAAACTACACATGTTATTAAATCATGCCCGTTTTAATTTTTTACAAAATGACAGAACAAGAATTCAGCTGTCTGATGTGTTGTTGAATTTTTTGTTAATACAGCCTTAAATTTTGAACATGCAGTTTTCCATGGGCTATTTGGTAATTCAAAAGCTAAACTTTGTTAATCATTTACATCTGGTTACTCACTCTTAGAGCTATTGTGCACCAAGGTCTTTATCAAGACTGAGACCTGATTCTTCCACGTACTACGTAAACATGCAATAAGATGCACTTTGTCTCAAATAGGTGGTAACATAAAGATGAAAGGTAGTATAGAGATGGGAAACCAAGGCTTAAATAAGTGAAGAGAAGAATTAACTTCCTGTATCTTGAGCTAGCTACAAATGAAGCACCTACATGTAATATATCCCACTTAGCTTTAGTCCCGCTGAAGTAATCTAAAGTAGTTGTCCAGAATCCGCATATTGCCAGTGAAGAAAGTTGAACTTACTCTCTGCACTGCTGTCTGCCTCAGAATAGTACTCGTCTGGTCATTTATTTGGGGGGATAAGCTGGGTGTACCAGAATGGCTCTTCTATCAGACTTTTCATAGGAACTGAGGTTTGCCCATATGAAAGAAGATGAAATGGAGTTTACACATTTCAACTATAGGATCAGAACGCAGTTAGAGAACATCAGAACATGATTAGAGACCACTTTGATATTCAGCTTGATAACATTCTAGATACAACCACTGCAAATTTCACCTTCAGATTACTGTAGTTCAGTGATTTGTCCTAAAAACGCAATCTTGCCTGTCCATAGCTTCTTAAAGTTATCATTTCCAACAAGACAAATCCTTTCCACAAATTTTCTGATTATCTGTTATATGCTCATTTGGGGTTTGCATTTTGGTTGGGTTTTTTTTGTTTGATGGGGGTTTTATTTGGTCTTGGTTTTGTTCTTGTTTTTAATTTTCTTAATCAACTTAAGGGTAAGATTTACTTCCTGTTAGTTTGCTTGTTAGCTGTTCAAAGTACCAAGTGACTGTCGCACTTGGACACGAAAGAAGCACGCAGACACCTGTCGGAGAGAGAAGCCAACAAAGGGGGCCGAGAGACCCCGGACTTTATTTATATCTCCTCTTAGAAACCACTGTGGATTGGAGGGAGAAATTGCCACCCCTCAATCACACTGGTCAAAGGAAAAATCCATCAAACATCTCCGCCCAGGAGAAAGGAATGCAAACAATAGAACACAGTTATAAAAACATGGCTATGTTTACAGAAAGTGCTTGAGAAACTGTTACAGAAAAATTAAAACATCGAAGAACTGCAAAACTCAGGGCAAAAGGTGACCATTGGAAATAGGTGCAATAGTAGACATTTCAATTGGGTAGGAGAACTGAAGTACACTAAATTATCCACTTATGTAAAGAAAAAATTTAAAAGACTATTTCAGTTAAATGTAAACTTTTTAATAATCAGGAAAAATCTCATTTAATTTGGGAAGTATTTAAAATATATCTGTTTTGTAAGTTTGGCCGTTTCAAAAAGAAAACATAAAATGAATTCAAAAGTATCTAAATGTTTTGACACTTCTTGAATGAAGCTCTATTTTGACTTAAAAAAAAAGGTAAGTACTCGTTAAGTAAGCCTATCCTTAGCAATAATGTTTTGTGCAGGATCACATGAAAGGCTTCTGGGGCCTGGAAGTGATTCCCATGGGTCTGTGAGATGCCTCCAGCCCTCAGAGGAAGCTGAAGAGCTGTATTCTGGGATCCTAAGCTCTGACCCAGAATCTCTGTTTCCTCCAACGTAAGGCCTGTTTACCTGTTCTCTATTGGTGCACTTTTATCTCAGTTCTGTTTCCTGTTTATGACTGTATAAAAGCAATTAAAACTTTGCCACTTCGGCCATTCTTTCTCATCTCCATCAACATGTGAATGTCTCATCATTCTATCTCTGATAAGACTGGACAGCAACAGTTTTGGTCATCATAATAAAGCTATTGACTAGAATAACGCTAGAATGTGTGAAGAAAGTAAAATATATTTCTGTATGCCCTAGGAAATGTTACACTTCAGTTCACTATGAAGCCAGAGCTATTCAGTAGACAGTAGATCAGAATTTGGCACTTAGTTTGGGCATTTTTCAACCCCTAATGGCATTTTTTATTTTTCATTACAATTCTGATGAAAAATTTAATTTGGGGAAGTAATTAATTTGCTTATTCCCTTGACATCTGAATCTGTCATGGCCCAGCATATTCATCACAAGGGGTCAAGCATGGGTAATGAAGTAGTTACGAGCTCGCTGGCAACTACTATACCAGCATTGTTACTGAAATGTAGCCCAATCCTCTGAATACAGTTGTCTATATTAGGGCACTGAATTTTTTCAAAGCCTCTGTTTTAGCTGCATCATCATCATCATCATTCTCACTACTACTACAAAAGCTTTTCCTCAAATCAAGCTTTGAAACTTTACTTTGTTTACCTGTCAATAGAAGGTCTTTGCCTCAAAAAGTATAAAGGACAGAATGAAAAATGGTTAATGTACTGATGGCATGCTGAAGTGTGTTCAGCTTCAACTTTCTGTTATTTCATAACCACTCTGTCTCTTAATAACCAGAATTATTTGCAAATCACTTACACCTGTCTTCCTGAATAATTAGTTAAAAGAAACTTTCATTCTGCAGAAATATTAAGCAGAGAAAGATAAAAGCAGGAGATATTTTTCTTGTAATTTGAGATTGTCTGTGTCAGATACAGACTTTGCAATCACCATCTCTGAGCTGAGGATGGTATAATACAGGTAATGTTTTTATTCCCTAATCCTAATGTTCTTCTGAATGTTGTTTCTTATTGAAAATGTTTTGAGGCAGGTGATACATTTGCAAAGACTTTGTAGTCTAATCTTTATAAATACTATGTATGTAGCTGTATAAAAGCATTTATTAAGATTCAAATTTTCATTACATCTTCTATCCTCCACAAATTGTTGAACTTTAAGATCTTACATCCTCCTGTATTATTATCTTTGAGAGGAAAAGACCATCTGAAATACAGAGGTAATATTTAGTGCCTCATCTGATTTGGCATCTGACTTAGCAGTTTTACTTATCCTTTTGTGACTAGTGAAATATTCAAGGAGTGCTACAATGGGAAAATTAGTGATAGTTGTAATAATAATGGGTTTATTTCATTATTTGTTTATCAAGGTAAAAATAGATTTTATTCATATTATGCATATGATAATGTGTCTTAATTTTGTTACAACTAGTACTCTATGCAGGTGATCAAGATGCTTGGAGTGGCTTTTTTAGTGGTTCCATTATCTCTTTATCTTTGTATAATATAAATAAATTATACCTCAAAAAATAAAAAATATATAGATAGTTTGTTCATCTGACCGCTGACCGCCCGGTAGCCTGGGCAGGCGACAAGTTCTGCTGCCCCAGCAGCGTGGCAATCAGAGTCCCTGTCTGCAGCTCGCGGTGCTGTCTGCAGAAGGCTCCAAAAAGAGCTGGCAGCAGTGAGGGTGTTGCTTCTCTTTGCCTGCAGTGCCAGCTTTATCCAACCCCCGAGGGGGCAGAAGATCTCGCTGAAAGGGAGGCTCAAGGAAAAGGCGCTGGGGAAGAGGTGACAGCACCTTTTAAAACCAGGGGAGAGAGAGAGGGGAGCGAAGGAGCAAACCAATAGGGAGATGACAAGGGGTGACAGGGAACCAATTACAGAGGAGTAGGGGAGGAACACATTTGAACCAACCAATTACAATCCAAACAGAACGGGACTTTCCAGAGCTTCATGCATAATCAATGAACTCCATTATTAAACATGAAGAACTTGAACCAATGGGGATAAAGGAACACAGAAGTCTCTGGAACAAAGGGAGGAGATGCTGCAGGAGTGACATCCAGTGGGGAGTAGCCCTAGACCATGGCTTCGCCCTCAGGTCCGCCCTCAGGGTCAGAGTCCTGGGTGGGGAAAGCTGCCCACTTTATGTCACTCAGCCCCAAGGTGGGCTGGGCCACCGCAACAATAGTTTTTCATTTAGTTCACTGGCAAGTTATAATTTATTTCAGTTAAGTCAAAAGGTGTAAAAATATTGCCTTTTGTTAAAGGTTTATACACATCCTGCTTCAAAATCTTATATACTATAGTCTACTACCCGCCAAAAGAGCAGTGTTAGGAGTTATGGTTATCAGGCATGACAGTCTGGTATTTTCCTGTTCTTGATGAATATTCTTTTTTTTTCCCTGACGTTTCAACTACACTATTAGCTTCCCAAGAGGACTGAAATAACTAGTGTCCTTCAATAAAGGATTTCTAAAGGAGACCGAGTGTGAGTTTCTCTTCTTCTGGGAAAGTGATTTTATAATGGTGAAGGTGTCAGACATAATTAAGATGAATGATTGTGTACCCAACTAAATGAATCTTATTATTGTAAATTTGACATTTTTCCTATACTGTTCATGAGTCTAATAGGAACAAATCAAATGCACATCTTCTTAGCAGAAGCCAGAGACAGGATAAAGTACACAACATCGTTAAATAACTGCTGAAATTGCAGAAGTCTGAAGAGCTCCTTCAGACATAATCCTTTCCTTTCAATATTTTCAACACAAGTGTTGAAGGAGCAAATTTTATGTTTCATGACTTAAATGTGATTTATATAAGAAATTTTGTCAGATTTCCTCATTCAGTGAAGATAGTAAAAACAGTACATAGGCTCTCAGTCATGAAAATATACTGAGTCTCTCATGAAATATTTGGTTCATTTTAGAGATAAGTGAATAAGAAAGAAATAATGTCCACTACTATTCTTTATTTTGTCTTTCTACCACCTTGTCCCTGTAACCTTTAAAGTCTTCTCATGATATTCTTTAATTTTTTTTCTTAAGAAATAGCAGCTGATCCAGTCCATTACAACAACTTTCTCAGTAAGTTACTTTCTAAATGAATTTCAGATTCCGATGAAGATGATCACATGTTTATTCTTTCAGGAAAAAAAATCCCACATTTTTCCACGTCGTCAATTAGGTTACTATCAATTATTTACAAGCACTACAAAATTTAATATATGTGTCTCAGTGTACTGTGAACAGGAAAGATATCCAGCTATTACTAACTACTGCCAAATTTACTGACAAAATCTTTATTTATATTATCTATGGCTCTGACTAATAATTTCTTATTAAGAAGTAAGAAGAAACTACCAGTTCACAACATCCAATGGTCCCAGAGAAGATAGTGTTGTGTTTTAGTAGTCTGATTTTTGGCAACCAAATAAAACCTGTTACAGAGATAAGAAAGACAACAAGAACAAATATCCAAACACCTAAAGCAGAACACACATAGTAAATTCAGATATGATATCAAATTGCAAGCCAATGAAAAAAGTAACAAATATGCAAATTCTACTGTCAAAAAAGCACAAAAATTGTCTCAATGTGATCTAAATGAGGGATAAGAAATCGTTAGCTTAAGCATAAGTTTCCTCCTAGCAAAGAGCTTGAGATGGTAATTTACCATAGTCTCTCTCTTCTTCTGAAGAAAATTGGCAACCCTAGGACCCAAGGAGAGGAGGCCATATGTTACTGGTATTGCCCTGCCCTGTGCCTCTGGTAATGTGGGTAGTATAACTTACACTATTTTACAAAGCAAACAGACATTCTCTGTGACCAATGGGTCACACTTCATTTCCTTTCCTTCCACTATCAAGCCCCAAAGATCCTGTGAAGCAAATAAAAAAAAACCCATATTTTTTCTTCTACTCTGTACCAGTCTCAAGATTCCCGTGTGCCAGGCCAGTTACTCCCTTCCTTACCAGCCTTGAAGGTCCCAGGTGCTTGACCAAACAGATGTTGGTGATGACCCCATGAAAGAACAAAGAAGAATAAAAACATGCTGTCTATAAAATGAAGGACTAACTTGTTAGTCCTAAGTAATGATCTTGGATGGATAGAGGATATCTCGGGCATAACATTCATGAAATTATAGACTTTTCAGTTCTCAGAGAAGTAAGGAGGGGAGACAGCAGTACTGCCACCTTGGACTTCTGAAGGGCAGCTTTTGGCTTGTTTAGGAACATAGTCAACAGAGTTCCTGGGATACAGTCCTGAAGGGCAAAGGAGTCCAGGAAAGCTGGACATTCTTCAAGAAGAAAATCCCAAAGGTGCAGGAGCAGGCCATTTCCATGTCCCAAAAGATGAGTCGGTGGGATAGACCAGCCTGGCTGAACAGAAATCTTTGGTTGGAACTCACAGAAAAAAGAGTTTATGACCTTTGGAAGAAGGGGCAGGCAGCTCAGAAGGATGTTGTGAGGTTATACAGGGAGAAAATTAGAAGGACCAACACCCAAGTAGAACTTAGTCTGGCTCTGCTATAAAAGACAATAAAAACATTTCTATAAATACATCATCAATAAAAGGAGGGCTCAGGAGAACCTCCACCCTTTATCAGGTGCAGAGGGAGAAAAAGTGACAAAGGATTAGAAAAAGGCAGAAGTACATAAAGCCTCCTGTGCCTCAGTCTGTAATAGTAAGACCAGTTGTTCTCTAGGTACTCAGCTCCTTAAGCTGTTAAACAGGGATGGGGAACAGAACAAATCCCCCACAATCCAAGGGTGAATGGTCAGTGACCTGCTACACCACTTAGAAACACGTAAGTCTGTGGAGTCAGATGGGATCCACCCAAGGGTACTAAGGGAGGTGCTCGCCAAGCCACTTCCAAATATGTACCAGCACTCCTGACTAAGCAGAGAGGTCTGAGTTGACAGGAGGTTAGCAAAAAAGATGTCCATCCACAAAAAGTATTGGAAGGAGGATCCAAGCAACTACAGGCCTGACCTGTGTCAGGGAAGGTTACAGAACAGGTAATTTGGAGTGTGATCACATGGGGTGTGTGATCGCATAAATTTCTTGGTATGTTTGGACTGATACCCTTGCCTTTGAGACCCACCTGTTAAAATTTTAATGTAGCAAATGACAATATGGCTAGCCCTCCTGTAAGCTCTGACAGGGCTCTGTTTTCCTAAAAGCATTTTTCTTAAAAAATGACAACTGATTTTCAGCATATGATTGGGAAGCATAACAAGGACTTAGGCTTCAATTCAATGCAATGCAATGCAATGGTCAGTTATACAAAGCTATACAATTAAAATTGCAATAGGAACAACATAAGACAAAAGAACATCCTCCTGTTATCTTCTTCTCTGGGACTTAACACAGCAAAAGAAATGAACAAAGAAAAACTTTGTAAAAATTAGAAAAAATCATTTATCAGCTGTCATCATTGAAAAAGTAAAAAGAAGAATTTAGTGTAGACAATTCAGTATATTTTCCTCTCACTACCTTAACAAAGGGACATCATGGCTTGCTTGCTCAGTAGCCATTAGAATTTCTAATGTAAGAGGCAGAGGCAAATTTTGTAAATGGCTAGTGCCTTTAGAAAGCTTGAAATTCCAGGGAATAATTTCTGATATTAAAAATTATCTTTAAGATGGTCTTTAAAATGATCACAGCATAACCAACACACTAAATTGCAAAGGAGAAGTGGAGAAGTGAGTCTCCACAATCAGGATCTGAATTCCACTCTTTAAATTTTAAATGCGAAAGTGTTCATTTTGCCTAATGAAACCCAAGCAGAAGTTCTTAAAAAATTAACCACATAAATTAGAGCAGAGTAATGAGTCAGCATTTGCCAGATGACCTGTTTTACCTGCACAGGTGTTCAGTCTTGGCCTGTGGTTTCAGGGAAGTAACTGAAGTGAACCTTTGTCTCAGTGTAAGATTCCACAACTCTGACATTTCACATTGGATCATTTTTTGATATAGACCACTGCCTGAACCAACTCATGCCTGGACCATAGAGTTTTATTTCTTTGGGTTTTTTTAATATCTAGCACTGGGTTGAAGCAGTCATGTTGACATAACTTTGGGCTTTGTCCAGTGGTCAGAAAGAGAAGACACATACAGAGAGAGATTTCCTAATCTAATAATACTTTCTAGTAGATATAACTAAGAATGTGACTCAGTAACAGCCTTTTCTGTTGAATTCAAAGGCTCTAGTTTCACTTCCTGTACATGATCCAGCTAGGATCAGTGTTTCATTCATAAAAGTACCTCAGAATTAGCATACTGCTCAATATTGAAAGCTTTTACAGCTAAAAAACATTGGTAGATGACAATATAAAATATTTATAATCAGCTGTCATCTTGATTTCAGTGGAACAACTCACATCAAATAGATCTTGTAAGTGTTTAGGATCAGCCCCAGGCTCCATCTCTAAACTTTTGTTAGGCATAATCAGTGTCTCACATGCAGAAACATTAAGAGGTTTTTCAACTGCTGTAATGTGTGCAGTAGCATACATTATTTTTTAATCTTGTTTCTAAGAATTACATTAAAAAATTAGGGAAAGGTGAAAACCTAAGGTTTAAATAAGCATTGAACAGATAGCTCCATTTGGTCATGGGATCTCCATAAATGAAGGCTATTAAGAGTAGAAAACAGAAACAATTTTACTCTGGGGAGCGAGAACAGACTACTTAACTTCTTGAGATCCTTTCTAGAGCATGTCATGATGATTCTGGCATGCCTATGCAGAGAAGCAAAGTACTTCTTGCTTTCCTGAAAACCTGCAGACTGCAAGTCATTGAGGAGAGCAACGTCTCTTGGTCAGCAAATTGTTAAAAAGAAGCAAATATCAGCTGTAATTCAACTGCCTGCTGTTTCCTCCGTATAGCAGGAAAGAAACAGGAAATCAATTGAAATTCTCAATGAAAACCAATTCACTAGCCCAGTCCTGAGTTCTGGACACATTCTTATTGTTGAAAGACACTTTCACATTGCAATTTATCCCTGAGGAAGAGTATAAGGGGATTGAGGATACACTATATAATGGTTATATAAGGCCTAATAAAGGTTGAGAGTTGGTGTTTCACTATATCTGAAATCATATTTATGGAGATGGATGATTAGAAATGAGGATATGTACAGAATGTGTCAGATATGGTTATTATAACATGAAATGGCTTCTAAAATTGATGGGGTTGTGACCAAACAGTGTATGTCCAAAAGGGTTAAGAAAATAAGGAGAGAAATTGAAGAAGATTTGGCAGACCTTTTTATGTACTTCTTCTCTTTAAAATAGATCAAGTGAAATCTGAGATGACTGGAGAGCCAACATAATGCCATTATTTTAAAATGGCCTAAGGAGAGACAAGGGAGGTAAAGACTCACTAACTCATTGGAAGTCTCAGAGGATATGGCTGTCAGCCTAGACAAGGGAGACATGCACATCACACAAACTTTCAGAAAGCCTTCAGCAAAATTCTGCATTGTAGGTAGTCTTGGTTGCAAAGTCAAGAAATTAGTTAAGAGCAGACATATTAAGCTGAATGGAGTAAATCAGCTATACTAAATGCGTGCTCAAAATATAAAGCAAAGTTAATGAGGACATTTTTGTCCAAACCAACTGCTTAAGAAAAATGTATCAATGAGAAGTGACACAGCTAGACTGCTAACTGCACGCCTCTTTTCAAAGAGTCTTCCCAAAAGAGGAGTCTTGGTTGAGATTTGATCATTAATGTAGATCCTTTCAAGTCTGACATGCTTCTAATGCTATTGTACCACCCTCTGCTGTCAGAGCTGCCTCCAACATGCTGCCCTTCTTCAGTTTAATACAGCTGAATTTTCATGCTCATGAAAACATTTTTCTGTCATCCTCAGAAAAGAATTGCTCTTTATTTGCACCTTGGGAAACTGCAGCATAAGGTTCCCACACTGTCCTGTAAGACTCGGGAAAAAACATCAATTCTGTGTCTATACTATTCAGTCCACAACAACTTTACTGATATTACTAATGATGGAATGATTTCATACATGAGGACTGTGCCATAGGCTGAGATCACAAATAAGTGTAACAAATCAGCATATTTCATTGAATTGTTATCTAGTCACAACCTTTGGTAGCAAGTCAAGATAGATTTCTATTAGTAGGAAAGCAAGAACAGGCTCTGATGCTGATTGCTAATTCCCTGAGCCATCCAGTCCTACAATTGTTATTTATGTTTCTATACTGCTTTTCAAGAGGGAAGAGATGAATAAAAAACTGTGGAGGGATCTATCAAAAGCTTTTATCTCTTGAGTTGGCATCACCATCCTTCCACAGCAGGCATACTACCAAAAAAGCAAGGAATTTATTATTTATTCAACATCTTCTGTGACATTAATGATTATATAAAATATTCCTAATCAGATTTTATATTAACATGAGAATTAGTTGAAGATATTTTATGAGGTTAGTACAGTCCAAAACTAGCAAGAAAAATTTTTAAATATGTAAGAATATTTTTTTAAGTTTTGTTTTAATCAGTAAGTGGAGGATATCATCAGCAGTGTCTTCTTTTCCACAGACACTTTAATTTTTTTTAATTAATTAAAAAAATCTTAGCTGAATTTGTGTTTTAAGATGGCCTTATACTGGAAACATCCTTCATGAGGATGTGAGGAAACTATTTAGAGAATCATGTTTTAATGCAGGTCTTCTTATACAGGCAACAGGTTGCAAAGAACAATGCTTCATTTTATCAAAAATTTAACTATTTATTAACAAAAATTGACGCAGTGGTTTTGAGTGAGAAGGGTGTGACATTCAAATAAATTAAGTCTCTATACTAAAATTTTGTCTAAGATCTATCTTCTGAACCTTAAAAACTGAGTTCTGAGCTCCTGAATCTGATTATTAAGCTCCTTAAACTGACTGTTCATAATATATGGTTACAATAATATTTAAATCAATAAATTAAAAAAAAGAAAATGCATGTCTAAATTAAATATGAGCAATCACCTACATACAAAATAAATGTGTAGGCCAAAACATCTAAATTGGGTTGAATCAGTGGGGCTTTGCGTGTACGATACACATGCAATTATAGTTCTATGGTCTTTAAAAGTCTCCTCCAAAGAATTGGCCTATTTCCTACATTTTTAAGTATGCTATCTCTGAAATTTTTTTCCTGTTGCCTACATTTAACCATCAAGATATTGTGTTGTTTGGGGCATAGTTGGCAAGCTGCTGGCAGCAGGGGCTGCAGAGGGGCTCTGTGAGGGCTGCTCTGTGCCAGACACAGATGGTTCCAGCTGGATCCAACCCATCCAGTGCAGGGCACAGCTGAGGTGGGGACATCTCAGGGAAAAAGTACTCAAGACAGGGATTAAAACACTCAGCAGAGGGAGGATGGAGCAAAAAGTGTGAAAAACAACCCTGCAGACACCAAGGTCAGAGAAGGAAGAGAATAAGGAGACACCTGCAGCTTGTGGGGAATACCATGGTGGAATAGATATCCATACACATGGTGTCCCCACACCAGAGAAGGTTGATAGTCCTGAAATACTGAGGACAGTGGAGAGCTCAAGCTACAGCGGGGAGGGCTTAAAGATGAAGAAGTGGCAGAGAAGAGCTGTTACTGATGGTTAGTTATATGTCAGCTGGGGTGGGGCTGGAAGTAGAAGAGTTGGGAATGGAGGGGGTAGAAATCTTCTTTGCATGTCACTATCCAAATCTATTTTAACTGACGAAAATTAAATTTCCCAAATTTGAGACTACTTTGCCCATGACAGTAATTGGTAAGTGATCTCCATATTCTTATCCCAAGTTTTCGCATCCTATTTTCTCCCCACTCCTTTTTAAGACAGCAGCTGGATGTCGGTTAGGCAACCAGCTGAGGTTGGCCCACCACATACGTATGTAGCATGACAGGATCTTCCTTTAGTGAAAGAGAGAAGCAACTTTAACTACATGAATAGGCAGAAGAAATGACTGTGAAACATTTCTACCTCTTTTCGTTGATTCTAGATGGAGCTAAGACTAAACAATCAATTTCTCAGTTGTTAGGTGAGATGAATTCTGCTGTGATCGGCACAATGAGAGTTATCAAGGGAACAGAAATTACTAAAAATAAAAAGTGTTTCAGATTTACCTAGTTAGACATTGTGTTATTTTCCTATATCTGACAAATGTCACCAGATTTAATTAATTAAGAAAAATGTGACAGGTATTGCACTGCGAAGCATTAAAAGAAGTAATAAATCATCAGATGAGACGTCTTCAGTCAGAGAACATATGCAACATACAATACTTTCGTGAAGCATGATCAACAACTGAAAGGTAATAGGCCTCCCAGCTCCAAGGAACTGCTTTGAAATAAGAGAAACTTCTGCTGTTTCCAACGGAGAGATGTCAAATACTAGAATTCATGTTGCAGTAAAACAGAAGATTCAGTTAAAAATAGAAAATGCAAATGCACTTCTATTTCAGTCTTTGTCATTAACTTCTCTCACTAAGCACGGGTATTTTAGGAGTCTCATAGTACCACTCGTGGTTATTTATGTCCATCAGTGTTCCAACAGCCAAATCTAAATGAGAAAGGCCATAAAGAAAGTTATGTTGTTTAACTTTTTTCCCCATCATTCATTTAAAAGGTTTTTTCAAGGGATCATTTGTAGTACTTTCTGACCCAAAGTTGTGATGTCTGCCTGCTTCCTCCTAATTAACAGAGATAACCCTGGTTTTGCACCCAGTTTTCCCCAGAAGATCAATTTCCCAGCCATGAACTTTACTGATAGGAAATCCTAACTCAGTAGTATTACAATACAAAAATAAGTACATTGGAATAAGTACAGTGGAAGAAGTGAATATGACTTTGCAAAGAAGCCCATATTTCCATATTGTACTTCATCACTGATACCCACATTTCTAAGGTCTGACTATTAATAAAAACATCTCTGTTAAAAGGATGCATTTGGGGCATTTAGCCCCAAAGCACTAAAATAACAGCAGCTTCCTTCTTTTCAGTTTTTCTTCAATACACTAATAATATTTGTTTAAAACTTGTTCATAAACATGAATTGTGCATACACAATACAGGAAAAAAAAAACAAAACAGCAAAGAAAATATTCTTTTCAGCCATATATACATTGTAAATCATTAATTCCCAAATGGTAGTCTTTCACTGCTGGATGCTTGAAAATGTGTCTGAACTTCAGACATGTACTCTACAGAATTATTGCCCTTGGGAAAACTATACCAACTTTTCATTTTTATAACATATTGAATATTAAAATTAAAGCAATGGCCTAATGATATCATCTTTATTGAAATAGAAGTACTGCACTGAAACAAAGGAGTTAGAAGAAAGTAATTACCATAGGAATTTATGTCAGGTATTCCTTCTGTTTTGCTCTCAGCTGTGAAAAGAAAAAATATATAAATGACAGTGTTATTGAAAAGCTTAAGAAGAACCAGTAAAGGGACTCAGTATAACATAAAGCAAATGTTGCAAATATTTAATAACTTATAAATTATACTGAGACATATTATAAATAAAACCACCTTTAAGTATTGCTTTAAGCACTTAACATGCTGCATTTTTTGGGGGGGATTTTCTTTTTGCATTGTGGTAATTCTTAATACGTAGTAATCTTCGATTATAAAGGAAGTAGAATATACCTAGACTCAAGGCTGAGGGTTTTTTCCCTTGCCTTGTTCAAGTAGAATTTGAGAACTAGCTCTCAAGGATATTTCTCACTTAGCTTTTTCTTAATAGGAAAATAGGAAGAATTTTAGTGTTCCCATTTATTTTCTCTGAAGAATATTTATGAATAGCAACACAGAATAGCCAAAAATTCACCAGCCAGAATGATTAGTAGACTCCTGAAGAATGATAATCTTTTAACAGCATCTGTCATCCAGACCCTTTTCATTCTTAAAGCATAGGCTTCATGTAGCTTAGCTTTGTCCCTTAATGTTTTTTGTTGGAGTTTTAACTTTTTGTTTTTGGAATGGCAAGTATAAAGATTATTCTACTACAAATTTAAATGTTCATTTCTACCATAAATAATTTCTGTATCCTAATAATCTTCATGAAGTGTCAGAAGACACCAGACAACACCTCATAAGGCAATAAGAATATCAAGATAAGACAGCAGACAGCTGAGCATTACGTTTTTAGGTTTGTTTTTTATTTGGCAAGTATAGTAAAATAAATTGATCTTATCCTTGTTTCAGGAAACAACAAAACCTCTATGGCACTCACATTGAAAACAAAACACATGAAAGCCTATAAGCTGTTCTGTGAACCACTGAATATATTTATTAATCTTGTCTCCAATGGAGGAGTGAAATCATTCCTCCTTTTTTTATACACTGAATACTTAGACTTAAAAAAAAAATAAATTGAAAGCTCTAAAAATTCACCATGAAAGACTGCACCAAAGAAAGACTATAATTTAGTTGAAACAACACATAGAAAGCAACTTACGCAGGGTATAACATTGTTTCATTTGTTCAAAATGTCTCGTAAGACTAGTGATGCATTAAAACTACACTGATATTCTGAATATTGCTTAAAAATAAGCACTTCCTACATTGCTATGAAGTACAAAACCAAAAAAAAAAAATCCATTAAAAACCCCAACTGATCCCCCAAAACCCCAAACAGGCATAGGTATTTCTAGCCCATGGATAGATAGACTTAATTTTGTTGTAGATCTTACACAGTCTCTAACAGACAATTAAAAATGTTCATGCAGAAATTTCACTAAGGTATGATTTCATCCAAAATTTATTTTGTTTTCTTCTTATTGCTTCTTTTACTGTCATCATCACCTCTCCTCTGAAGTTTTACAAATCTTATCTTCAGCATACCTTGAAAGTCTGCTTAAATCAACCTGAACACCACATGCAGGGCCAGCCCATCATCTCAATGAGAAACTGAATATCCCACACAGAATCTTATATGTGTCAGATGTGAATGACAGAGGAAGCTGGAGATAGAGCTGTTGTCTGTTTCAAGCCTTTCCACTCTTGCTCTAGTGGAGCAGTTCAAAAGTTTGGCTCATCATCTCCTACTCCCACTTGGCTTCTTTGAACTACGTCTGCCTCTTCAAAATATTCACACACCTTGACAGAAAACTCATTCTTTATTTAAACAAACAACAAATAAAAGTATTGGCAGGCAAGCAATCAAATGGAAAGATAAAGAGTTCAGTCATCCAACAGCTTGAATCTAAAGATTACTTGCAGTGGTTTTCCTTATACATAATTAATGCTATACATATCCTCTTAGATTCGATTTTTACAACAAATTTTCATCCTTTTCACCTTCTCCCACCCTCTTGCTGCAGTTAATATGGGAAAATTTCTTACCCTCATCATTATTTGTTGTTTTTTAAAATCTGATTGCAAAGCAGTCGGTTAAATGGATGAGGCATATAAGGGATTCATCATAGTAGCATTCATGTCCTACCAGTATATACTCCTCATATTTCACAGACTGCTACAGGACAGCTTTTAATTTTTTACTCCTTTTTTTATCCTGGACAAAAATTTAAAGCAGCTTTCTTGACTTCCAGGCACAGGTGTCTGTAACACAGATATCACATTAATATGTAACTTTATAATACACCTGACCTACATTAAGAACATTTTATGTAACTACATCAAAAAGAACATTTTATTCATATTCTTGTGAGAGCTCTTTTCTTTTGTGAGCATAGCTATTCAACAACATTCTGAAACCAAATAAGCTTTATTAAGTAAAAATATTCATGCTCACTTAAGATTAGTAATACAGGAGAAGATGATTGATCTAGCTAGAAAATTTTTAAAAAAAGAAAGGAATTCCACAATCATGTGGTTGCTCTGAATAGGAGAAATAGGCAGACACAAAATACTTCATGTTATGGAAGAGAGACAAATCCATCTAGAAAACTCTGGGAAAAGCTGGAGAGGTTTCCCCATTAAGTTTAATAAAGTGTTTAAAAATTTAATCTTGCTTTTAATTAAGCTTGAAATTGAGAAGTATTTTCAATAATTGTCCAGATATTCACAGAGAAAAGTCTACACATTTCTTCAGCAAACCAAAGGAACAAAAACCAACTGTCTTCATTTTAGTGATGGTACAGAGTTGAAAGGCTAAGAAGTGAAATTAAACTGTTATTAAGAACATGAACAAATTAAAATAAAGCCAAACTCAAAGTGTTCAAACTTAAGAGATAAAATGATAATTAAAGTCATTGAGGGTGTAGAGTAACAGATGTTGATTTTTCAGGGATGCTTGGAGTTTCCTAAAGATAAATGTCATAATATTATAAAGGATCTGCATTGCAGAGGGATGGATTTTTCTTATTTCTTTTTTATTCATTTCTATGTTCCACAATTTTAAAAGTGGGAGCTACTAGATGTAGGGAATAGGATACTCTATTAAACTTCCTAAACTCTGTTTGTTAGAGAGCACTCTGGGAAAGGCACGGCTGCAGGATGTGTGGTTGAGGGTTGGTTGTGAGTCAATTAGGAGTGAGTCAGTGATGGTTGAGGAGATGCGTGGACAGTATGTGTGGAGAAAATCATCACTGATTGGATGAATGGACATGTGAACAGTGTCACTGCAGCTGGGTGCAGCCAACGAGAGCTCTCTTCTGTCAGGTTTCAGTTCAGTTCAGTTAAACGTTCAGTTGAGTTCTGTTAATTCTGGTGTGGGTTTGCGTTTAAATAGAATTGGCTTTGCCTACGGTAAAGGATCTCCTTCTGAGACTTAAAGGGGGTCCTTGTGTGTTTGCTCCACAATGCTACAACTAGATAAAGAGAAATTCTTCAGAGGCAAGGGGAGATTGATTCTACCGGGGGAAAAAATAGTCCCAGGGGAAAAAATTATCAAAACTACCAAGATGTTGCCAAGTGAAAGGATCACAGCAACAGCAAGAGGAAATCACTTGCAAACACAGAGATTGCTCAAAGAAGCAAAGAAAAGGCCTCTAAGTCATAAAGGTGATAGAAAAGTGGAATTTGAGTCTTGATTGCAGATGATTTTTTTAATTTCATGATGTCAGAAAGGTATTATTAGGTGGAGAACGTGAAAATTTTGTATCTTCTCTTGCGATAAAGGAAATAGTGATCTGAGGCATAAGATGTCGAAATTTGATCTCAGTAAAACTTAAACTCCTGGACTGTAAAGAAGACTTTTAAGAAGAAGATAATATATAGAAGTGCCATGGCTGAGTGGGTAGAAAGAGGTGCAAAAAGCCCTCCGCATGCCCTGGGAACTGCATGCTGTGAATCGCTTTTCCCAGTCTCGCCTCAGGGGTGAGTCACGAGTATCTCGGAGCACCGGCCGCTCCACACCGCGTGCGATAAGCAGCAGTGAAAACAAAGAGGCAAGAGGGGTTTCTTCCGTACGATGTCCGAGACTTATTCCAAACAGGTGAAAACAGAGAGAGAACAAGGAACAGAGTAAGGAGTACGGATTTTAGGCAGGGGAGCAAGGGCGGAGGGATCAGCAGCTAATCGTTAGGGGAAATGGGGTGGGACGTGTGCGGAGTGGCAGGACATCCGCCCAGTGACAGGGAAGGGAAGCTGCCAATGAAGTGTCTTTTCGCGTGGGGACCGTCCCGCACCGACAGGAAGCAAGCCATCGCGGTGAGCAACAGCGCCCCGCACCGGCTCCGGGCCAAAGCAAGCCGAGCCCTGCTCCAGGAGCGGCAGCCAGGGCTGTGGCATCAACCTGGGCAGCAGCCGTCCCGGCAGGGACTGCCCCCGCGGGACCGCGCCGTTGGAATTCGGGGCCGCCACAACATAGAAGAATACAGAAACTGGGAAAATGTGGAATGTAAGTTTGAAAAGATGAATAATGACAGATTAGTATCACAACATTCTTCAATAAAATCATTGTGTTCAATTTTGGTCTCCACAGTTCAAGAAAAACAAGGAGCTGCTGGAGAGTGTCCACTGGAAGGCCATACAGGTGATAAGGAGTCGAGCATTTTCCTATGGGGAGACACTGCATGTCCTGGGCCTGTCTAGTCTAGAGAAGAGAAGACTGAAAGGGGATTTCATTAATACATACAAACATCGCTAAAGTAGATGCCAAGAGGAGGGTGCCAAACTCTTTTCAGTGCTGCCCAGCAACAGGGCAGGAAGTAATGGCCATAAAATAAAACAAAATACAAGAAGTTTCACTGCAACATGAGGAAGAAATTCTTTGCATTGAGGATGGCACAGCACTGGAACAGGCTGCCCAGGGAGGTAATGGAATCTCCATTTCTGGACACATTCACAAGCCACCTGGAGGTGTTCCTACTGTAGGTGACCCTGCCTTGGCAGGTGGGTTGGACTAGATGATCTCCAGAGATCTCTTCCAACCCTAACCATTCTGTGATTCTGTGTTTCAGTCAAGTGTTTAACATGGCACAACATTGGGCATATTACACGGGGGAAAAGGCCAAGGTTTAATAGAGGAATGTCAGAGTAGACAGCTTGCAAGAGACAGGAAAAGACAGAAAAGTATCAGACTGGCTACCAACCGATCAAAAAATCAGCTGAAAGATCTCTGTTATTTGATAATTTCATTAGTAATCTTGGCATGGATATTAGAAACATAATAATGAAGATTGCCAAAGACATTATGTTGGAAACATCATCAAGCAGTGCTTAGAAATAATATAGAAAGAACTTGATGATCTTGAGAATCACAGTAATAGAAATTAAATATGTGTAGTACAGATGTAACATCACACCCTTTGTGATTAATAAACAAAATTTTTGTCAGCAGAATGGTCAGCTGAATATTGAAAAGAAAGGGGACTAGAGTTTAAATATAGGATGTCTAGAACTGTCAACATTTTCTATCTGTGACAAAGAAATTCAAGTGTAATGTGCACTAGATGATAAATTTTTCAGAATAAATAAGGAAATATTACTTCTATAAAATATATTCATCAGGGTACAGTCTTGGTCAACCAGGTTTGAGAAAAAAGAAGTCAAATGGAATCCTGTGCCAGAATAACATAACTGTGTAGAGAACTTAAGTAGATCATAAACGCACAAGCTTTTGCCAAACCTCTACAAGGAATTCCAATCCACACAGGTGTACTAAACAAGCTTCAATGGAAAGAGTTTTTTAGAATGCATTCTGTAAACACCTCCAAATTTTCATTGAGGAAAGCACCTTTTTAATTTACTTCATTTTGCTTTATATTTCCTATGAAAAGAAAGCTAGAGAGGTATGTCAATGAGATATGAGTTTATGAGTTTATGAGCAGAGCCATAAAGAAGGTCTGTTGGGGAAAACTCTTCTCAAGTAAGTTTATAGTGCTAAAATTATTCCTTTGCTACAATTATTCAAAATTCTGAGCAGTGCATTATTAACTGTATTCTGCTGGGTGCTACATAAAAACTTTCTTCTAGTAGAAATAATATTATCCACAACACACCAGTCTATAAATTGTGACCAGATTTGTGAATGGTTATATGATTTGGGAAACATGAATCCATGTTATAATGAGTTAGTTATTTTTTGCTTTTTATGGGTTTGCTAAAAAATTACTGCATTAAAAATAAAGGTGAAAATAAATTGAGTTGTGATGGCTTATTCTGATGGGATCATCAAGACACCCAAAAAAACCTATGGTCACAGAAGACAAGGCCAGAATTCAGTATTTTGCTAAATCTTTCAAATGTTAGAAAAAGTCAGGAAATCTCAGGGTAGGTTTTTTTGGAATACCAAATAGATTCAAGTTATTTGTGTAATAGTCTCCTGGTTGAAAGTATGGAGCACATCTAGCACATTCGGGTGCTGCTTTACCTCCTTAGATCCTTAAAACAAATGGAAAACTCTTGAGGGAATAAAGTATCCTTGTGGGAAATTTATTTTCTATTTGGTTTTATCCTGTCAAAAGACCTTTCTCTCACCTTCCAGAATCAGGACCTTTCATCTATCCTTCTGTCCTAAACAGAACAGATATGTCTAAGAGATCTTAAGCTGAAAGAGAGCATTGGACAAAAGATTCAAGCTAAAGCTGAATGTATATTGAAAGAAATACACCAGGACTGGAAAAAAAAAGGAATGATAGTTTTATCTTGTAGATGTTACCAAGTAGATATGTTACCAAGGAGATTTTTTTTAACACACTTCTTTAGGAAAAAAAAAAAATCCAGGAAGAGGAGGAATGCACACAGGCTTCTATTGATTTAACCCTTTATGTCTTCTCTGTCTTTTGAGTCAAATAATAGACATAGATTTGTTTTGAAAACACTGATACACATTTTTTAAAATGTATAATCCTAGGAGAAGACAAGATCAGTATTTTGACCGATAAATAAGAGTTGCCCTGGGGGAGATCAATGTAAGGTAACATCTGGGACAATTATTCCCTGTGCTGGGGAATAATTGTGCTTCTGAGACTGAGATTGGGTTGTTTGAGGAGTGGAAGAAAGAGGAGGAGGAATAAGCATGTTCGATTTTTTTTTTTTTTTTTAACAATCAATCTTACTGTTCAAAATGAAACCATGTCCAGTAGTTGTGATTCTGCACTTACATATAGTAACATATGTATTTTAAATATGTTCATATGATGGTAAGTGCATGGTTCATCTCTAAAATAGTCAGGCTAGTTTCATTTCTATATATATAGTTATACTTCCACCTGAAAGCAGAAATCTAAATTGTATTAAAACAATATTAAAAGCAATTACTTTTTACTTGACTGTAAAAAGTTTATAGACTGTTGGACTCCAATATACATATTTCTATTTAGTCCTATCAGTCCCACTGCTGTGGACCTTTGTGTTCAAACATGAAAAAGCTCAATTCAAACCTTTATTCCATCATATTTCTCTGTTAATACTGTGAAGAGTTTTGCTCTTAAGTCTAAGAATTCATGCCTCAACTCTTTATAGAAAACAACATAATTGACATTTTATTTAGTAGTTCTGGTTTGGCAATTAAAAAAAACAAACTAGTAGTATTTTTAATGTCTGTCAATATTGGAATGGAGTTAAAAATGCAATGGTTATAGCCTTGGAATAAGCATATGCCTGCTGTTCCACTTAACATATTCGTACAAATATAAATAGAAGTAGCAACAAAGCTTACACATTTTTATGATGTGTTGGTGTTTTATGTATTAAAAACACTACAGAAAGTTAAAAATATTTCTATGTATTCTTCATTTTCCCATTATTTTGATATGATACACACTGACTTTTCTTGTCACTACTTGAAACAGTTCATGGTATTGTTTTTTATCCTTTTGCTTGTTCACCTGAAACACTGCTGGTACCAGTATTGCTGCAAGCCCTTTAAAAGTAATGGTTAAGGGCCAGAGGAGCAAAGACAAGGACAAAACACCATTGCTTCAGGGCTCTATTCAATTCTCTTTAATCAGGCAGAGTTGCCATTGAAATCAGTGACAGCTCTTCTCGAATAAGAAGGGCTGGACAGGGATTTCAGTACTATGAGTGTGTAACTTAACAATCTGCCCTACATGGCAGGAAAGGACTAGAAAAGGAAGAACAAACAGTTTCTCTCAGTTAAAAAATACTCTTTATATTCCTTTTCTGCAGAGTTGAAATAAAGCTGTAATTTTTTTGTGGAACATGTTATTTTCTTTCTTACTTGTCTGCAAACATATAAACACCTCACGATTTTTAACTCAGCCAAAATCCCTCATCCCAATACCTATATATCTCTTTTCCAGTATCATATCCACTTTTGTATAGGTGAATTTTCCCATCTAAGAAACTTTCCTATCATAACCAAAAAAGAACAAGGAATAATCTAAGGGCACTAACAACATGACCTAATATAACTTAAGTGCTCTGAAAAAGGTACCCCATGGTTTAAAAATCTTTAAAAATCTGTCTTGCTAACAGAAAAGAAGTCTAAAATATGTTTTGAAATTGGAAGATATTCCCCAGCAGACTACTTTGAGAGCCACAGTCATGATTTAAGTCCCTTCTTTAGAACACTCTTCATTTGTACCATGGGATTAAAATGTCAGTGATTTATTGTCAGAAAATACAGATAAATAGCAACTTGGTGTTGTCCTGACTTTGAAATATACATTTTTGGCACCCTTTTATTTATTCAAATATAACAAATTTTGGTGAAAAATACAATAACTGTAAAACACTGAGAAAGATCCTCAACTGTGAATTTCCGTGGTGCAAAATATATTGTCCTCATTTTACTGACGTGAAGAATCACTTGGCACTTTCTGGTGCAACAGAATTATAGATTATGCAATTCTTGATCAGCTGCGTAATGCACAAGCCTTCATCACCCAATTGTATCAGTTCAATTTAGGTCATTAAAACTGCCACAAGGCAGCTTTCCTCCTCTGGCATTGACTGTCTGGAAACACATGATTTTCTAGCAGTACAAGTCAGCAGTCACCTGCTGAGAGAGCTGGTGTGGCTTTTAAAAGCTGGTTCAGCACAAGAAGAAAAAGAGAGCTGACACTAACTATAGCTGTCAGAAACTCAAGTACAGTGCTTTTAAACATCTGAAAAAAACAAACTGGAACAGAAAAGAGAAAACACAAAAAAAAGGAGAATTAAACAAATGGGAAAAAAACAAGCCTAGCAAAGACAACAGAAGGGAAAAAATTCAGAGAAAACAAATAGAAAAGAAAGGTCAAATGTTAACTCTTTGTAGGAAGGTATTGAAAAATAAAGCAACAAAAAATATCTGTTCATACCTAAAAAAGAGTTCCAAAGTTTTAAGGAATGGGCAATACTTTTCAATTAAAATGGATATTTTAGGTTTAACACTGTATGGAACTGCTCTCTGTCCAGTAAAATCATATGAATTTCTCTGTTAACCTCGGTCTGTATCGGGTGTAGTCTCCAGGAAGCACAGAAGCAGAACAGTTTGACTAAAACAAACAACAAAAAACAAACAAACAAACAAACAAACAAAAAAAAGGACAGAACAATAGATGAGTAAATGTATGTAAATATTATTTATATACACCTACATGAGGATGCATCTTCCCTATTCACTTGCAGTTTCACAGGTGATACACACTCTTGTTTAAACAACGTATGGTGACAAAAGTAACTTAAAAATGTACAAATAGATAGAAACTATTTTACCAAAGAACTTAAACACACTATGCTAGTATTGTGCTTGAAAGCACATCTACAGAAACAAATGACATGATAGTATCCATCAGTACTGGGCATTAATTTGAGCTACATTTGTTTGCCTGGGAAGGCTAAAAATATTAGTAAATATGAACAGCTTATTTGGGGGGGAAACAAGGAAGAACTGGTTACCAAGGAGGGTGGCTGCAGGGAGAGGAAGAAAGATTTATGTTTCAAAATTCAGCCTCTGAATTTAAAGCAAAAATCCTACATAACAAAGGTAGTGGATGAAATAATAATTATTCAGAATTTCATTTTTTACTAATTATTTTATAATAAGCACTAGAAAAAATATCTTGCAAATCAATCTACTAAAATTATTATAAAACAGGAACTAGGTCAAATGAATGGTTTTCAGTGAGCAAGTTGTCCTGCCTCAAGGCTGGTATCTCAATTGCATCTGAACATTGTAGTAGTTTTCCAAGCTGGAAAAAAGTATGAAGTATTGAGATCGCCTCTGAAATGCACCTAAAATAATGTTAATTATTACAGGTAAGGTGGATCTAAAGAGAGTGGAATTTTTAAATTTGATGCTGAAGATTTGTGATAAACAGAAATAGACAAAGATAGAATGAAGGTAGCAAAACTGAAATCATCAGCTGTAGCAATGTGTAGTGATAGCATTTTAGAGGAAGACCAGAAAGGGTGACAAAATCAGGTCATTTTCATGTACAGGCTTGAATATATAAATGAATAGCTTATTCAGTATTCTGGCTTTAGCACAACGGCTGTATTGATTTTTTATGGCCTGGTTTTTGGTAGCAGGGAAGGCCACAGAGATGGCTTCTGTGAGAAAAGGCTAGAAACTTCCACCATGTCCAGCACAGCCAATCACTGGTGGCTCCAAAGATGGCCATGCCTCTGGCCAAGGCTGGGCCAATTGGAAATGGTGGTAATGGCTCTGTGATAACATATTTAAGAAGAAAACAAACCAAAGGTTGCGGGGCTTTTCTTATTGTGACTAGAGAAAAGAGGAGTGAGAACATATGAGAAGAACAACATGCAGACACCAAGGTCAGTGGAGAAGGAGGGACAATAGGTGCTTCAGGCACCAGAGCTGAGATTCTTCTGCAGCCCTTGGTGCAGAGCATGGTGAGACAGCTGTGCCCCTGCAGCCAGTGGAGGTCCACAGGGGATACAGCCATCCACCCACAGACCATGAAGGAGCCCATGTTGGAGTGGGTGGATCCCTGAAAGGAAGCTGTGATTCTGTGGGAGACCCATGGAGAGAGGAACCCTGCTTCCAGCCTGCAGCAGCCTGTCCTTGAAGGACTGCACCCCATGGAAGAGTGACCCACACTGCAGCAGTTCAAGGGGATCTGTTGCCCATGGGATAGACTCACATTGCAGCAGTTCACGGGGAGCTGCTGCTTGTGAGATGGAGTCACGTTGCAGAAGTTCACAGAGAACTGTCTCCTGTGGGAGGGACCCATGGTGTAACAGGGGAACGACTCCTCTCCCTGAGCAGCAAGAGAAACAATGGGTGATGAACTGACCAATAGGCCCATTTCCTGCCTCCCTGTGCTGCTTAGGTAGGAGGTAGAGCTGGGAAGAAGGGAGGTGTGGGGGGAAGGTGGTTTTAAGGGCTTATTTTAATTCGCATTATCCTGCTCTGATTTTGTTAGTAATAAGTTCATTTTATTAAGTTGAGCCTGTGTGGTAGTTTGAGGGGGGTCTAGTTTTTGGGTGTGGTAGGGGCCAAAAGATGGCTTCTGTAAGGAGCTTCCAGAAGCTCCCACAGCTGTCCAGTCAGGGCCTATCTCTGATGGCTCCTGGAAGATTGATGTGCTCTTTTCCACGGTTGGGCCAATTAGGAAGGAAGGTAACGCCTCTGTGACAGCATATTTAAGAAGCAAACTCAGCAGTACCCATGCGCGTCATGTAGTTATAGCAATGTAGTCATGTAGTTGTAGATAGGCAGAGAAACAAGCAGTACAGCATGCAGGAAAACAGCAGATACAAACCCCAACAAAGCCAGCCAAGAAGAATGAGGGAGGAGGAGAAGGTCCTTTGATTATCAGAGCTGAAAACGTCTCCATAGCCTGTGGTAAGGGACCGAACCAAATGCAGTGGAGCCGAGATCCACCCTACTACGGGGCAGAAGGGAGTTAACTCCCACAAGAGAGACTGTGTCTGGTGGGAATTGACATGATTAACAAGGCCTTTGCTCCTGAATCAAGAAGGGA
>VZRZ01002089.1:1450241-1467236 GCA_013398175.1 Climacteris rufus | reverse complement strand
AGAAAGAGTGTTTAAAAGATGTTTCTTGCTTGCTCCTTTAACTCTGTAATAAATTTACTTAATCATCTTTCAAGTTATGAGCCTTGTTTTAGCCTGTTTATAATTAGGGTGTTTCTCCTCTTTCAATATTTTTATCTCAGTTTAGTAATCCATTCCTTCCCCTGTCCATTGTAAAAGAGGAGGAAACGGCTCTAGTGGGTGCTTTGGCAGTCTGCCAGAGCAAAACCACGACAGCCTGTTTTGCCTGTCATGATATTTAGTGAGTGATCTCTCCCAGTCCTTATCTCAACCCATGACCCCTTTGTTAAATTTTCTCTCCCCTCTCCAGCTTCAGAGAAGACTGAACGAGCAGCTTTCATTGGTGCCTGGCATCTGGGCCAGGTCAACACAACAAGGGCTTTCAGAAGAAGCAAGGTATGAGTATAGAGTAAAATATCTGAAAAGAAACCATTGCATTTACAAGTAAGCTTACATTTGAAGTTGGAAATACAGGGAAAGATAGTTCAAGGAGGAAATTTATCAAAGATGAATTGGTGATGGTATAATTTCTGCTGGCAAGATAAAGATATTGTATTGGTTCTAACAGAGGTAGAGTTCAGCAGCCCTGCCAGTGCTGTGCTTCAGTTGATAACGCAGCAGTGTTTCGGCTACTGCTGAGAAGCACTGTCCCTCTAACATTCTCCCCCATCAAGGGGCAGGGAGTGGGCAAGACCTGGGGAGGGAAAACAAGCAGGCCAGCTGACCCAAAGGAACCAAAGGGATATTCCATATCATATGACGTCAGCTCAGATATAAAAGCAAAGAGAGAGAGGAGGAAGGGGGGGCACTCTGTAATGTCTGCCTTCTGACGGAACCACTACACGTGCTGAGGCCCTGCTTCCCGGGACGTGCCTGAACATCGCTTGCTGATGGGAAGTAGAGATTGACTTCTCCTTCTTTTGCTTATGCTGCGCAGACCCTGCTTTTGCTTTTCTGTAGCTTCAATAAAAACTGCCTTATCTCGACCCACTGATTCATCTTGTCCTTTCCCCTGTCCCTCTGGGGGAGGGAGCTATAGGGCAGTTTGGTGGGCACCTGGCACCTAGCCAGAGTCAAACCATCACAGATGACAATATGAAGAATTTTCCAAAATTTCACACTTTAAAATGTACAGAATTCTAAGGTTTCTACGTGTTTGGTTTTTTTCCCCCCATTCTAAATAATTTCGATTTTTGGTGTGGATGAGAAATGAAATGTGGTTCTGGCACCACAATGCGATTTATCTGTTACACATTGTGAAAATTCCTCCCTCAACTGACCTATTTTCAAACATTGTTTTAGACTGGGCACACACCTAGTTCTAACAAAGGAGTTTCAGAGAATGGTGGTTTGTTATTTTGCTCCAGAGTCAAAGTTTCATTATCCAAAAGGAGACTCTGACTATAATAGCGATACTGTGTCAGAACAAAGACCCTTCTTGACCCTATCTTATGGCTGATACAGATGGTCACATTAGGAATGGTCTCTTTGGTGCCGCCCTTTGGCTTTCCTATATGTGCCATCTTCAGTAGTGCAACACTCTTTTCCTTTTTTTTTTTAGTTACTGTCCCTTGAGATTATTTGGCTTCCTCCATCCAAGTCTATTTTTATGTTTTTCATTTGGGAACAGAAGACATTTTAATATTTTTCAGTAAGACTGTGTTTTGCTGACTGGCATGAGTAAGAACTCTAATCATTAGTAGTCAGACTGTCCGGGGTGCTCTGCCTAATGCCCCATATATTAACTTTTGTTTGGTGGAGGGATGGTAGATCATCTTTGTCCTCCTGTACTCATTGTTTCCTCAGTCCTTAAGGGAAAACCAAACAGGAGCAATGGTAGACAAAGGTGTCTAGGTGAATAAAACAGCACCATAATAAAGAAGCCTGTTCTGGTCCTGTCCTCCCTCTTTAAACAGTTTGTGTCCCACCACCACAAAATTCACATTTTTTTTAATATCTTTATCAGACTTCTCTTCTATCACCTTCCTAACATCTAGACACTTTCTGCATCCAACCTTTATAGAGGAAAACTTCTGAAAATCTACAGTAGCTTTTTCATTCAAGAATACTGAAGGCCAACATGCAAGCAAAACGGTAAAGTTACAATTCCCTAATGATGCAGCAGTCTTGGAAACATACAGCACCTCTTTGATGTTTGCAGACAATGTACTAAGCTGAAGAGAATGGACTGGGGTACCCAAAGGAATTCAATGTATTTATAGAGTGTTCTCTTTGCTCTCCTATTTGTAATTCATCCTGCTTCATCTAGGGAATCAGTAAACACAGATTTGCTTCAATGGACTAAAGAGAATAGAAGCGTCCCAAAGATGAGATCTTTTCTTTAGAATAAAGTGCAATTGTAAGATCTACATACTGTCGCATCTCACAGAATCACCATAATAACATTTTGATTGCAATAGAAGAAAAACTAAATACAATGTAGGAAATATTAAACCCAAACTTTGATAAGTAACAGTGTTTAACATAAAGGGATTCTTGGGTGATGCAATTTCTCAATACATTCAACTATTTCAAGTTTATAAAATGACTGAGAAAGTTTCTCTACAATTAGATATTAGCAATACATATATGGAGAAAAATTTATCCAAAGAAGAATGCAGCAGTATCTTGTGCAATAGACTGCATTAAAGTCTATATATTTCAACTTTTGCCTCAGAAAACAGCAATTAACATTTATTGCAGTCTAATTCGTTGTTTCACAAAATGGCCTAAAGTTTGCTTACAAACAAACATATCAAGAGCAGGAGTTTATCAGGTAGAGTCTTCACCAGTTATGAGTTGTGACAAGTCAAGGAGAAATTTGGAGTGAAGGGGCTTCATTGGGATTCTAAAGAGCAATAAACTTATACTATTCATGAGATAAAAATATTTAGCTGGATGTCATGGTTTAATCCAGGTAGCACCACCCAGATGCTCATTCACTCCCACAGAGTGATGGGGAAGAGAATCAGAAAGTTAAAATGAGAAAAATCATGGGTTGAGATAAAGAAAGCTGTATGCCCAAGCAAAGCAAAACAAGGAGTTCATTCACCAATTCCCATGGGCAGTCAGGTGTTCAGCCATCTCCAGGAAAGCAGGGCTCCATCACATGCAACTGTGTATTGAGTAGAAAAATGCCATCACTCCAAGTGTTCCTCACTCTTCTAAGCATGAGTCCATATGGTGTGGGATATCCCTTTAGTCAGTTGGGTCCAGCTGTCCTGGCTGTCTCCCCTTTTTAGGGACTGTAAGGACTGACAACCTACACAACACATGATTAAAGTAAACTCGAACAAGACAAGTTTCTGATTGTAAGCCATATAGTACTGTTTGATTATATTTAAGAGTATTAAAAGTAAAAAGCAACCAGCAAGTCAAGAGAAGCAATCATGACTGCAGTACTGACAAGAGTGGCAGTGATTCATTGGCCACAAGGAATAATTGTTTTATTTTGTTTTAATTACTGAAGAAATTTGTACTTAAACTTTCTGAAGTTCAAAGCAGGCATACAATTTTTTATATGCCATATAGAACCATAAAACTTGCTGACAGTTGAATATGCTCATTAGGAACTAAGCAGCACTACTTTTAAAAACAGAAAACTGTTAATATGCAGAATTCAGCTGAAGGATTAAATCAGATAAATCAAATATTTAGCTTGATACATGTAGTCATTTTTCTATATGTGCAATATATTTTCAGATCACAGCTTCTTTGGATTTATTAATTATTCCAATACATTTCCCAAATGCCTTATGAAATTGTATATTATGTGAAACACATATAAAGAATCGGAAGCCAGGCGTATCCGGTTCATGGCTACTTGACATGTCTGAAATCTTTTGTCAAGAGAACTGTCCCAACTCATTGATTCAAAAAGAGGTTAATGGGGAACTAGCATCAATAAGCCAGCAAAATCCCTTTTATACTTTTCCAGAATGATCAACACCTCTGAAAAATGTAATTCATTTTGGAAAAAGATTGTCAGTCTACTGAATTTGAAGTCTAGGCTAACAGAGGAAAATATCCACAAAAAAACCCAATGGATTAGAAACTTACTCTATTAATATCTGGGCACATAGAGATAATCCGGTGAAATAGATTTAATATTTTGCATTTAAATTATCCTATTGAAAATAATATAATATAAAATAATATTAGAGGCATGGCTGCTGGGAAGGTAACAAAGTTAGAACTCCTATCTGTGTAATTTACTTGCGTTTACAAAGCTCTCAGTCTGCACTTTACTTATAATTGGTTGCTCACATTTGCTATCTAGGACACTTTCCCTGTGCTTCCTGTAAGATTATCTACTGATAACTCAAGCATTCAGAAGCTTAATGCTGTGACAGCCAGGTTTGTATTTTCAGTTTTGCATAAGGCATTGCAGGCTCCTGTGTTCAGAGATTTCTTACCTTTGAGGAAACCAAAATTCAAAGTGAAGGGAAGTCATTTAAAATTGTGGATAAATCCATCTTTAATCCACAGGTAAATTTAACCTGGCACAAATTACCCTGAAGTATTAAGTAACAGGAAGTAGTCCCATCATGATGCATTGTAGCAGCGCACTTGACAGAAGCTGCTGCTTTTGAGCTTCAGGTTTTGGTGGGAAGAAAGCCCAGGCAAAGCCCTCAGCCTTCTTCCTCCCATATCTGAATCCTCTGCCTGAGCTGTGGTAAAATCCTATATTTCCCTTGTATTGCCTGTGCCTGTATCTCAGATGCCATACATGGCTATGTCCTGGAAAGCTCTTCCCCACTGATCACTTTGAACTGTGCCGTTCCCCCTTGGGTGTTTCCTGATCCCATCTCCCTTTAAAAGAGCCCTGCAGGGCTTCCTCCTGGCTCTTTGTTCTGGGTTACTCAGCCACCTGGATAACTCTGGACCCTCACAACACAACACTGGACTCACAATAAACGGCTGTTATCCCGGAGAAGAGCCCTCTGTGTAGCCTTTTATTCTCGTCGGCGCTACCACACCATGCCTGGCAAACTCTAGTCCCAGAGGAGCCAGCAGAAACAGGTTATCTGCGGTAGCTGGGACTCTGTCCTTTGGGAGAGTTATACCACTTACCACGGCAGGGATCACGCACGCATAAAAGCACTGTCGCTACCTCGAGAGCATTCCGGGCATAAGCGCTTATAATACATAGTTGAAGCAGGATTCTCTGTCAAGTTATTTCATTGGGATGTTCTGTGAAAAAATAAGCAGTGCCAAGCATTTCTGGCTGGTGTCAGCAAAGAAGTTAAAGATTGTTTTGTTACGTGTTTTTAATGTAATTTCATTATTTCCATGTAAAAAACCTAATGTCAATGAATTAAAGAATGTGCTGCAGCCTCCCTTCTGCACCTTGCTTCTCCCCATGTAACTACAGTATGATGAGTAAAACTGCTGTAGCAAGGTTAGGTTTCATGATGGATCAAGATCTTTCACAGAAATCAAATTCTTAAACTGTAAACATTCTGTTATTCGTGCTTGAAAAAAATTATTTCATGAATATCACCCCCTACCCAAGCTGATTGATTGTGACTGCCTTTTCATATTAATAATCTACATTTAAGCAGGATGTTCTGTCAACACCTGGAAAAATGTAAATTACCCTATTAAGAAAGGGAGAACAAAGACCAAAAATGGTGTGGATTAGAAACAAAAGACCTCTCCTACTTACATTTCCTTTGATAAATGGTTGCACTTAAAGGTATTAGTTTAATCTTTAATAATCTCCTGTTTTCTTTTACTGAAGAAAAGTTTAATTACTGTCTCCTGCTTACTTGTCAAATGCAGGTTTAATGTTCTCTGAGTGTTAAAGAGGACATAAGAGAATGTTGAATAACCACATGTAATTTTTAATTTCATAATGTTAATTTCATACAAGAAAATTATCCTCACCACACATTAGTACAAATATAAAGATGCTTTTAGGCTACATTAAAATTTTAAGTGTTTATCTATTTCACTGGTAAGAGAGAAGGCTGTTTACCAACAGACTGCATTGCACTAATTAAGGCATTTTTAGATAATACAGAAAACACTTCCTTTTTGAAAAAAGAAGTCATCTTCCTAAAATATTGGCTCTATTTATTGAAAAAAGTCTCAAAATATTATTTAAAAGAAACAAAGCCAAAATTTCTCTTTACAGATATCATAGAGTAGTAAGCATAAACTATAATGAAATGATATTTTGTACAGATGTTCTTGTTGTTGCCCTGAAACACATTAAAAGGAGCTCTAAACAATATTTTCCAAATGGAAACATAGTTTTTGGATAAAGAAACACTGACAATTAAAATACAGATCAAACAAAAGAAATTAGCTTGCAAAATGCTCTCCAGGTGAGTGTTCTTCAGGAACTCTGTAGCTATCCTACGTTCTGGGGAGGACCCTTGATTCAGAGAAATTATATCGAAAATGGAGAGTGCTGGGAGTGAGACAACATCTAATGAGACTGCAAGGTCTTCCTTTTAAATACCTTTCAAATTTCATCTAACTGCAACTGTGACAGGCTCTCTTGGTGTAAAAAACACAGGTCTGGAACCAAAAACCCCCTTTGTACTACTAAGAAAGACAGAAATTGAAGAGAAACTACTGACTACATAGAGAATTGGTGACTTGGAAGCACTCCAAGGACATCCTGTGCCAAGCACTTAGAGAATTATTTCAGTGGGAAATACTAACCCTTCTCTGCACATGGACATGTTTGAGTCATCCTGGGTATATTTTGTGATACATCTCAGACTGCATTTTGTCAGAAGTGTAAGTCTGGAAACACCTCTGAAAGAGAAACCTCCTTCACAGACCAAAACCATGTGTTTTCACTGCCTTAGTTTTGTTCCCTGACTGCATGACTTTGAACCTGTAACATTACTGTTAACCTCTACAGAAGCTCTGTCAGTAGAGTTGAAAAGGGTAGATCCATGAGCAGACTACCAGGCTGAAATCAGGTATCTGTACATGGTTTCTATGTTGTCAGAACTGTTCAATGGGTAAACAAACACACTACAAACACACACAAACAAACAAAACTCATGAATTACACTTGATTAAGCAAATAATTGTGCCTGACTCCTACTCTGCTCTTTCATCTAAATGAGATCCTCCTGGTTTTTGTGATCATTACATTTTCAAACTGAAATGCATATCTGTGTCTGAATGGCAAAGTTAGAATTTGGAAAGATTTACCAACATTGAATTACAAACATGCACAATACTGCAATGCAGCAAGTTTGAGCACGTAAAAAAAGAGAATGGTTATGAATTAAAATATATTTATGTAAAAATTTGTAACTGAGATATCCTTTAAGAAGAAATACTACTTCATGGTGCCTTAATGTCATTAAGAAAAAAGGTTTGCTACAGAGTATAAATCTCCAGTTTCAGACTTCTAAAATAATTTTTCATTTTATCCTTTTTTTGACTTTTAAAAAACCCCACAGAACAGTTATAATAAGAGAGCTTTTAAAGCAGCCCTTCTTCAGTCCCTATTAAAAATACATGTGAGATCAGAAACCCTCAGATATTATCAGCTTTATAGCTTGGAATCAAATGAGCCTTCACTAGTTTTTTATGAAGGATCTTCTTCTGTGGTTCCAAGTCTCTCATGATTTCAGGAGCTTCTGAAACACATGCTACTAGTCCAAAAAGCATCACAGGCACAAAGCTAAAAACAAGGACCTTAAGACCTCTGTCGTGGTTTTTCCCTGGCCAATGGCCAAGGACCCACAAAAGGCCACTTCCCCCCCNTCTTGCAATGGACAGGGGAAAAAAAAAAAACAACCTGTGTTACTAAACTGTGATAAGAAATACTGGCAGAGAAACTCCCTCATTACAGATAGGATAACAGGCTCAGTGCTTATAAGAGAGAAAGTGAATTTAATACAGAGTTACAGGAGCAGGCAAAAAACATCTTTTAACCACTCTTTCTCTGTCGTTCTTCCATCCCCACTCCCCCACTTCAACAGCCTCACAGACCTCCCTTCTCCCAGAAGGTAAGGGGAACCCGGGGAGGCGGTTTTTTTCTTAATTAGTTCTTAGTCAGTCTTTCTCTCTCTCCTTTGGCACCATGGCAAGGTTTGCAGAAGTTGGCAAGCAGCCCGCCCAGACCGGCCGCTGCTGTTTTTTTCCCCAGGTCAGGCTGTTCCAAACTTAGGGTGGGGGTGACACACAGCTTCTTTACTGCACTGACTGCTGCAGTCCAAATCTCCAAGAGCAGAAGCATCCTTATCTGTGTCCATTCCTCACCAGACCAAAATCCCTTCTGTAGGAGATCACTCCCTTCTGGCCCATAGTGGGCCATGGAGATATCTTCAGCTCCGATGATCTAAGAGCCTCCTCCTTCTCTCTCCTTCTTCTTGGCTGGCCCTGTTGATGTTCATATCTGCTGTTTCTGTTATTTGCTGTACTCCTTTCCTCTACCTAACAACTACATATCTATTGCTACATGATTCTAGCTACAATGGCGCGCACGTGCATACTACATGATTGATCCTTAAGTATGCTGTCAGAGAGGTGTTATCTTTCTTCCTAATTGGCCCAATGGTCGCATAACAGCCCATCCATCAGAGATAGACCCTCGCTGGACAACTGTGGAAGCTTCTAGCAGCTCTTTACAGAAGCCATCCTTTGGCCCCTACCACACCCAAAAACTAGACCCCCCTCAAACCAACACAGACCTCTCTTGAGAGTTTCAGTCTTATTGACTGTATTATATGGATCAAGAGTATCCATTCTCTAGTATCCATGTGGTTTTGTGCTGTCTTAAGCCAAAGGCTTTTAACTGATTCTTTTCCACTTAAAAATGACAGAAGTTTGACAACAAGAAAACCCCACAATCTTTGGAAAATTGTTGAGAAAAACACCACTCTCTTCTCTTCCTTTTGTTTTGGACTAGACCCAAACTGAGTCAAGCAGCAATTATACAGACAAATCAATTTCTATTAAAAACAGCAACATAGCCACTAAAAGCCTTAAACATGTGCTCATTATGTTTTTGTTGTGTATAACCCTCAGCCTTACTGTCAAGATTGTTAAAAGATTGTTAACCCCAAATATGCATGTTTAAGATACAATCCAGGACCGTAAGCTTGAAAGCAATGCATAAGCTTATTTAGTTAGTTTATTTTGAAGAAGATTCTTTTTTCAAGTATTATAACAAGGGCTTATTCTTATAATGATACTTTCAAGTTGCCAACATGTAATTTGATAGTCAGTCATTATTTGCTAAAATTTAATTGATTGTAGTATTGAAGAACCAGTAGTCCAGCAATGCTTTTATCTGTAGGATTATTTTTTTTCTCTATTCTTCCATTTCTTGCCTTTTTATTGTATATTTGTTTCCTGTGTCTTGTGAGAGTCAGGACTAATCTTTTCAAGATGCAAACTAATTGATGAATGACAGATAACTTCTTTATTTTGCCTCTAAGTTGAAATGATGCCATTACTGGAGGTTATTTTCTGTGTTATAGGTATCAAATACTTCAATAATGTCTTCAGCATGCTGTTTATCTGTGAAAGAATCAGGGAATTCATTTTTACTTAATGGCTTGTTTCCTTGATCATAGCAGTATATTACATACATATTTGGTTCATGTAGCAACAGTTCACACATGTGACTGGACAATGGGCATAAAGGCCTGTGCAGCTGGAAACTGAATGAAACTTCTACATAGTAATGGAGTAACAGCACTCAAGGTGTTGTTGCAAGGTGTACAGTCTGCAGAAGGCTGAAGCTTATAAATTAATCAAGCCATTCTTTCACCATGCTTGACTTTCTCATTCTTTCCTTCTATAGAGTTGTGAAGCAATCTGTTCTATTCATACCACTCACCATGGGCCTCAGTCCTTTGGCACAAGTACTTACTTCTGTAGACATAAAACATATGAACTGCATTCCTTTTTTGAGGAAAAATGTCGCAACCAAAAAACAATAGCAACAAAATACCACCAAAACCAAAGCCTTTGCAAACTCAGTGCTCCCTAGAATAATAATTGCAATTAAACTTGTACACCAAAAGAGCAACACAACTTTGGAAATAAAGACTTCCATTTTCTTATTAATTTTTACTTATGTTAACAGAAAGCTACATAAGGCCTTAAGATGGAAAATGCATTGTACAAAACTGAAAGTATAGTTATAATGAACTGCAATATTTTCAAAATAATTGCCACTATGTGAATTTGTTCCCTAACACTTTCTACAAGCAACTGCTCGATTAACAGAAATACAAAAATTTCAAACAAGCGCAAAAGGTTAGAACTGCAAAATGTGAACTAGCCACTCAATTTTGTCTTGAGAGGGTGTCAAGTGCTTAAACACTTCTGTGGATCTGAGTCTCAGCTTTTACATAGCACTCTAGAGGTTCAGAAGTTATACCTCAGAATTTTCACATAATTAATCCACAAAATACATATATAATTCCCACTTGCTAGAGAGGTAAACTGTAGGACAAAAAAAATTACTCACACAGGTAGGTAGCAGGTAGAGAATTATGATGCAAGACCTATTTATGCTTCACCAATCCCATATTTTCCCATCAGCCAAATTTCTTGTAATTGAAAGATAAATTGATAAAAGTTACCAACATTATGATGATATTATCACTGCTTCAGCCAATATTTAAGCACAGCAGACTTCCACATTAACATATTTTATAATGTGTCTAATGAAACTTATGAATTAGAAGACATATGGAGGTTTCTATTTCTAACTGGATTACCTTTGGCTTGGGGTTTTTTTTTGCTTTTCTTCTCTGGCACTCAGATTTAAAACTCTCCATTTATAGGGCTTTTTTTTGTGTGTGATTATAATTACAGCCAGCTTTTGTTATCTGAGATTTTATATTTTATATTCTGTATTGCAATTCAGTTTACAGTTCCTAACAGCAAGTAGTGAGTTTTCCTGGTGACTAAGTAAAAGAGTCTGACATACGTGACTACTTCTGAAAAGAGGAAGGAAAGAGAGAAGTGATTCTGGGAGTTCTGTTTGTTTCTAAGCAAGGGGAGCTATGATCAAGAAAGCTCATCAGATGAACTATAGCTATGAATAAAACAGTTTTGATCATGTTTGTTAAGAGTTTTCTCTAAGACTTAGAGCACCAACAGAGAAAATCTCATAAAGCAGGAAACCAAGTTAACTGCAAGAGAATAAAAGTCTTCCTTGAACAACAAACACTGGGAACTGGAAGTGGCATTTCCAGACACCAAGAAATTTGACTGCACTGCAGTTCACAGCAGAAAGCTAACAGACTACCTAGTATGGGTAACTGTAGGGTTACTACAGCTGTAACTAAACTGAGGTCAGTAAAGGTTGAAAACCTGACAGAATGGTGAGTAAAACTAGCCCAGTCCTCTAATGTTGTATGTATGTTTTTAGAGGTCACCAAGATATGTGGCTTCAGTTCAGCACTGTTAAGTTGGGGTTACACTGATTTTATTGCTATGACTGTAGTAAGAGTATGCATGACAGTTTCTGTAATATAAACATCTTTTTTTTCAGGTAGTTGAGTTACTAGGTTCAAACTATACAGTATATAATTAAACATCATTAAATGACTGAACAAAAAACATACTGAGAAAATATCAGCCAAATCATCCACATTTTTTAAACATTTCTGAATATTGCAAAATTATGTTGAACATTTAGAATTGCAGCATTTTGTTTTATTTTTCACAACCATAACAGCAATGCTGATCTAAAGAAGGATAAGGGATGATGTGTGCGTGACACAGCTAAGCTGGCAGAAACTTTTAGCAAAGATAAAGTAGTATTGTCAAATTACACTTCACAAAGAGAGCTTGCTTTATTTGAAGTGTAGAATTAGCAATTGCAGGGCAAAGTGCAGATTTCCTGATAGAGTTTTATTTCTATTAAGAGGCTACTTTGCTTGTATCACACACACTAGTGTATTGCAGTGTATTTCTACAGTAGGGCTGTCCAACAACAGCAGAGTTTCTGAAGGATGAAGTGATAGCAAGGGGAAAGTGTCAGAACAGGGAAAAAAATTGTTTTCAGTCTTGCAGTCTACTGTTTCACAGTTTAGACAAACTGTGCAATCTTTGAGCAGTAACAATGATCTTATTTAAAAGGTTATAAAAGTAATCCAATAGTTTTCTTAAATGGATTAATGGTAATTTAAATAGTTCATCAACACACAAGAAGACTATTTTTACCCAAAGTCTGCTCTCTGGCAGTGACCAGTAACAGGTGCCATGGGGAAGAAAAATTACAGAGCACAAGTATAAAATCATTAGCTTCCCAGAAAATTCCCTCAATTTTCAGCCATCAGTCATAACTACAATATGGAAATCATAACATCCTCTGGTTAGAAATGCCATTAACTAATCAAATTTTGAACTGCAAAGCTCTCTGAGCTCCTAGCCTATGTATGTAATAACCTTACTTTGTCAGACTGGTCCTGTAGTCCTCTAGTGCTTTACTAAGTCCCCTTATAGTTCAAACATAACATTGTGAAACACACAAAGTGTCCCAATCCCAGTGGCAGACAATTTGATCCATACTCTTAGACTACATCAAACCCACTCCAGTAGGACAGAGGAACTCACAGAGGAAATTTTTTCTAGGCATTGCTTTTGAAAGCACATTGCCTCTGAAGTCACCAAGACTTTTGGAACACAGGACAAATATTGCAATATTCATGTAGTATATTTTGAAGCTGTAAGAGATTGAAGAGCTGTACAACAGTACTTATCCTCATCACATATGTACATACACAAGTTTGTGGGGTTTTTTAACTTGGTATCTAAGTAAACCAAGCAAGTCAAATAACATATTTATTTCATGTCAATAATATAAATGGTGTTTCTTTCTATGATAATTATTTTTCAAACAAACACTTATGTTAGAATATTGATCAGCATGTGCCTGTGAGTACTTTAAGTTTATGCTTTATAATTTTACCAGATGTGCCAAGTGGAACTTTATAATGCTGAAGGTGCAAGACTGTGCAAAGTAATGTGTATGTCTGTCCATCTACAATCCACAAGTCAAGAGAAAATCTATTTTATGTCATAATAAAATGCAACATATTTGCTAAATTAGGGACCATGTGTCTTTTTTCAATGGTTAATATTATTTACTTTAAAAATTAATGTCTTTAGTGCTATTTTTTCATATTTTATTAAAAAGATAAAATAAATCACAATGTGCTCAGTACAAGTTGCTTGTTGTAGATCAACACCTATCTTACACTCATACAGGAATGATTAGCTCAAAGAAGCAAAAATGGTTGGTTAAGGTGACCTTTCCGTCATTTGAAGAATTACAGTCCTTCTGCCACAAAACCTAGTATTTCCTGCATTGAAAATTAATGGAGGAAGCAGATGATCAACCCACCTTTATTCATGTGTACTGCAGTTTAGAAAGAACCCAGTGTTCCCTGGGGCAAATTAGTTGTTGTTGGCAATATGTGCTGCTGCTGTTGGTACAAAGGGCAAGGTAATGTAGTAATATTTTACTAGTGTCAGATAGTGCTGTGCAGTAAGAGGCTAGGACAATTTAATGCAATGCCATTTATTTATAATGGAAGCCTGAATCTCCATCCACTGAGCTATAAACTTGCATTTTGTTGGATATAGTCTATTTCCCTAGATCACTGAAGCTATTAAAATCTGAAGACTAAGTTATTGATATGGAAACCTGTTGCTGAGCTGTTTAGATCTATCTAGTTTTCTAGCACATATATTTTGGAGGTCCTAGATGTTTGTTTCTTTTTCAGGCTTTATGGTATACTTAAGCCTGTTGCATAGTCACTGTTTATCTTATTGATGATGTAATAGGAAATACAGCTTTAACAGCCAAATGGAACAGAAGTTCTTACATAGTATAAACTGGTTTATCTTCAAAATCAGTGTGTTTTCACTGACCATTAATATTTTAAGAAAATGGTCAGATGTAATTTTATAAGCAAAGTCTTCACTGTCAGATTACTTGTATACAAGAATACTTGTATTATTGTCTTGGACATTGGCATATAATTGTCATCACTGAATTGAAAAGTTTCATATAAAGCAATATCTAGAAACAAGGAAGAAAGACATTCAAAATTTGTTCTTGCACTTTGTAATAATTTAAGCTATGTAACACATGTATTGTAGTGTTATCTCTCTCTTCAATACACATTGTTACAGAGCATTATCCAAGCACCACAGAGGAAAGATGAATTCAGATTTCTGCTTTTGATAGATCTAATATACTCACAGCCACTGGATGATAAACTATGGTTACAAAAAATCATATCCTGATATAGCTGACTAAGAGAGTTCTGTTACGTCTCACCAGAATCTTTGCAATACCTACTACCTTCATACTTTTCTTTCTCACTGCCAAGGATACTCGTCTATCAGGTCAATCTTTTAATGTTTTTGTTTTGTTTTTTTTTTAAATTCAAGGCAGGGTACACATTTAAAACTGCCTATATAACACAATCTGTATCACTGTGTTTAACAGGTAATTTTTTTAAATTCACAAAGATATTAAACATACCAATGGCAACAAGTTTCAAAGAATTGAAGTATTAACATGTGATAGGAGAACAAAACAGTCCAAGATGGTTTTTCAAAGGGTAGTATAAGGGTTATTTCCACAATCTCAGACATGTGATTCTTCTCCCAGTAGTTCTGCTAACAGCTAGGTATAATTCATTCAAAATCTGCCCACAATCTCAAATTTTAAATACCTGGCTAAATTTCCATCTTGGCAAAATCAGAGAATATACTGAAAACTGAGCCAAATCTACCATTACCCCTATTATTGGTGATCCATGTGGCAGAAATTCCTCAGATCCTATTGGAGTCTACATTAATTTTCTGCACTGAGAAAATGTAGATCAGAAGAGTAGAAAAATACATACAGTGTATATTCATGCTCTTTCTACGTACTAACTTGTTGAAGACATTACACTTGTTGGGTCTGTTGTGTCAATTAATTTTTGGTCTATGACCATTAAATTCAATATAACCAAAAAAAAAAATTCTGATGAAAGTTTGGAAGCCTTTTTGTGTTATGCCTAAGGCTGAATCACAGTCACTTATTACAAGAGAAAACAGAGCTACTGCATTTATCACCAGGAGTCCTTGGCTTTCAGCCAACATTAAACAGAACTGTCTGTTCCCCCAAATGCTGCTTAATGGGCTTTTTTGTTTCACCAGGTCTTTCACATCTGCATATCACATGCTTATAATTACAGCTCAGACATTTTGTCTAGAAGAAGGCAACATATATTTCTGAGTAATACGAACCTATGGAAATTATAGTCAAGAACATTACAAAATACAGAATATATCTGTGAATGTATTCTATTCATAGCAGATAAGACCTAGTCTAAGGTGCAGTGATATTTCTAAGGGTGGTTACCAACTGTGAATTAAGAATTTATATTCCATTCATGCAGCACTGTGTTCCTGCAAGGATAATTTGGGGTAACTATGCTTTAAATAACTTTTTAATTGTTGATGACAATTATAGTAATAATGATATTAACAAAAAGAAAATAAAATGGAAGTGTTATCATATCCAACAGGGAAGTAAAAGGACTAGACAGGTTTTTCCTCTACTAGTTAGTAACAATCAATTCAACATTAGTGGTCTCTGAAAAGTATTGCACCTGTACTAACCAAGTTTTTCAGCTTTCCTCTTCTTTTCTCATATATATTTTAGCTCCATGTGCCTTATTATAAATCATAAAAACCAAAAGTCACAGTGATGCCACCTAATGAGTACACAGAATTCAGTCCAATAACATCCAAACTGTGAACTGGGCTGTGTGGTCATCATGCTCTGCACTTTTCCAATACTGACAAAGTTTAAAGACTTCTGTTGTTAGTCTGACAGTTTCCTTGGTGTCTAAATTTAAACACAACTCTCCAAAAAGTAATAATGGTGAAACTCCTGAGCTTTGTACTTGATTAGGTGAAGAAAAACAGTATGATATCTCCCTATCAGTGGAATTGAGATGACAAATCCCATGCCTTGACAGAAAGAGGATAAAGTCAGCACGACCAAGGGTCTTTTCGAATGAAGTTGTTACAACTCCTTTGATTAATTTAGGCCACCAGGTGATTATATATGCCAAGAGCAAAGGGCAAGAGGGAGAAATGGCACAAAGGAACAGGGCATCATCCCGGTGAGTTAATTCCTTCAGCTGAGAGATGAAGGCTCCAGTACTTTCTACTGTTATGAGAAGGATGAGTAGACTGTTGTGTTTTGACGTGGTGTTTCTTTGTTCAGTGGTCAAAGACAAAAGTCCAGGATTCTTACCTCTTAGGATGCCACAGCTGTGTGGGTTCAAATGCTGCAGAGAGTCTGCCGTGTAGACTGGAAAGCTGTGCCCACCGGCGCTGCTTCCAGCTCCTCTTCACAGGAGTATGATGAGACTGAGAGCAGGCGTGCTGGAGCGGTGTGGTGGTTTGATAAGTTTGGGAGGTCTAGCTTTTTGGGTGTGGTAGGGGCCAAAAGATGGCTCCTGTAAGGAGCTGCCAGAAGCTCCCACAGCTTTGCGGTCAGGGCCTATCTCTGATGGCTCCTGGGAGATTGATGTGTTGTTTTCCACAGTTGGGCCAATTAGGAAGGACAGAAATGCCTCTGTGACAGTATATTTAAGCAGCAATCTCTGTAGTACGCATGCGCGCGCCATGTAGCCATGTAGTCATGTAGGTAGTAAATTAGGCAGAGGAGAAGGAGTACAGCAAATAACTAGGAAAAACAACTGAAACATCAGATATGAAAGCCAGCAAATGATGCCAGTCTGCCAAAGAAGAGAAGCAATGGAGGAGGAGGTTCCTGCATCATCGGAACTGATACATCTTCAAAGCCTGTGGTGAGAAACTTTAATCAAACTTGGAGCAGAGAGGGTGCAGGAGGGAGTGAACTCCCACAAGAGTAGCTGTGTCTGGTGGGGACCAAGGACTTTGCTCCTGAATCAAGAAGGGAGTCAATTATGTTAAAAGAAGCCTGGTTTTATTCCT
>VZRZ01002089.1:1415781-1449927 GCA_013398175.1 Climacteris rufus | reverse complement strand
GACTCTGTAATAAATTCACTTTATCACTTAAAAGCACTGACCTTGTCTCAGTCTGATTTTGCTCCTCTGCCAGCATTTCTTATCATGGTTTAGTAACACAGTTCAATTCAGAAGGGGTAAAAGAGCGGTACTAGTGGGGCCTTGGTCGTTGGCTGGGCCTAAACCACTACAAGTGGCGACTCCACACCTCGTGGAATAAGCATGGTAAAGACAAAGAGATGTTTCGGAGGGGCCTCCTCCGTACAGCAGTCTGGGTTTAATGCGAACACGTACAGGAGGAAAAAAGGCAAGCACCTGAACAGGCAAGGCACTTTTAAAATCTATGGAACAGAGGCAGAACACTGACCCAAGCCAATCACCGAGAGGATGGGCAGGACATGCCTTGACTGACAGGTCGCCAGCCCAGCAAGACCAGGATCCGCAAGCACGTGACCTCTGGAGCTGGCTGCCCCTAGGTGTGTGCGGGAACGCCAGGTCTCTCTGCCGCCGTGTCCGCCAAAGAGGGACAGCCCGGGCAATGCTGAGGCAGCAGCCACCCCAGCTGTCCCAGCACAGACCGGGGCCCTGCACCGCCGTCCCCACTGGAGTGCAGCAACCTGGGCTCCATTCCAGCAGGGGTGGCCCCAGTGCAGGGCTGCCCCGTCCAACCGGGCAGCCCAGCCAGGGCAGCACAGCCCAGACACAGAGCTGCCTTGCCCAAGCACACGGGGTCAGCCCCCTGAGGGACCGTGCTGTGTCAGGGGCACTGCAGCATTAGGACTCTAGACATACTGAAATATATGACTTAGTATGAATATTGTATCACATGGGGCAGACCTAGTTTGTATTTAGACCTCTAAAAATCAAAGGAGCTTTATCTCTGCAGTGAAGACCGTAGGGTAAGACATAAATGATGCAAGTAAGAGTAATTCAGCATTACACATTCATTCAGAAAAATAAAAATCTCAGTCATGTTCAGGTATGTTTATTTGAGACATTTCTACAGATGAAGGTCTTTGGGTAGCTGTTACAGTGACCCACTCCACCTTGGGGCTGAGTGACATCCAGTAGGTGGATTTCCCCGCCCAGGACTCCGACCCTGAGGGTGGATCCAAGGGCGAGACCAAGGTTTAAGGCTACTCCCCACTGGGTGTTCCTCCTGCAGCATCTCCTCCCTCTATTCCAGATGCTTCTGTCTTCCCTTAACCCCATTGGTTCAGTTCTTCATATTTAATAATGTAGTTCGTTGGTTATGCATGAATCTCCGGAAAGTCCCGTTCTGTTTGGATTATAATTGGTTGGTTCAAATGTGTTCCTCCCCTACTCCTCTGTAATTGGTTCCCTGTCACCCCTTGTCGTCTCCCTACTGGTTTGCTCCTTTGCTCCCTTCTCTCCCTTCCCCGGTTTAAAAGGTGCTGTCACGCTTCCCCAACCACCTTTTTTTGCTTCTGAGCCTCCCTTCCAGCGAGATCTTCTGCCCGCTCGGGTGTTGAATAAAGTTGGGACTGCAGGCAAAGAGAAGGCCCTCTCTCATCCTTTGCTCTTGCCCTTGCTGCCTAACAACACCTCACTGCTGCCAGCTCTCCTTGGAGCCTCCTGCACACAGCCCTGCCAGCTGCTGACAGGGGTTTGGTTTGTCCACTCCACTGGGACACCAACCTTGTCGCCTGCCCAGGCCACCGGGTAGCCAGCGGTCAGCGTGACAGGTAGCATATTTTCACAAGAGCAAGAAGGTAAAACCATTTCTGTTCATGCTTAACTGAAAATAAATCAGTACATGCATTTTTTATTTTATTGGCAAAATGTAATAACTCCGTAATCTTAAAATTTACAACACGTTATAATGCCAAATATTTAATAATAAACATCTCAATTGACACTGTATTTTAAAGACCAGAGACAGATATATTCCATCAAATTTCCTTTAGTATACAAAGAAAGACATCAATAAAGAAGAAAATACCCCCCAGTTTAAAATCAATGCCTGTCTAATTTTCTAAAACTATTGGGATCTCTCAGTACTTTGTTACCTTATGCATTAAGTCACTCTAAAAGATTGCAATGCTTTTTGAGAAGTTTCAAGGACACAGTGAAGAAGAATTAAATTATCAAGTAATGTTACTGCTTGTTCTTGTATTTACATTTATCCTGCATGAAGTTAATTTATTATGGGGGAGGGGGCAAAGAGAACCATACATCACACTAATGCAAAGTCCATGAAAAATTTGTCTTTCATGCTGTGACTGGACACTGTCAAGCAAGGTTTACAACCTTTTTATCCGTAGCTAAGCAAAGCTGCAGTATTAGCTACCTCAGTTGCCACTAGATAAATACTTTCCCCTGATTATATTTATGAGGAAAAGGTGGAAAACAATTCATCTGTTAAAAAGAAATCACCTCTAAAGCATAACCTCCAGAATCTGATGTATTGATTCTCTTATGTTTCCCCAGATGGCGAAGTGGTGAAACAGGACCAAGAACACCCAGAGGCAATTGCTGCGGCTTCCCTTTATAGGACTTAAGGCAAATGAAGATTATGCTCTCATTGTCCGTAATATTGCTTTGGTTCTTTTTACATTACGTGCATACAAATTCCCACGTGAAATCTGGGAAAAATGAGATTTAAAATAAACTGCAGTCATGACTAAAGAGCTGTCAGTGACAGCCTGTAGAGTAGGTACCCAGACTGAGGTTGAAATCTTACCACTATAGAACAGAACAGCACTGTAGAACAGACTACCGGACAATAAGATCATGACAAATCCATGATGTTTTATTTTTGCAACAAGGAGTTAATTTAAATTCCATTTCAAGTGAATTTCCTGTGTGAAAACTTAATCTTATTTTCACTGATATTCTATGTTTTGTAGAAAAAGCCTAGAGTAGAAGCTTTGTTCCAGAGAATTTACATTTTAATCTGAAGCACATGGATAATCATCATTATTTGTCTCTTGAAATTTAAGAAGTATTTTAATATATATTTACACATTATGAAAAGAATCAAATCAAAATTAAACTAGAGGTGAAAAAAAGCAACAAAATCAACCCTTTGCAAAGATAATAAAGTGTACAATTATAGTTAACTCTTGCTCTAGCCACAATATTTCTCACTGCTTTTATTCCAGCAGTATTTCCTTCTCTGTCATTTCATCTCAATAGCTCTGTCTGTTTCAAAGGCAGGGATGTGGTTTTATGCCTGCTGCAACACAGAACTCACAGCCATATGGATTGTCCCACAGAGACCCCTATGGGCTCCTAGAAAGGCTTTGCAATCCACATATGGTCCTTTTAAAGGTATTCTGCTCCTTTCTAGACTCATAAACCTCATAGGTAATATGAGAAGACTAAAAAAAAAAAAGTCCCAGTGCTGCTACAGATCATAAATTAATATAAACAGACCAACTTCACAAACAACCTGCTTATTAAGATACAGAATCAGTAGGATCAATACATCTGCTAATGAGTCTGGAAGCTCTTTCTGCCTCTCTGATAGGGCAAAGAGGATAGGAGCAGTAGTGAAAACGTTCAGATATTATGAACTGGATAATTTTTCTGACCAGAATTATGACATGGCTCTAAGCAAAACCTATTAAAGTGTGGGAAAACTATTCAATATATCTTGTGAAAACACTCTGGGGAACACATACTTCAAAAACATTTTTTCATTAAGATGGTATCAACTTTTATTAAAGTATCAATGTTTATTTTTATATCTAGATTTTATTATGAATATCACCTTTGAAAATGCAGTATGTAAATGCAGGTGAATATTGAAATGGTCAGCTCAAAAAGTTAGTAATTAGCTTTAGTAACTTGACAGAACCTTGGACATCTGAAGTTTAGCTGGTTCTCTCTTACCTATGCTTACCTTACTGGTGAGAGAGAATTGCTATCATATTTTCCAGGCATTACATAGTTCTCTTGCTAATTCCTTTCAGATTGCTTCTCAAGTCAGTATTTGGCTTCCTATTCCCTCATGTATGCAATAACTTTTATCCCTGTTTAACAAACTTTGATAACGGGCTGTAGATGTTCTGTGTGCGATTATGCTTTTCAAAACCAAAACCAATTGAAATTATACCATTTTATTTCATGCTGCAAAGGCTTTGCCAGAGACTGAAAAGTTCATGCCTCAAACATTGGTATAAATTTTTTTATTAAGAAACTACAACCAAAAAGAAGCCTCCTTGAAGACTGAAATTCTGGACTGGAAGTCAAACTCTTGATTAGATAAAGGGAAAAACTATTGTTCAGCTATCTCAGGCTGAGGGAAGGTATGCATCCACAAAAGGCCAGTGCTGATGACCTCCTCCCCAAGGTGGACATGCCCAGACACTGCCACGGGGCCAGGGTACTGTGAAAGCCTTCCCTGGAAAGGACGTGCCCAGACACGGCCACAGACCCAGGATGCTGGGAAAGACTCCCCCCTCCCCAGGCGAACATGCCCGGGCATTGCCACCCGGCTGGATAATAATAAAATAATAATAATAATAAGATAATTAATAATAATAATATAAACCCATGGAATTCTACACTCCCTTGGGGGACTTTCACCATCAAGAGGACCTGCTGCAAAGGATCAACACAACATCGTCGGGACCCACGGAGTGGTGATATTTTCCTTCTCTGTCACTCTGTGTCTCCCCACCTCTTTTCCTATTTCTCCCTTCTCTTTCTCTCTTTCTCTCTTATATTTACTATCAAATAAAACCTGAACTATTGACTGGCATATGGTCTCGTTTGCACCTTAATTCAGGCAGAGAAATGTCTAAACAACCCCTAATAAAACCAGACCTTAACAGGCTTTCACAAGTATTTTGGTAAACTATACAAAATTACACAATGTTGATCTTTTACCCGTTTAAGTAATAATTATCTACCTTTAGATTGCCAGTAATCTAGCTATAAATGTTAAAGTTAAAATTTTATTGTCCCAGGCTGATATGTAGGAGTCTTGTGTGAGAGATGCTGGAGCAACAAGAGATATTGTAGGAAGGAAAAATAATCATCCATCACCCTTCTGGACAGACACAGCACACACATGCAAATGTACATCGCAGTTCTGGTCTTTGTCATCCTGCAGCAGTAGTAAAACCATAGTTATATTATAAGAGTACAGACTTCTTGAAGAACAGCCACTTTTGGATTCCTTCTTAACCAATTTTCTTACTCTAAGACAGTTTTACATCAGCAATGGCATCAAGAAATTCTGTTTCTGCAAAAGCAAATTCACCATACCTTGAAATCTTTTTATAGACTTAGACCAACTATAAATTCAGAACATTCAGTCCAAGTTCTGCATTTACTTTTAATATAACAGTACCAATGAAATTTTAGCTTTGATATTTTTGCTGCCAAACACTTTCCAACAAAGTCCAGATTTTCTCTGCATCACTTTACACACAGCATTCTTTTTTTTATAGCCTATGTGCAGAATTATGTTAACGGACTGTACTCACTACTGTCCAGAGAACATCCCCTTATAGAAGTGAATGATTAAAGAGTCTTGTCATCGAAATACTGGATAGATAATGTCACAGTGTATTGTAATACTGCAAATACCATGCAATATCAAGAAAATTTTCCATACTCAGCTGTCATAAAATTTGCATGTTTACATGTAATTTTCCTACTGTCTTGGACTTTAAACATACGCTTTTCTGTGGGCTTCTTCAGAAGTGTTGAGAAGGGAATAAATAAGTAGATCTTATTATTCCACATCAGAAAACAGTTCTAAACCTAAACCAAGGCAGTATTTTTAGTCTTCCATTCTGTAACACCAAATTATCCCCCATTTCTGTAATTTGAGATCTCACATTTCAAGCAGCCTCTGTATTAATTTATTAGCTGAAAAATTGCCTCTGAATCTCACTTTGTGGCTTGAATTCTTCACTAATTACCCTTCAAAAAGGGCTATGTTCAGATTAAATTCAATTTTTTAACAGATTGTTTTGGTCTGTTAATAATGCAAGAATGGCCTCTGAAATTAACATATAAATTAAGATTACACTGCAATATAATTGTAAAATGCTTGTAAATATACTGCATTGTTTCCAAAGAATGACAAAGAGATAGGGATACAACATAAGACTTCAGACACGGTATCAGCAAGTGAAACAAAACCAGGAAATTTTTTGTCTCATAAACATATGGTGGAATCCCATCTGGTGTATCTAACCAGTCTCAGAATTATAACATGTCCTGGATTGTTTTTCAAATCTGTTAGGTCTTTACTAATAACATTGAAAAAATTTTTCTATTTGCAATGCAGTAGGTAAGTCTGAATTTAAGTGTGAATTACATGAAGTCAAGCAAAGTGATTTTTACAGAGGTATGTAGGTAACAGTTTCAAAATATAATTTATACTTTTCTGTAAAAAAAAGAAATGCTAGATGCCTGATGATACAAATCCATATGTGACTACACAGTCAAGGTGAATTCTTATGTATTAATGTAAAATACAAAAAAACATGCAGAATTTTATTTTCTTCTTCATTCATTATGAAGAATGGTTAACTGCAGACAATAGAATATTTGTTCTCTATTTTGGTAAATTGTGCATTTCCATCAGAAATGAGAAAACAAATTAGCATGTGTTTCAGGGCAGCATCATTGGGTCTTTCACTGATGAGTGGTAAATTGTCCCACCTATAACTCTCCTCTCCACTAAATTAAAACATTTTAAATCCCTTCTGATATACTTTACATCATTAAATTATATAGATAAACAGTTTTCTGGATTTCAATCAACCATACTGACACTAAATACTATCAGAGTAACAATATAATAATCCTGGGTTTATGTTGTGCATAATGCTGTATGTAGGAAGGCTGCACTAATTGGATCAGACAAAAGGAAGGAAACTTCAGGACTGTCAGCCTGATCTCATTTCTTCTGAATTTCTTGCATTCTCATTATTCTCTGCATCTGAAAAGGACTCACCTCATATAACTGAGTTCTTTGTTATATAATCCAAATATATTGTTCAGAAATATACATAGCTAAATAATTTCCACTGTTGCCATTGAATGACAAGATAAACGGTGTAGAGCAAACACATCCTCATTGGTTTACCATTGCACATCACATAATGCTGATGAATTTAATGGAAAGCATGAAAATTGTTTTTAAAAAGCTGCTAAGAGTAAATATAATTTTATCTGAGGCATCTATACTGTGTGACTATTACAGCCACACAGCTGTACTAAGAATGCCAAAATCCATTGTGACAAAAATACAAGCTGCAGGACCACTTATGCAGGCAGGACAGGATTTATTTGCAAAAGATAGGTGCATAAAGCTATAAGGAAGCCCCTAGGTATCCAAAGTATCCATATTGATACAATAACAGATACAATATTGGAGCTGTGAATGATCCATACCTTTTTAACAGTGGCTGCTGGAAGTGACCCAAGCTGCCATGGGCACTGGATATCCACATGTAGACACCTGAATGATGACCAAGGTGTGTGCAACACCTGAAAAAGCTCCTGTACTCATAAATTTTATTATACATATACCAACTTGAAAATTTGAAATAATTCTATACAATTGCCTGAAATGTGTCTTTATACATTATAAGCATCACAAATAAACCCATTCTACCCCTTTTTTGGGTAAATATTTAGCACCCTTGTTTAATTTTGTAGCAGCTTGACTAATAAAGTGAAGTGAAATCAGAGAAAGTGAATTCTAGACTTGAAAAGCTAGACAATCTCAAATTTCTAACTGAAAATGAAAAACAGCGCAGAGGTTTTATGTGATTTCTGTTTCACACAATTTCCTTGATGCTTCCCCTTTTTGCACAACAATGTAACTTATTTTTTAACAGTGTTTTTTGCACAGAACATGGATGTATTTCATCTCTGCTGTGGAAGAAAGAAGTTCTTAATACACTCCATTTGTCTTGCCAACCCTAAATCACTTAACTAAAAAATACTCTGTCAAATATTTTGTATTTATATTCCAATTTGTTATCTATACTCCAATTCTAATTTTATTCAGAATGTGGGCTGGGCCACTGCAACAAGGATGTGATACCTTTCAAAAGCTATTAACTAAAGAAAAAGAATGTAATCTCGTTTCAGACAAATAATTTCTCTAGCTCTCCTAATGGCACACAGACTCTCTCTGAACCTGATATCTTTTTGGGAGGGGCCAGTGTGGGTGAAGTGTGATAAAACTCACAGCATAAGAACCAAGAATTAATGGTTCATCTACTAGCCCAGTTCCAAGCCTAGTTATTACATTTATCTTTGATATATTTAATCACCGAGCTCATTATGAAGACCTATGCAAGGCTGTCTTACCAGATATGTAAGGATTGTGTTTTCTTTCTGTATTTTCTTAGTGTTTACAGTAAAGAAAGAAATTACATCTATTTGCCACAGTGTGCCCTATTAAATTTATGCCCATTATTACATATATCTTAATTCATATACAATTATTAGGCAACATTTTCAGTTTCCCCAGCATAAATTGAGTTTAACTCATCTTGCTTTAATAGATTTTTGCTGCACGTACTGTGGTGGCACAAAGAATAGTGTTTTGCTCAGTGACACTCTGCAGATGCTTTCAAATCTCTTCCTGTGTGAAACCAGGACACAGACGAAGCATGCAGCCTGCATTTGGGGATGGAAAGGTTTTGTGGTTTCTCCAGCAGAGAAAGCTGGAGTGCTACATTTGAACCCACACTCCTGACTCACTTTGAGAGTGGCACAGAGATTGCAAGTGAGGAGACTTGACACAATAAAAATATCCAAAATATTACATGGAATATGATATGTACAAAGACTAACCTTTGAAGATTTCTTTAGAAAAGAAACAGACATGCAGTGTTATTCTAAAAGAAGTGTAATTTTTCTATTGGCCATTTTTGGTGATACAAAAGGAAAGTCAAATCTAATAGAAGTATCAAAGCTTCCTCCAAAATTGAAAAGTAGCAAGTTATGAGCAGATAGAAAAAGGCCCTTGAATAATTGAAAACCAGTTACCTGCTCCATAGAGAGTTGCCCTCTCGAGGTTTTAAAATGGTTTTGAGAAATGCAGCTCATGCCAAACAAAGGAAAAGACTATGAATTTGAATTGAAATATTAAAGTTCTAGTAGAATATATACTATTAAATGTAAAATAAATACTGAAATAACTTAGTTATTGCAAACTTTTACATTGGCTTTAGGATTATTCTGGTTTTGTTGCTTATTTGAAAAATCCTTATGTTGCTTATGCTCACAGGATGGTGAGAAATAAAACAAAAATTAAAACACCTTAACCCCACCTTGCTTCTCCCCAGCCTCAGCTTTACTCACTTCCCGCCTCCTTTGCACCCCTGATCAGTGCAGAGGGTTAGGGAAGGGGGGTTGTTCTCAGCTCACAACTGCTCCTCTTGCTGCTCCTTCCCTCTCACACTTTCTTCCAGCTCTGACCTGGGCTATTCATGGGCCGCAGCTCCTCCAGGACCTCTCTCTGTGCTCTAGCATGGGGTCCAACACAGGCTGCAGTGTGGATATTTGTTGCCATGGTCTTCTTCCCATGCTACAGGGGAATCTGCTGTGGTGCCTGGAACATTTCCTCCCCCCTTTCTTCAGTGACCTCAGTGTCCGCAGAGTTGTTGCTCTCATGTATTCTCACTCCTCTCTCTCACAACCTTCAGGGTGGCATTTTTTTCCTTTTTTCCACTATCTTTCTGACAAGATGGCCCCACCTTGGCTGTGGGTTCAGATGTGCCTTGTGGTGGGTGAGTTGGAGCTGTCTGAAACTGGCTGTGTTCAGCACCAGGGAACCTGCACCCAGCATAACCCTCAAAATTTTGGTCAGTTTCTTGTAATATAAAGGAAAATGGGGGTTTTTTTATAGACCCCCACTCAATAAGAATGCTGTAAATCTGCCCCTGCCATTAACAGATCTGCCACTCAAATTAAGGAGGACTTGAGCACCTAAACCTACACATAAAGCTGTTTCATAAAAGTGACTTAGGTTTTCACCACCACAAAATATCCATTACATTCAACAAAGAAATCACATTAAACCATGCATGTTTCCTGCAAGTGTCTAGATGGATATCTCATTTGTCAAGGTCCTTCATCCCATCAGCCAAGTCATAACTGTCATTGAGAAGATGAAGTCAGGGAATGGTGTGAATCCCTTAGATACATGAGTTAATTGGAAAGTTCTTGGTTTTGCTGATTAATTCTAGAAATGGATCATTACATGCCATTTTTTTATTACAACCATAAAGTATAATGTTGACCTGTCATCAGAGATGAAGATACATTTTAAGTGCAACTGGACAATCCTATGCTCCCTGGAAGTATCTTCTTTTTCTGACAAGTCTTCATTATGCTTTATGGCGTTAATTAGAGACACAATATAGAAAAATATTTCAACTGTCTCAGATACTAGACAAAAGTAATATACGTTTCCCAACGATGTGAGCTAACTTCTATATTGAAAGTGCCACTGGAGTATATGAGAATACTTCTTGGGCTGTCTATACTTCTATCTTTTTAACAGTATAGTAGGGATTGTCACTGCTTTACTGGATGGATGTCTTATATTGTGGAGCAATAACCAGCAATATTTTTTATGGTAGATTACAAAAATGTCTGAATTGTTTAGGTTAAACTTTATTTTTTATAACAATAGAAATCTTGAATCACTTATTAAAAATAAATTGATTAAAAATATTTTTAACCATTGTATTCTTAAGGAAATACTTCCAGCTTGTGGAGACGGGGCAGTTACAGATAGCTTTCAGTCAGAACAAGGAAGTGTATAATTACCTATGTCAGCTGATTAAACCTTCATATACAGTACTCTTTCCCTTTCAAAAATAATCGGTCTGCAACTGTTTCTCACATTGTTAATTGTCTGGCAACTAAGGTGAAAACATGCACAGGGCCAAAGAACTCTCTGGAATGAAAACTTATCCTCTTGCAGCTCTCCCCAGGCTGTACCTGCAGAATAACACAACAAAGTGCTATAGTCCAAGTGACCTTGAAGCTGGATAGGCTCAGCCATTTATAATTGCTCTTTTGCAGCTGGAAGGCTTGGCTCATTTTTTGGTAGGAAACATTTTGTTATTTGTGCGGCAGATTTTATGTGAAAATTAGTTGTCAGATGGTCTGGACTCTGTGGCACAGACATACAGAGATATAGTGTTTGTTAAAAAAAAATAGTGTTTGTGATCTGGAGACTGGGTAACTTTTGCATGGAGAATGAGAGTCACAGGACAGTGAGTTGCTTTACAGATGGAAACAGAAATCCGTTGCATGCATTCTTGCAATAGTGTCTTTCTTCAGCTGGATCACATAAGTCTTTCAAAATTTTTATTCTGCTCAGTTTGTAAATTCCAGCTGGTCCCTGGTTCTACATGACCACTCCAGCTATTGGCCATCTTAACTACACATAAAATCTCTTTTAACTCTCTTCCCTATATACAAAATCCTGGCCTAGATGACTATTTCTATGTCTGCTGCAACAGTTTCTATTGACCATTTAAAAGTGTCTTATCTATTTATTCAGAATGTGAATTCAGAATTGATAATCTACAGAAGAAAACACCCAAGGGAATTTCTGGAAGGGCCAGATTCTCCACTTGGGGTTTTAATCAACATGTTTAAGAAGATGAAGCTAGTACAGCCAGAGCAGAAACTGACTGGGGGAAATACTCTGAAAGCCTTCTTGAAGCCACCTTGAAAGCTTCTGCAATAACTCAAACACTTTGTTGTGACGGATGTGGGATCTCAGTCATTCAACTTGCTTCATGTTCAGTGTGTTGTCTCTGCAGAAGAGTGCCTAGGGAAATTTCTCATTCCCAAAGGAATTGGTGATCCAAATAAACTGGATGTGTAAGAGGTGCCACTCTGATACTCAGCTATGCCACAACTATAACACATACACTGTATTTTATACTTCTAACTCAAATTCTGTAGTGTTTGCTATATTTGCAATACCTCATAAAATAAACTTGAAATAGCACACGTATTTTGAGTAGGTGTATAAACCAGCTTATAACTGCTTCTCAAGCGGAACTAGAAATAAGCATGTTCAGAATTATTTCTCCACTCAATTTCCTAGAAGCATTTAGTTTCCAATTGTAACAGATTCCTAAAGTCCCCCAAGCCAGTACCTCAACAGAGGCTACACACAGACTCTCTGCTTTAAAATAGACATGTAGGAGACTTTGCAAAGAACAGCAGACATGAAAGCAGCTTTAGCTCATACTTTACTCACAGCAAATTTGGTCTGTGCACAAGTTTCTACAGGAACGTGGTCACATCTCTGCAGGTCTTTTATTTCATGTCTTTCACTTTAGGTTAGTTCTTTGACCTAACATAGCTGCTGCCTACTGACAAAAAATTTGAGAAATTTTAGTCACAGTGCTGGTCAGGTACATAAATAAATATGTAAAGTATGGAACAAGCAATTGAATTCCCTTTGTTGACATGTGAAACTCTTAGATTATATCTAAGAAATTCTCTCTTCTGGTAATTTTTTTTCCAGTCTGGAAGTAGCTTTGAATCCTAAAATCAAATGTTTTGTCTGTCCCAACAGTGATCTCCATTGTCTACCTCCACAAAGAAGGTGGATGCAATCTATTGAGAACAATCTTTCACACATTATCTCTTGTGGGAATTAATACAACAGAACAGCACCAGAGACCATTTAATGGCTGAACATACATAGAAGTAATTTTTAGCATATTGATAAATTAGTCCAGTTTAAAAACTTCCCTGGACTAGAAGTCATTAATTATACCTTTCCTGCTAGTGGCTAGTTCTTACTATCAGTCATTACAATTCTCACTACTTACTCAAAGTAGTCAGTCCTTAACAATCACAGCTGACACAGCTGCCAAAATGCAATACCAAAGACTTGATGCCACTTAATTTGCACTGATGGTTGCAGGCCTGGATTTTCTTATTCTCCATGGTAAAGGTAAGATGGATCTTGGGTGGATGTCTTCTCCCCACTTACCAAATTTTGGATCTTTTATAAGGGTGGTCACTTCCCACCCCTCAACCTCCATGCTACATCCTTCTTGACCTTCAAGGAATATTACTTTTCCAGCCTCTGGCAGGTACCTTGTCCTGTTGTTCATCTGCTGCTGCTGCTTTTCCTATAGCAAAAAAAGTATTTTCCCTGTTCACTAGGTTACATTTTTTTCAAAGAGCACTTACTGTCTGTTGGTGTGTTGTTAATAGCTCTGGGGATGCTGCCCTCAGCCAATGTTCATATTTTCAAGGTCTTTGCTATTAACTGACACTTAAACTGTGCATCATAACAAGAGACACCTGGCATCAAGCTGAGTTCACATCACAATTTCTCATAACAATTTGATAAACTGACAGGCCAGGCCTGGAACTTCACACTTTGCATCAGGCACAATATGCATAAGGCCCACAGTCAGCAGTGGCAGTACTCTTTTTACTGGATGATTAGGTAAAAAATAATATTTGCACAATTATGCTATATTAATATGTTCCTGTTTGGGTTCAAAGGAAGCTACAATTGAAGTCTGCTTTGTGTGCTTCTGCATTTATAGGTCCAGTATGCGTCTGCTTTAGCTACAACTGTTTTATTAACCAGTATAACTGTATTATCAGGGACTGAAAACTACATAGGACCAGGCAGTTTTGTTGAATTTATTGCTAGATGAGCTCCCTTAGGAAAAGGAGCAGCTTCCCAGGTTGTTTTACCAGCAGGGGATCCCTTATATATACTGATGATGAATTCTCAGTGTTGACTAGGTCAGCTTTGAAAAAAAAGTTGATAAATTTTATAAGCCTATAGAAAATCCTCCAAAAATCAAGTTTTGATCCGAAACAGAACACTCTCATCTAGGTTCTGCTAAACCTCTACTAAGCAGCTACAACTGCTTTCTGCCTCTCCCGTTACATCCTATTAGGCAGAGAAGCCATAAGAGTCATCTTTATACCCATTATTTGGCTTCAAGGAACAAACCTGACTCTTCTGCCACACTTCAGTGCCATATCCAAAGTTCATACTATATATACCCTTTTGTGACTGAGATTGTCAGTAGCTAATGGAGAAGAGACTAATAAGCTGCTATTCTTGGGTTTTGAGCTACATGCACTGCATGACAGTTATGTCACATAATTTTAAAGTATTCTCTGGTTGTATCCAAGCTTTTCTCAGCCTCACATATTTAAAACTCTGTGGAATGGTTTAACAGTATGCAGCTGCTTAGGAAAAAATCCAAAACATCTATTTAGGGTTCTAAAAATAACCATTTAAATGTACCTAATTACAAAGTACTAGAAACCCCACAGTACTGCAGCTATGTAACCCTGAATGCAACAGAAATTCCCGTCTGCAGGTTAATTTAAATTCCCTCGTCAGATCAACCAGGCACAAAGTATGTAGTGGAGCCTAGGCTCTTGAACTCTTTCCTCTTACTTGCTTGTAGACTCTTTCTCTCTCTTCTGATTTCTACATTTCAACAAAATAACAACCTGTCTTTCATACCCAACTTCAAGAACATTTTTAGACACAGATTCTTTTATTGCCCCATCACTGAATGACTGTATATAATATTTAATTTTTCTTGGTTTTATAAAGGACATAGGGGTTTACCAAGTTAAGTATTTGTCCTCAGGAGAAGACCTCCCCCATGCTGACTTCCCAATAGACAAAAGTTATCTCATGAGAGCTTTTAAGTCCAGGGTTCAGAATCTGGAGTCCAGTTTCTCTGAATTCAGTCACACCCTGGCTCTTAGTGGTCTTGGCTCCCCTGGAAAGCTTACATATCAAGAGGGACAATGAATCCCTTAAAAATATCTAATTGTCTCCATCCAATATACCAGGACCTCAGCCACCTTATTTCATCCTTTTACCCGGCCAAGCTGGTGGATTGACATTACAGTACTAAATAAAGAAGTAGGGGATACTCATTTTATGAGTTGTATCATTCAACAAGATACATGATCCCAGCAAATGCAAGGACAGCTGCAAGAAGGAGCATACTGCAAGCAGTTTTCCTGTTAATCAAAGAATGGTGTGTTACATGTTTTCCTTTGCTGATCAATGGGTAGTCCACCATTACTGCCTCCAAATGAGTGTTAATAGGGATATCTTACTCACTATCTTATCTATACTCTCTTTTAAATAACATACATTAGAAAAAATTAGTCTTATTTTGTTAATCTCATGTATATAAAAATTATCTTGATTTAGTTTTGCAGTTCAGGAGAGAGGTCAGAAGTTCAAGAGGAAGAACAATAATTCTCAGCAAAGGTAATTGTTCTACTCTTGGATTTCAGTCATTAAACTTTGTTCCTTGTAATCAGGATTGTATCAGAATCCTTTTCTTCTGGTTTTTATGGTTCATCTTAATCAGACAATCTTTTTAGTATGCACAGTGATCTAGTGTCAATGTTTAGTTCACACCAGATGAAAATAAATGGCTTCTCAGATGCCAGTGTAATTAAACACTTAATGTAGAAAATATAAGTGACATATGTAGCAGAGTATAGATGTGTTTATGTAGTTTAAGTAGCAGTTTTCAGGTGTAAAACATCAATGATTAAAGCACTACATTGTTTATTTACTCATTACAAAGGAACTGGGCTCAGTTTCATGCAAAGAAAAGGCAGACTTTCATTTTAAATTACCCTTATGGGAGTTAAGTATCAGTTGATAATGACAGTAGGGGAAAAATCTGCTAAAATTATCCAGCTGCAAAATAAACAATTCAATTATCCTTTACAATAGCTGGAGCAAGACCAAGTGCTAAGGGGTATTAAATGAGAAGGTGACTTTCTTTTCACTGGGTTTGTTGGTCATTTTCTATTGCTCTGTGCACTTTGTCACTGTTAAGGGAAACTGAGGGTGATTGATAGAAACTATTTAAGAGTTTAGGCAGAAAGGAGAGTATCTAGAGTCTCAGACTTAGGTCATAAGCTGCCTGTCATGTCAAGTGGCACTGGGTGATCTAGCCATTCCTTGTTGTATTTGGGTTGGGCTATGCACACAGTCAACAAACCTGGGCTCTGAAGCCCTGCATTCATAGCCAATTATCTTTATTGACTGGTAAATCTGGCTTATTAGTTTCTCCAGACCATGTTAAGTTTGACTGATACACAGGTGTAGATTCCCAACTTAACTATGCCATGGTAGTTTTCCATTTGATTACTTAGAGCATTCTCCGGTGCTCCGGTCTGGTTAAGACTACCTCAACATATTGGTGGCTATTGTCTCTCATAGGATGCTCTTCTGACTATCAAACAGTATAGAAACAGGAAGCAAATGGATAGGAGGGCCTTTCAAGCTCATTTTTAGCCATATTTACTACAATAGATTCTCTGTTTTCATGCTGTAGTGGCAACTCTGTCTGAAACTGCTGAGAAAAGACCAGTAGAATAAGTTTTGCTTTCTGGGGCTGATTTCTGGTGTTAAAATAATTTCAAAAAATCTGTTAGTGCAAGTATGTGGTGGACAATGACATCTTATGTTTGAATCATTTTCCTTTTTTCCTTGTGTATTGCAAACAAAGAAGTGTAAGTCCTCCTTCGGGGATTGTTTGCTTATATATTTTTGTATGTTACCATTGTGATGATTCTACATTAAACCATTTCACTTGTAGAACACATTCCTGTTATAGCCTGATTTTTTTATAGTTTTTATTCATGGTATGAATATCTATACTTTCATAATTTTAAACTGTCATTATTTGAAAAGAACAATCTTAATCTTAAACCCCTTCTGCTTGTCATATCTTATTCCACAGAAATTTTGCTTCTATTTTTTTTACCTTAAAAGTTTTTGATTTATGTCCTTACTCCTGTATCTTACTCTTTCCCAGTTGTTCCCATATTCTCCCATATATTGAACTTTATTGCAGTCACTCCACAAAGATAATTTCTAAAGGCAGGAAAATAATGTCCTAAAAAGCAAGTCCTATGGGAGTTCTATAAAATGACAATCATCTGCTTAAAATATCACTGACTTATTATGCTAAGTATTTCAGTAGTGAATACTGTACTCCAGTCTTTAAGCATGCAACCCAATTTCTTATTTCTCTCTTAAACCATTCACAGGAATCCACTGAGCAAATTATATTTCTGCTAACTTTCCAGAGAGAAATTCATTACTGTATTGTGCAAAGCAATTTCTTCCTTGCTTATGCAATGTAACCTTTGATATTTTTAATAAAAATATAATTTTATATGTATTATAGGGATTCAGGTTTGATTTAAAGAGAGACTTCTTGGGAAAAAGTGACAAACTAGTATTATATAGATGGGCTACCACAAAGCAAAGCTGATAAGGTACATGTCTATACTCTGGCTTTGTGATGGTGCCCATATCATAATTAAAGAATTATGATGGTGTCTGGTTACTGACAGCAGCCTTCTCTTGCTTCCTTTTCTCCTTTGTTCTCTCTGACTTACCCCAAGGCTGTACAATTACTGATCTATTATTCCATTGCCAATCGTTAGCTAGTTCTTATTAACAACTTTTTGCCATTACAAAACTGTAGATGTCACAGTGTTACACAATCCTTGTTACTGCATTTCTCCCTGAAGATTTCTTAGATTGAAATGGGTGTTGAAGCAATTTAAACTAAGGCAGTAATGAAATGAAAGGGGCGATTGTGAAGAGGTAAGTGAGTAACCTAAGGTCAGACTTACTAAATCTTAACTAAATATCCAAACAGCAAGGAAACTTAGGCACAACTCAATTTCTGTGTTCTTTCTTAATTATCCTTGTATTGAATATTAATATTTTCAGCACATAAAACTTGAAAAGAACTGAATTAAATATGCATACACACTTATACATCTTTCTGTGTCTGTGTATCTACCTTATTATTAAGGAAATCTATGTGGGAATATATGTGTTTCCTTTGTTAAGTTAAATTCCTCTTGTCTTGAGTGAGGTATTATTCAATATTTTCATCAATAATTTGATTGAGTAAGTGCAGGCTGCTCTTATTAATCATTCTGCAAAATTAAAGCCAACAGGGGTAGCCAACATGCTGCTATATTGAAAGAAAATTCAAAATAATTTTGAGAATTTGAAGAAACAATCGCATGAAATTCAACACAAGTAAGTTCCAAGTGATTAATCATCTGCATAAACTTGTTTCAAAGGCTAATAGGTTAGCTAATAGTTCTGTATAAAAGCATGTAGAGGTTGTAGTAGATCATTAACAGAACATGAGTCAAATTGCTGCCAAAGAAACCTTGATAAAAACAGACTACAACAAAAAATCCCCCACAGATTATCATAGATCCAGAGAGCGTTGCATTGTCTGCAAGATGCATTTTGTGGCTTTTCTCCTCTATTTATTATCTGTAAGGTCTCAAGGCTGAAACAGTGGATGCAGAAAGTATAGTGGAGAGCAATGAGAATTATTGGTCTAGAATATTGGTGTATATGAGATCTTGAAAACATGACCTATGAGAAAAATTGGACTTATTTCACCTGAAGAAGACTGAGGTGGATTGAGACAGTCTTGAAGAATATAAAAAGCTTCTGTTGCAAAGAAAGGAATACTTAATTTATGACCACAGTGGATAGAATAAATAATAATTGGTTTAGTCTCAAAAATGTATAAATTTACATTTAGGAAAAAAATGTTTTGTGGTAATACTAGTGAAGCTTCTTGTGAGACTGGCTTCTCATCTTTTTTTTTTCTTGTGAGCTGAACTAACATCTGCTAAAAATAATGGAGGGAATGTTGCTCCTGTCTGGGATATTTAAAATATTAGGTGACTTACTGAAGTTCATTCCAGCATTATGAATACATGATTAAAAGATGATTTTTTGTTGTTTTTACATATGTTAGGTTAGTTCTGTTAACATAGTAGATATAACATGCAGAGATGTTTTCAGTAGAGCAGAGCCTTTAAAAAATACTGCTGTGGGATGGGTAAATGACAGCAGTATTTAGACTTTTTTGCAGGTCAATATGTGTGAGCTTTGTGTTATACCTCCTAAAAATCAAAAACATCCGTTTCCATCCAGAAGGCTGGATAGTTCACAAGTTGATGCACAGCACTAGAGCATGTAAAACTTTAAACAAAATAGAACTTACAGAAAAGAAACATCAAGTCAATCCTTCCCTATGTTATGAATTCTCAAGCTGTTTTTAACTAGTTGAAAAATCCAGAAGCCTTTATGCCAGGCTTACATGGCTCTAGTTAAGTCCCTGCTGTGTTATGCATGTCAGAATCCATTGAACTGCTGACTGCAGCTGGCTTGATAAACTGAGCTGTTTATTTCTGGGAATTTTATGCATTTGACCAGTTTTGAATTTTTAATGAAAGGCCTATGGCTTAACACAGAGAAAACAATAAAGTAAATGGCACTGGTTCTCATACTGCTTACATCAGTTCATGTTTGAATTAATTTCGTAAATGTTAGTGGAATTTCTTCTGGATTACACTAATGAAACCAACTCAAAATTAGGCATGCTTTTTATAACAAAATAAATCTATGTTTATTTTTAAAAAAGACTTCATCTCCAAATGCTTTAAATATATAATTAAACACCGAGTTAATAGCACACAGCATTGTTCTCCCAAGTTGTGGCTCAATTTTCTCACTCTGATTAGGTAGCAATTTGTACAATTACACCTAAATGGATGCTTATTTTATTATAGCACTAAAGCAGGTACAGACCTATCCGCAATGCTTGTTTACAGTATTACTCATAAACAATTTTTTTTATACACTCTATTAAAATTTCCCAGCTTGATTAGCTACCAATCTGCACTAAAACACTCAAGTTAAAATGAAAACCTAATTGCTCTGCGTTGCTCAGATCATTTACACGCAACAGGATTTATTGGTGCTAATGAAGCTCCAGAAAAGGATGGCTTCTTTCTCACAGTCTTTTCCTGTCTTTCTACTTCATAATAAAATGCATTAAAAATGTCAATATAAGAAAGTTCTTTTAGACCTGTAGGGTAACCAATCAATCAGATAATACCAATCAATCTGATGATACCCTTATGTGAAAATTCCACTGAAATCAGTGGAACTCTAGAAACTCTAACTAAAAATTGTATCTCAGGATTATTTATTTAAATAAAAATAAGCAGTTAAAGAAAAAATATCTTCTCCTAACTTATGAAGTTGCTCATCCTAACAAAATTAATTTTATTTTGATGCAAATCAGATTTTTTTTTTTTTATACAAGGGCAAGGAAATTTGGGAATTCTAAAACAAAAGATCATGAATGTAATCTCTAAATAATAGAATTGCTGTAGTTTGAAATATCACATGATACTAGTTGTTCACTAGAACACAGACTTATTTTCACTGCATAATGGTTATTTCTTTTTGCTGCCTTTTCTGATGTGCAATATTCTGCAAAGTGCAACATATTTCTCCTGCTGCACAGCTTCATGTTGGTTCAAGAGAGGGGACATAAGTCCTTCATAAAACACACCACCATTCCTGGCTTGAAAAGGCAAGGCTTCTGACCCTGGAATGGTAGAGGTCGAGGAAAAATACAGAAATCTGATCTTGGACAAATACTCTGATCACTGAGAAACTGTGCTAAAACCTAGTACTTGTCAGTCTTGCAACACTCAAGTCTATTTTTGAATCCACAGCCTAAACCCCACAAAAATCAAGTCAGTTTCCTAAATGTTTCAGCTTGCCAGAGCAACGCACATCCCAGATGCACAGTCTTGATGTAATGAGAGAGAAAAACAAGAACCAAGTCCAAAAACATGAAAGAGCTGACCTGCCTCTGATATACTCCACAAAAATGAGGAGGCTATGATTTACCTGGTACAACACTTGTCTGAGAAGTGTGAGACCTGAAATCTATAATCATCTTGGGCTGATGAAACTAAATGCCATTAACTGCTTTAAAACTATCTCAGCTGTTAGTTGTAGCTACATTCTTCTGCTTCTACTGGAGATGGAATTATATGGATCAAAGTTTCTAATAATCAGGCCCATTAAAAACATGAAGGAAATTGACTTTTGTTCTGGATCTGTTTGGGATGAAGTTAATTTTGTTCATAGAAGCTCTTATGGTGCTGTGGTTTGAATGTCTGAGCCAAAAGTTGTTAACATACCAGTGCTTTGGCTACTGCTGAGCAGTTGCACAGCATCAAGGCTGTTTTTGCTTCTCATGCTGCCCCTACCCTTCCAAGAAAACCCACTGAGGCTGTTTTTTCTTCCTTTTTCTCACTCTGCTTCCTGAGCTAGCAGACTGGGAAAGGGGAACTAGTAGAGGGAGGGGGAGACACAGACAGGACAGCTTACCCCAACTGACCAAAGGTCAATCCCATACCCATGCCCTGCAATAAAAGCTGGGGAAAGAAGGAGGATGGGAGTGGTGCATGGAGTGCTGGCTTTTGTCTTCCCAAGTAACTGTGTGATGAAGCCCTGATTTTCTGGAGATGGCTGAACACCTGCCTGCCCATGGCAACTATTGAATAAATTCTTTATTTTGCTTTGCTTGCACATGCAGCTTTTGCTTTCCCTTTTAAACTGTCTTTATCTCAAGACACAAGATTGTTCTCACTTTTGTTTTTTTGATTCCATTCACCATCCTGCTGGAGCAGAGGTGCGTGGACAGCTGTGTGGGGCCTTAGCTGCCAACTAGGATCAACACACAACTTTGTAGCCAACTCATGAAGGCTGAGTTGCATTTGAGAAACATTAAAATATTTCTACATAGTGTAATGAAACAGATCCTTCCTTAAGGATCACACAGATCACTGATGGTGTTTTAAGTCTAAGAAAAAAGAAAGCAGGTTATTCATAAGAAAAATTATAACAGTTGTAGGCTGTTGGCCAGATATCAGATGGCTCTTTAAAACACTTGTACTCAGCAAACTAAAGTTATTCTTCAAATAGAGAGGCCAGAGTTTCTTTCACTGATTTATTCATAGGTATAATATGTCCCTGACATGTCAAAGTCACTGGAGAAAAGCAAACAAAAATTCATAAGTGAAGTTTGTCAGAACTAGAATACAGAAGTTATCCTCTTAAAATTGTCAGGGATATTTCTTAGAAAATGAGATGAAATGCATGTATCAGAAAAGAAGCATCTTTTGAAAAGTAGGTGATAACAAATGTTCATTAAGAGTTCATTGAACTCAGTAATGTTACTTTCACGATGGCAGGAATGATCCTATCAGTAACCAAATACATGTTATGATGACTGAACCCTGGAAAAATTATCACAGATGAAACCACTGTCAGTTTACAGTTTATTTTGAATTCAGAAATATCTTACTCCACTCAGACAGATGAAATGTCAGTGTTAAAGTGTCAGTTTCCAAACTGTTAAAGGTTTTCAAAAGAAATATTGTGATGACATTAGAAATTAATGTGATAAGCAAGCAATTTCAGTAAATATCATCTTGTTAAAATGTCAACAGCTAGGCAAGAAATACAAACTATACATATTCTAATATGAATTTGTACCCAGAAGGAAGCTTTACAGTGTAAAAATATTGCAGAACTAATATTCTGAAACAAATTAAATTAAATTTTATTTGGAACTTTTTTTTTTCCTGTCAGGCTTTTGCTTATGTTAAAAGATGGCTACCCATTTAAAACTTCATAATCAAACTAAATAATGATAAATAAGTAAAACCTAGTTACAGATACTGTAATAAAGAACAATATTGCAAGAAATAGGCTATTAGGTCTAGTACAGAGGATATCAAACTAGATATTCTAATTGTCCCTCCAACCTTAGAAAAACTTAAGATTTTATAAATCTCAAAGGAAGTGTACAAAGATCTTAAAAGATCCCACATGTGATCTAGTTGAGGTTGTTTTAGGAAGCACACAGACATGAAAACAATGGAAGCTGATACTTTGTCAAGTACTTTATCACAGATTGTGCAAAGCAACAAACCCAATCTGCCAGTTTTATGAAAAGTTAAGTCAGATGTAAGCACAATGTAATAATACTAAGACTCTAAATGTCAATAAGAAAAGTTGAAGAGAAGAAAAGAGTATAACTCTCTGTCATACCACCTGATGTAGACATATAGGGATTTCAACTCCTCGGAAGCTGAGCTTTGTTCATGAAATGTTGAATTAAGAACTGGAAAATAAATGCATTAAACATCCCCCTTCATATCTCCGTACCAGGGATTTTTTTACATGTTAAAAAAATTACAACGAGAATAAGTAATAACATTGAAGATTTTTTAATTTTTAATTTCCCAATAGAAAGTGATTCTGTGAAAGTATGTTTATAGCAAGGGAATAAAGGTCAAACAGGGAATATTAGAAAAAGACTTGTGTATCAAAAGCAAGCTTGGTCAAATGGCATACATTCAAAAGCAGGGTTTTATTTGACAATAGGCCTCTACATCATGGTATATTCCACCAACTAAGTCAAATCCTGTAAATAAGAAAGAAATAATATCATTTTTTCCTATTAATAACCCAAATAGTGTAAAAGGCTTTATGCATGCTGTTGGGCTATTTCAGCACTTCAAGACAGAAACAGATGTATTCTAGAATCTTCAGGGCCTTTGTTTCAAGATCCAATTTATTCTTCAAACAAAACAAATCCAGAAGGAATACAAATCAATGCAGTTTTCTCATTAAAAAAAACAGGCTGTAGTCTCTGCAAGGCCTTTTCTGCTTGTTTGTTTTTCACATGCCCTCGCAGAATATCTCCTACTTTAATAGTTTATAACATATTCAGAGACAGGGAGTACTTAATCTTCTTTTGGACTAGTTCACCCTGCCTGAGAGGGTGTCCACACTGCAAACAAATGAAAAGATGTGGCTTTAACTGTCAATGTCTTTTTTGCATTACGTACCTTAAGCTAAATTAAGGAAGAATTATTATTTCAAGCTTATAGTATCCTCAGGTATTAATGAAAGAATCCAAATATGGAAAAGATATTTTAAATTAACTTTAGCCCTCAACCCCAGAAGATCATTTCTTAGTGAATATTTTCTCACTGTTTGTCCATTTTAATTCAAACAGTTGAAAACAAAATGGAGTTTCAGTAGAATAGAGATACTACTAAAAGATGTAGAGTTGTCCTCCTTTCTTACCACTGCGTGGTAAAATACATCTCTATGTATTTCAGAGGCAGGTGTCTAAAAAAACAGTAACATGGTGATTAGGAATACTTCAAAACAAAAGGAATAATGTGGAAAAGCATATCCATGTACAGAATCTTCTGATACCACTGAGAGGCCCAGTTGATCAAAACGGCTCTTATGCTACTTGATTCTCTTGCCCTTATTTGAATTTAAACTATAGCTTTCTCCAACACTAAAAAGAATTCCTGTGATTTTCTTCCAAAACCTGCCCATCATTTACTTAGCACAAAATCAGCTGAATCTGTATATGCCTTTGCACCTAGACACTGATGTGGAGGTACATTATACTCTGACTGAAGTGCATCTTCTTGGGAAATGGTATAACCATTCATAATATTATAGTGTTCTTGAAAACTTTGTTTAGCAACAGGTCACTGGAAAATAGTATGAACTGCAATGTGCATGGCAAAGAGCTATCAGAGACTTCTTGGCATGATTCAGTGCACCATGAACATGCAACATAGGTCTGTTAAGAGCCTGGTGATAGTTATTTGATATTAAATGTCATTGAATATTATTAATGTTGAAACCTTAAAAATGTCTGTGGAAATGAACATCTGGAAGATCTTGTCAGAGTCACAGAACCACAGAACCACAGAACCAGAGAACCAGAGAATAACAGAATCACAGAATCACAGAATCACAGAATCACAGAATGGGTAAAGTTTGAAGGGATGACAGTGGGTCGTGTGTCCAACCTCCCTGTTCAAACAGAGGCATCCTAGAGAACATTGCATTGAATTGCATCTGGACAGTTCTTGAGTATCTCCAGTGAGGGAGAGTCCACAACATCCTTGGGCAATCTGTTCCAGTGCAAGGCCACTCACACAGTAAAGAAGTTCTTCCTCATATTCAGGTGGAACTTCCTGTACCTCAGTTTCTTCAGATTGCCTCTTGTCCTATTGGTTGGCACCACCGAGAAGACCCTAGAAACATCCTCCTGACACCACCTTTAGATACTTATAGATATTGATGACGTCCCTCTCAGTTGTCTATTTTCAAGGCTCAACAGGCCCAGTTGCCCCGACCTTTCCTCATAAGAGAGATGCTCCAGTCCCTTCATCATCTTTGTTTCCCTCCCCTAGGCTTGCACCAGGAGCTCCATGTCTCTCTGAAGAGTCCAGAACTGGACACAGAACTCCAGACGTAGCCTCACCAGGGCTGAGTAGAGAGGCAGGATCATTTCCCTCAGCCTGCTGGCAGTGCTCTTCCTAATACACCCCAGGACACTGTCGGCCTTCTCAGCCACAAGGGCTCTGTTGGCTCATGGACAGCTTGTTGTCCACCAGGACCCCCAGGTCCTTCTCCAGAGAATACCAGCCTGTCCTGGTGCCTGGGGTTATTCAACCCCAGATGCAGAACTCCGTGTTTACCTCTGCTGAGTTTCAGACAGTTCTTCTCTGCTTACCTCTCCATCCTGTCAAGGTCCCTCTGAAGGGCTGCACAGCCCCCTGGGTTATTGGCCACTCCTCCCAGCTTTGTGTTGTCAGTGAACTTGCTGAGAAGGCCTCTGCTCCTTCATCCAAGTCACTGATGAACAAGTTAAACAATACTGGGCCCAGTATTCTACCTTGGTGGCACATTAGTGACAGGCCTCCCACTATATACTGAGCAGTTCCACTGATTATGACCTCTGGAAACTGCCATTCAGCCTTTTCTAAATCCCCCTAATTGTCCACGCATCCTGTCCACACTTTCTGAGTTTTCCTATGAGCTTGCTGTGAGAGAAATCAAAAACTTTGCTGAAGTTGAGGTATACAATATCCACTGCTCTCCCCTCATCCATCAAGGTAGTTGCTTTATCATAGAAGGCAATCACATTGGTCAAGCATGACTTCTCTTTAGTGAATCCATGCTGACTAGGCCTGATCACCTTTTTGTCACTCATGCAGATACAGAAGACCTTCAGAGTAAGGCCCTCCATCCCCTTTCCAGGGATTGAGCTGATGTTGTTTGGCCAGTAGTTCCCTGGGTCATCCTTCTTGCCCTTTTTAAAAAACAGGATGACAATTGCTTTATTCCAGTCCTCAGGCACCTGTCCCAATCTGCATTAATTTTCAAAGATGATTTTGCATGGTCTCACTGTGTCCACCAACTATCTCAGCACTTGTGGATGCCTATAGGCTCACCAAGGCCCTGGAATTGTGGATGTCAAGTTTGTCCAGGTGTTTGCTAACCCAATCTTCCTTGACCAAGGGAAAGTCTGCCTTCCAACATTGCTTCATCCTGGTCTCCTGGGTCAGATATTCCCAAGGGCTGATCTTTTCAGTGAAGACCAATGCAAAGAAGGCATTCAGTAAGTCTGCCTTCTCTGTGTTCTCTGTTACCAGAGCCTCCCCTCCATTTAGTAACAGGTCCACACTATTCTTTGTTTTCCTTTTGTTACAGTTGTATTTGAAAAACCTTCTTGTCCTCCTTTAACTCCTTGGCAAGATCTAATTCCAGATGGCCCTTGGGCTTGTTTCTTTTCTACTTACTCTGATAACCTCTCTATATTCATTCCAAGTGGCCTGACCTTGCTTCCATCTCCCGTGTGTTTCCTGCTTGTACTAGATTAATGACAGGAGTTCTTTATTCATCCATGGAGGTCTCCTGCCCCCTATTTCTTGCTCATCAGGATGTGTCATTCTTGAGCCTGGAGAACCTGATCCTTGGTTATGAACCAAAATCTTGGACCCTTCTTCCCTGAAGGACCTGTTCCCACAGGATTCTTTCAAAAACATCTATGAAGAGGCCATAGTTAGCTCTTCTGAAGCACATGGCTGCAATTGTACTTCCTCTTCACCCAACACTGAACTCCACAATCTCAATGTCTCTGCAATCAAGGCTGCCTCCAACATTCACATCTCCAATGAGGCCTTCCCTCTTTGTTAGTTTGAGGTCAATCAACACAACACTCCTTATGGGATCCTCCACTAACTTTTTCAGAAAGTTTTCATCAATGCTTTCCAGGAATGTCCTGGACTGTTTGTGCTTCTCTATGTGGCTTCTCCAGATGATATCAGGGTAGTTAAAGTCCCATATAAAAACCAGGGCCTGTGACTTTGAGGCTTCTTCAAGCTGCCTGTAAAAGGCCTCATCCACTTCCTCTTCCTGATCAGTCAGCCTGCAGCAAATACCCACACAGTGTCACCCTTACTAATCTTCCCTTTTTATCCTAACCCAAAAACTTGCAACTTGCTCCTCATCCACCCCAAGACAGAGTTTGATACATTCCAAGTTTTGTCTCACGTAGGGGGGCAACTCTATCACCATTCATTGACGGCAAGCCACTTAACTCACTAACAACAAAGTATCTGAAGAGCAAAAAAAACTCAGAACAAATATGCAGAAGTTATATTATCTTCTTTGCACATGTAATTGGGAAAAAAGGATTTCAGGGTGTAATAAATAGGTTACAGAAACAGGTCAGATGTTCTACAGAAACACAACAAATTTCTTTTTTTTATCTTTGTCATTGAGTGAAGGAGGCATAGAAAAGGAGTTTGAAGGTTTCAGTTGTTTAAAATTAATTGCGTATAGTCGTATTTTAACATATTGACATTCTAAATGATGTTGAAAATAATTATACAAAAAGAGGCAAAATGTACACTGGGAAATAATTCTAAAAAATAATTGTTGACTGTTTTGTCAGTCAAGAAAATCAGTCAAGCCAACGCAGTCAGGAGAGTAGCAGAAGACACAAGAACTATAAGGCTGTTATAATAATTTTTCCCCCATTAAGACATTAAGTTTAAGCTTTGCATCCTCTGGAGCAAGCTGGACCTGCATTGTTTGGTCTAGCTGTAGATTCAACACCACTTTTCTAAAATAATTGAAAATTCTGACATTATTTTCTTTTAAAAAGAAGAGAGCAGAAGGTTAGGAATGTTCTTGTGTTTTAACAAATCTCCTTTGTAATGAGTTGATAGAAACCAAACCATTTCTTTTGATGTTCAATTCACTATATTTGTAATCATTTCATATTTGCAGTTTGCTGATTATAATTCATATTTACAGTCCACCACTCTATAGGTTTCACATTGGCAGAAAAGAATTGCATAAGAAAGCTATTTGAACAGTGGACAACTGAAAATACGGCAAGGGAGTAGACCAGTAATGGATGCTACAATATTATGTTTGTGTTATCGAAATGGTATTCTCAAAAGAACCATCAGCAGTTGACAGTACTGGCTTGCTGAGTCTTTCAATAGCAGCACTGTGATTAGGCTACAAGTTCCCACTGATACCACTATGCCAAATTTTTTAAACCTTTTTCAAAGTTTTATAAGGCATTATACAAAAAACAACTCAAATAAACTAAGCATTCCATGAGTAGTTGCAAGTAGATGGCATGCCGCTGATTTTGTTACTTTTTTAATTACCTTTTTAAGTATTTTCTATACAACCAGAAAAAATTAATATATTTTCCTGATTGACACAATTTCTGATCAGTAACTTTCTCAGCACTACAATATGTAGAAACACTCTTTCAGAATTAGGAAGCTTTTATTCCTGCTTAGCCTAGTTAACAGAACAAGACAAATATACCTAGGCAATTCAGCAGAAGTAGTTCTTGAATGCAACCATTTTATAACCAGAGATGCAAATCCGGTATTGGAAGAACAGGTTGATAGCAATTTACCATTCCAAGATCTCAAAATTTTTGATTGTAACAATATTGTCTTAAAACACAAGACTCAATGATAATAACAACTTTCAAACATTTTTTATTGTCCTCTGATATTATCTTCATGTTTTTCTTATTTTCTCTGTATCCAGGAGGCCAAGAAATTATTTCCCATTTGTTTTTGCATAAATCTCACCTTTTAAATAATTTGCATTTCTAGAATGGCTGTGGCTATCAGGAAAAATTAAATTTAACAATATGAGAAATTATTAACAGTAGCAACACCAAATTAGACATACTGGAGAATGAGCAATACAAACCAGTTTTTTAAATAGCTGCATGGTCCAATAATGACTGGTGGTTTGGTGAAAAATCTAGACAGAAAAATGATCCAGAAACTGCCTAGTAACAAAGGTTTCAATTTCCCAGTCACTTGCATACCCAACTAAGTCAGTTCACTCAGGTAGTTTAAATAAAGTTAATGGAACAGTTAGTGGAAGATATAGCTGTCTGCAAGACTGGGGCCAGAGAGAGCAATTCTGTTTTCTCTAATAGACAAGGGAAGAACAATTCTATGACACAAGCAGGAACTGGTTCAGAAAATAGGTGGGGCAGACTAATCTTCAGTTGCCACCAATTAACATGTTATAAAGCATACTGCAAGACTGGGTTTATTTCCCTCTTTGCTTTTTGCAAATATTCTTTAGATATTAAGTTCTTTAAAGGCCAAGCTCAGAAGTTTTGGTCATGATAATTGTTGCAGAAAGGCATAAGGAGATTCAGTTCAAAGAGCATACAGTCCTATAAATTGGAGAATGAACTAGAAGAAAAAATGTACAAATACATGAGCTGATATAAAATTTCTATAGCCTGCACTTAATAGAATACGAACAGTAAGTAACGAAGTCTGATTAAAAAAAATATTTCTACTGGAATAAATATATATTAACAACATTCAAAATTTCAGAACTGATGCTAGAAAAAGTTTGTTGTAGAATAAGATGTAGGAACATAAGACTCACTGATAGCAAATAGTTTTTTTCAGAAAATTTATGAAGGAAAACATTAGAAGAGCCTTTACAAGCGGTTTCCTTACCAGTTAATAAAGTTGGGTTGATTCTACCAAAATCTCCTTGTTTCATTTTACAGAGAGAAAACTGTATGCATCTCACTTAACTCTTTCCTTTTCAATGATGAACTTTAGAACCTCAGGCTTGGAGGTAGAAAGCCATGCTATGAGTAGCTAGTGCCATGTTTACTGAGTCTTTTGCTTCCTCAAAGGATTTCAGCAGCACAGCTCTTCTAATCTCCAACAAAAAATTAATTTTTTCTGGGGGGGAGTAAAATATTTTTCTAAATTAAGAACCACAGGTGTTATATCTATACTCTCTTAGTGCTGTCCTGGTGAAAGCACATTCTGTTGTGGTAAAGGTGACAAACTGCCTGGGCCAAAGTCCCTGAGGCCTCTACTGGGTCTGAAGCCTGGAAAAGTAAAAAGCTGTGTCTGCTGTTTTATCATGAAGTTGTGCAGTGTACATCACTTCACCAGTTCTGGGATACAGCATGAGGATATGATATAGCTACTTAAGTGCTGTGCAAATAAGTGCTGTGGGTGTGTTTTGTGGGAGCTCAGGAGTACTTCTCAATGTAGGTTATTCACCAAGTGTGCACCGGTGACCAGGATGAACACCCTCCAGGTGTTACCCCTGACATCACAGTGACAGTGTTTCTATACTCACCCAGGAAACTTACAATTTGTCTACACACCCAGAAGAACTTTTAAAATAGTTCCTGTAGGGTAGATGGGCACAACCCTTAGGCCCAAATTACAAAACTAGAAGATGCCCCAGTGGGAAATCTGTATTTCTGAGATTTTTGGAAAGTAAAGCTCCCCTAAAGCTATAAATCATTTGAGAAAAATCTTGATTCACATCTTCTTTTCTGTGAATCCCAAGAAGCAGTATCCTGGGCTTTGACACACTTAAACTCTCTTTAATGTTCCCTGACTTCCAGGGTCTCTCTTGGCCTTTCCAGCTGTTCACTGATTATTCTCTATGCTTGACTGCTTCTCTCAACTACTCACCCTCATCCTTTGTGACAGACCCTGTATCTTTGATGCTGTGATTTTCTACCATGTCTTTTTTCACCTTTGTGCCTTTCTCACCACGCACAGTCTCAAGGACTAAACTTCTCACTCAGATTCTATCAACAGGGATTTAAGATTTGGCTTCAAAGAAAATTATGCTCAGATGAAGCAGACACATTACTTAAGCTCTCAACACAGACTAAAGCCTACATATGTGTAAAGAGACTTTCCTTCACACCACCAGCTGATGCTTTTAGTAAGCACTAAAATGGCTAAGTTTAATAGGCAATGTAAGTAAAGCATCAGAAATTATGCTTTTGATTCAAAGATCCATACAGCAATGACAGGTTAATCTTTAATGTGTTATCCAACAAATGTCAAAATCTCATGTAAGATATATCTTCTAGGGATTGTGAAATTCTTTTGTTTCACTCTTTTGAAAACTTCTGCAAGCCAGGAAAGAAATCAATATCTCCCTCTTTACCCAGTCTTTCCAAATTCTCTACACTGGTCATGATCAAATTATTTCCTCTGCTGCAGCCTTCAAATATTGATAAGTGAAGTCTGCCCCACAAAATAGTTATTATAGTGGAACAGATTGGGCCTAAGGTTACCTTAAAAATACCATAGGGAATTTGGTTTTTTTTTTCAAAAAACAATAAGTAATTGGAGCATTGTTTACCGTGCAAGGTGCCATGTCCACTCAGTGTCAAAGAGAATTTTAGGTCTGCTACAGGAAAGAAGGGTTGCTTTCACTTGTGTATCCTTACAGCTGCTAGCTACAAGATCACTTTGTTTTGCTTGTAAGTAAATACTGTACCTGTGCATGAAATTTCTTCATAAAAGACACAGAAAGGGGGTTTTTTTTGTCTTGACCTACTTTAGCTTTTGGGAAAATGAGTAACTTCTCTAAACACCCTATTGCCTCTGTCCTGACAAACTGTTCTTGCATCTGCTAAGCTTCATTCAAACTTTTATTTTCTGTACTCTAGATGATGGCTAAAGTTTGTGTTTGTGAGATCAAATAAAGTCCTCCACAGTATTATTTTCTTTTTTTTCCCCCTTCTACTTGGGAGATGCTTCTAGTACTGTATTACCTACATAACTTCTCGTGTACACAGGAACATAAAAGATAACAGTGCCTCCCTTTTAGCCAGTTTTTTTACACTTAACCACTCCTTTTTAAAAAACAACACTATTAAGAGGCATTTTTAGGTTTTGAACCTGACAGTATAGTGCTATGAATTTCATCCCTGTGTCAAAAAATTCTTGCTGCTGTCATGGGAATTGTTAATGTACCATGTTATCCAATGTCAGCAGGAGCAAAGAAAGGACTACACAGAGTCAAAATTTAATTTCAAATCTGCAGTGTCTAGAGATTCTAGCTCTGAGAGACATCTTGGGAAAATAAACTATTCCTGGGTATGGTTAGCAGACAAGAGTTTCTCCCATCCTTGTACCTTGGACCCTCTGTAACATACAAGCCATTACTAAGGACGCTAACCCAGAGCTCTCGAGGTAGCTACAGCATCCTTTATGCAAGCTCCCTTTTAATAGGGTTTGTAATATTTCAAGATCTCTACGTTCAGCAGCTGTATTTATTTTAGCCCAGATGCTTCTCTATGTAGTAGATCTTCCTCTTTGAAGTTAAAAAGTCAGGTTAATGTATGGTCATAGATTGCTTTATTCTATAAGAATTTTAGATAACAAGATTACACGAAGAACACAAATTAAGCTAAACATGTTATCCCAGGTACTTCAAGAAAAAAAAACATAATTAGCAAAATGGTAGAGGAACATACTATTTTTAGAATGGAAGTGTTCTGTAACTGCTAAAAGAGCAGAAAAACAGCAGAATTTCTGATGCATAATAATTTAGTTAACTTTATCTCACTGCCTTGNCCAGGGAGGAAGTCCAGAGACATCCAAGTGGCTGGATTAACCGAGGAGAAAGAGAGTGAGCGGAAGCTCTGCAGGGGTCTTTAAAGGGAGGTGGGATCAGGGAACACCCAATGGAAAACTGCATAGTTCAAAGTGACCAGTGGTGGGGAGAGCTTCCCAGGACATAGCCGTATATGGGACCTAAGGTATGGATACAGGTAACACAAGAGAAATATGGGGTTTCACCACAGCTCAGGCAGAGGGTTTAGATATTGGAGGGAGAAGGTTCAGAGGGCATTGCCTTGGCTTTCTTCCCACCAATCCTGAAGCTCAAAAGCAGCAGCTTCTGCCAAGTGCACTGCTACACATTACCATCAGAGATTTACAAGCAATGGATAGTTTTCTCCCTTACTGTTTGCTTGATTCTTTTTTAAGCTTCATTTATCCATTGATACATAACTAGACTTCAATTATAGAGCACGTCAATTAGATTGCAGCTCCCTTTTAATAGGGTTTGTAATATTTCAAGATCTCTACGTTCAGCAGCTGTATTTATTTTAGCCCAGATGCTTCTCTATGTAGTAGATCTTCCTCTTTGAAGTTAAAAAAGTCAGGTTAATGTATGGTCATAGATTGCTTTATTCTATAAGAATTTTAGATAACAAGATTACACGAAGAACACAAATTAAGCTAAACATGTTATCCCAGGTACTTCAAGAAAAAAAAACATAATTAGCAAAATGGTAGAGGAACATAGTATTTTTAGAATGGAAGTGTTCTGTAACTGCTAAAAGAGCAGAAAAACAGCAGAATTTCTGATGCATAATAATTTAGTTAACTTTATCTCACTGCCTTGGGCCCTATAAAATAGCATCACATGTTGTTCAAAATGGCCATTTAAAGATATATATTGAAGAATATATATATTTTAAGATATATATTGGGAGAACCCTTGGCAAAGCAAAGATTGTGTAAATAACTGCCATTGCTAAGTCCTCAGGAAAGTCCACAAAACTGATGAAGATATGACTTTTTCCTGAGCTTCAGTTTTTGTCTTTACTGCACACAGAAGAGATTTAGTCTTCAGGTTCACTCTTTCTTTTCTCAGCTTCTCCCCAACATTTGTCTCAGAAAATCATCATGAATGTGCTACTCTTAAAAGTCATTCTTGTTTTTAATGTCTTACGTCAATTTCCATCTGTCCACAAACATTAGTATAGTTCTAGGCCTTGGTGTCTTTTCTAATCCAAGCACTTGAAATTTCTCCTCTGTTCTCAAATTCTGTCTCTATCCAAAAAGGTGTTTTATATTGCTATTGATAATTTGATTCAGTTTTCCTGTGTGCACTGAAAATAACTTATTTTGGTCAGGTTTTCCTCTGTGATATTCTTCCTCAGTTATTTGGCTATGTTGTGAACCTTGAAACTAATTATGAAACAATATTTATCTGTGTATCCAGTCAATTTTATAATCAATATTTATGCAAAGATTCCACTCTTTTTTTTTTTTTTTTTT
>VZRZ01002089.1:1356655-1415716 GCA_013398175.1 Climacteris rufus | reverse complement strand
AAAAAAACCACTAAAGAAAAGTCCAGAGATTATGACCTTTATTTGAATTATAAATAAACATTAAGTGTCTTCAATAGTATTTTTTCATTTAAATGTCACTATAGAATCTGAATGAAGAAGCAAGCAAGGTACAAACAAAGGAAAGTAGTACAACTCTTAATACTGGTACCCAAAGGAAAGGAAAACAAAATATATGTGTTTCTCCAGATAACTGTGAACTGTTAACCCATGACAGAAGAAGAAAGAAGACTGAGTGGAGACAGGACATATTTCTGCATCCACAGGCCTGAGCAAAGCATAATGGGGTTTGTGTTCAGCTTTGATAAGAAATTAAATATGATCATGTAATCAGAAGGTGAACAGGAAGTGTTGCCTTAGGTTTTAACCCTTACATTTTTTTCGAATTCTGTATTGCCTAATGTGTAACTCTGAGATGCTTTATAGCCTGTTAGCTGCTGTTCTCTCATGCTAAGATGGACATAACAGTGCCTCTCTGGGCTTGCTCTTCAAGGACACTTAGACTGCCCAGGCCCAAGCTTCTAAAGGGGGGGCGGGGAGGGAGCTAGGGGGGCTAGGGGGAAATTGCAAAGTTTTAATTGGTGAATTTATGCTGATATGCAAATGGACCAAACCTATAAAGGTGTGGAGAACTCGTGACTCGTCGTCCATTTTGGGTGATGCCCCTGGGGGGCTCCGTCTGCCCTAAATGTACCTTTGAAGGCCTTTCAAATAGATACCCACCTTTGTTCCCTTACTCCTGACTAGTGTCTGGTTTTGGGCTAGCCTTTTCAGGCAACAGAAGCAGGCAAATCTTCAGTCTCTGTTTTGCACACCTCTCTTACCATGAGCTCATATCCTCAGATGTTGTCCTTTCTGGCCCCCTGCATTGCAATGGGCTACAGGTGACCAGTCCCCTGTGGAGGTGAAAACCCCACTGACTATGGGGAATTCCTTACAGAAATCCAGTTATAAGATAGTACTTTACTTTCCTATGGAAAATAAAAGAGAAAAAAAGTGAGAGAGTTCTTCAGAAAGGCTTAAACACATATATCAAATAATTTCAAAATGAAGAATAAGTGCTGTCATTAATTATAGATTGTAAAAGTTGTGTATATGATAAATCTTGTGATGTTAACACAATAACCTAATGGTAACCAACACAGCTTGCACCCTTATGAATGTTCAGTTCCCCAGATATAAGAGTTTACTGGAGAGTTTAAAGTAATTGGAAACAGATATGCACATGCCCACATGGTCACAAACATGCACGCATATGCATATACCCATTCCTTTCTATTCCTTACCTGTCTATTCCTGTTTTCTGAAGAAACACTGACTTACATTTTGTCATGGAAGGAAGAAAACAACATGTTTACAGGCGGTCTTAAGTGACTTACCAACAATGATAGCAATATGTGTAAAGAACACTATTGTGAGCCTGAGAGTAAGTTTGGGTTTAGCTGTTGGTTGAATAAAAAAGAAACAGGGAGGCTGCAGCTTAGTGGCCTGCCAAATACAAGGCACATGTACAACTAAGAAAAGAGGGAGAAGCATGGTTGACCTACTTATATCTGATCTGCTTTAATGCTCTCTTATATCCAGTTCTTGAATGCATTAGATATTTTCAGGGCCCTGTGTGCCTTCCCTTCAGCCCCCAGGGTTCAGTTGCTTGGACTCAGGGAAAACTTTGATATATTTCTCTCTGGCTGTGAGAAATCCTGGCAGTGACCTAACACCCTGTTCCTGGGAGAGGATTTAACCTCAGGCTCTCACCCTTGATATCTCTCTGGTATCCCAGTCCTGTACATCCCTGACTCCAACCCAGAGCCCAGCATCCAGGTGACTTTATGACTTTTTAGCTTGATGTTGGACCTGCCTCATTACTACAGACCTACCTGATGTTCCAGACTCTTGGCTGAACTAAATGACCACTGCAGAGCTGCTTCCCTGTGTCCATCCCATATGTCCCTTGCACTGCTCCCATTGCCTGCTGGCCCTTCACCTGCCCTTGCTGAAGCTGCCTGCTCTTGCTGCATCCTGGCAGCTGTAAGAGCTGATTAGCAAGTGCCACCACTTAGAGACCATAAATGTCCTATTAATGCCAGGTGGAAGGTTAATAATAAATAAGCACAATAAAAATAACCCTGTATAATATAAGAAGAACTCTAGATGACTTGAACTCCTCTGTGCCTACTCTGTAATGGGTGGCTGCTTCGTCAGGAGGAAGGAGGTTGGGTTGGTTTTGCCTGATTTTGCTTCATTTTCTACTTGTCATACTGCCTAAATAAAGGAGCCTGAGTGATGAGGCTAGCATGGAAGTGATCGGGTGACTGGGTACTTTGGGGTCCCTGAAAGAGATAGAAGGACCTGAGAATCAATTGCCATTGACTGGTATGTGAACAGCTGGGCTCTGGATTAGTAAGCAGAGAAGTCCCTGTAAGGTGCTGAAAAGACCAGCAACAGCTTTCATTAGAAAGGTCATATATTTCTATGCACGGCATATTCTTCATCGTGCACTTATACTACATTTAGAAAACATCTGAGATTCTAGCAGCCCCAACATTTGTGCTATTGAAGAGCCTGTGATTAGAGAATTTGAATGAAAACAGAAAAAGAAAAATCTTTCATTTGGGAAAAAAAAAAGAAAAAAAAGTGTGTAAGCGTAGGACACTGAGTGGCTGAATTGTCTCATTACGGTTTTGTCCTTGGTCCAGCTGTAAAAAACTATTTGATTCTCAGGGAATTCCCTGTGGTTGTCTGCAGGCTCAAAGACTTTCAACTCGTAGGTCTTCTGTCAGCATACTGACCTGAGTTGTCTAGCCTGAATCTGGGCATTAGTTTTCATTTAAATGACATCACTCCTGCGATCTCTGCTGCTGCACAGACACAGTGAGGAGTTCAGTGAGAGTGACAATCAGCACTATGTTCAATCTAAAAAAGAGAAAATATGAAAGAATTCTCATAATGGGAAAAGAGTAGAGAAATCTAGGTAGGTGAAGCCTAAAGGGAAGGCTTTTTAGCTTCTGTGCTATGTTCAGAGCTATTTTTTTGGGAGAGAATTTTTTCTGCCTTTGAACAATGTTACAATATTGACTTATTAAAAAGAAAATGTAATCATTCTCATAGTGATTCTGCCTAGCAGGCTGACAGGTTGAGCACAGATATATAAAATAGTCTCTGAAAAAAAATCCATCTAATGTCAGGTCACATGAATGAGTCATGAGTATTTATCAGTATGTCTGAATATTTATAGTAAAAAACGAAGGTTTGTTTTATACAGTACCATGCTCTATGTCAATTAAACTTATGAACCTAGTAGACAACCTAATACATTCATTGCTGTACATATCTAATTTTACACACCAGGTACATATTATGTGTTATACAGTAAAAATAGCATTATATTGCCTGTTTTAGATACAAATTTTGTTGTAGCCTGTAACAGATCTGTAGGAAATCTGAATGTCACTTTCTTTACTCCAGCGGTAATCATAAATTACTTCATGTCAAGTATCTTGAGAGTCCTCTGTGGGTTTCATTTCATTATTTGGTTGTGTATATACCTGCTGCACAAGCAGTGTTCAGTTACCTGGGGTCATTTTCATTCATAGGTATTCTGTAGACCTGTCATTTATAAATACCTAGGGTCCTTGTATGCTCAAGCATAAACTGTTCATTATAGCTTCAATCATTTCACACTTATGGAAGTCAATAAAACACTTTTAAAAATATATTTTCTAAGAAAAATGTACACCACTAAACTACTTAAACTTATTTATAACCTCTTTTTAAACATTCAAATAAGCACTCAGTGCCTGAATTAAATATAGCTCTTGTAAAGGCTTCAGAGATTTTAGACATCTTTATATGAAAACCAGAAAATTCTTAGTTCAATTTTATTTATGCAGAAGTTCTCTATGTTTGCCTTTGAGATTTAAAATCATAATCTGCTAAAATATGTTCATAAAGTTCCACTCAAAGAGAAGACTAAAGAAATCAGCTCAGTCAAAAATTCCACAGGACCTTGCCATTTTTCCAATCCTAGAAGAAAAAAAATCTGAAAATCAAATAGGCTGAGAGAAAAAATTTAACAGAATTAGGGGAGAGATGTTCAGCTCTTGCTTGTGAACACTATCCAAAACTCTCATATTTTATGTCACTCTTCCAGCTTTTGTTGTGTGCCTGAAAAATAATGAGAGAACCTGTACCTTCAAGCAAAAGATCATTTAAATAGAAAAATGTATGAACAGATTGATTCATTAAGCTTTAATGTTGTGGTCTGAGCTCTGGTCAAATGCCAAAGCCCCCACGAAAGCCGGTCTCTTCCCTCTGCAACTGGACAGGGGAGAGGAATTTTTAATGATGTATTTTACCAAGCTGAGATAAGGACACTAAGAGAGAAAAAAGGTCTAATTAAGCTGCTATCGCAGGCAGGAAAAACAGGCTCAAAATTTAAAAGTGATAAGTGAATTTATTGCAGAGTTAAACAAGTAAGCAAAAAATTCCCTCAAACACTTTCTCTACCCTCCCCCCTCTCCCCCATTTCCCTCTCTCCTTCCCTCAGAAAGTGAGGAGAACTGGAGGGGGGTTCCTAGTCAGTTCATTCCTCAGATGTTTTTTTCTTCTTGGCAATTCTCTGCAGAGGAGGCAGTTTTTTCTCCCCTTCTCACAAGCACTGTGGCATTTTTGCACAAGTCATTTTTTCCCTCTTGGCAAGCAGCCCACCCAGTCACTGCTGCCCGCTCTTCCTCCCAAGGCCAGGCTGGTCCATTCTCAGGGTGGGGGTGAAACAAGGCCTTTNCACCCCTCCTGCTCCATCGTGGGGTGGATCTTGGCTCCTTCATGGACCCTCAGGGTGCAGGGGAACACTGCATTAGTACAGTCTTGCCACAGGCTGCAGAGATGTCTCTGAGCTTTGATGTTTGAAGCACCTCCTCTCCCTCCTTCTTCTTCTTCTGACTTTTCTGGTGTCCATATCTGTCGTTTCTCCTTCATGCTGTACTCTTTCTTCCCTGCCTATCTACATCTACTGGCACGGGTGTGCATACTACTGCGACTCCTTCTTAAATATGTTGTCACAGAGGGTGTTACCTACTTCTCTAATTGGCCCAGCTGTGGCTAACAGCACGTCCCTCTTCAGAGCCATCAGGGACAGGCCCTGGCTGGACAGCTGTGGAAGCTTCTGGCAGCTTTTTACAGGAGCCATCTTTCTGGCCCCTACCACGCCCAAAAAAGCCAGACCTGACTAGCTCCAAGATCTCTTAAAGCACACGCTCTTGTGGACTTTCCACAAATGTCTAAACAGATTATTTTTAAAAAAATTAAAATCCCCACACTTGTATATTATATTCATGTCTTCCTTTGGCTTAAGGTAAAAATTTCATACTACACAGATTTTATCCACGACCAACTGCTGATAACAGCTTATTTGACCTCCCCATGTATTTATCATTAACCTTTTTCTTACATAGAGTACTATCTGCCACATAAAAATCCAGGTTTTCTGTTTTGGTCTTAGTTTTCTTTTTCTTTTACAGAAAATGATCACGGTGAAGACACATGATCATTTATGACTGCAAAAGTTCACCTGGTAAATAATAATTTAATTGCTATAAGAACCATTTTAGGACATCTCATTCCTTCCACAGTAACAGAATTTTCTTATCTTGTTAACTGCTTCTTTCTTACTACTATAAACAAGATAGTTATCTTCTTCAAATGTCAAACTTAATGCTGCCTCAACACATATGTCCAAACCCTGTGTTGCAAAATGATAAATTAAAGTCTGGATTTCTAAGCATCACTTTTAGCATAATTTTGTTCCATTTGCAGAAGCCCTTTCACAGCCCATCGTACTGTATTTTATTGTCTTGGTTTTGGGGGATTTTTGTGGGTTTTTTTCAGAAAATAGAAAATGTGTGTGTAAAATGGAACACAGTTTTTGTATTATCATATGAATCATAAGGAAGACCTTATATCTTAATTTTTTCTGTGGTGGTGCTCAGTCATAGACTGCCTTCATTCTTCTTGATCATGGCCCATCACAGCTCACATACTGATTCTCTCTCAGTTCAGTTGACATTTTTCTAGATGTTCAGTTTGCCATTAGGTCTACAGAATTAACAGGCAGATACTCATGGTTTTTTTCAGGACTTTATGGAATGTGATAATAACAAAAGAGATTGTTGCAAAGTTTTTAACACCTACTGCAAAAATATACAATAGTATAGCCTCTTCTAAGTTCCTACAAATACAAATAGAATTATTTTTAAAGGAAAGAAGTTGAGAGGAGTGAAAAATTCTGTTTAAAGACAACTCATGAGGAAAAAAAATTGTAAACCACAGAGACTGTGTCTATTATATGTCTAGCAGTAACTGCTAAATGGTAAAAAAATTTGTTTATGTTCTTAGCCAAGATATCAGATGTTTTTGTCTGACAAAATGTGTATGTTCCACTTTCAGGCTTGGTCTCCCTCACTGATGTGAAATAAAATGAAATATGATTGTTCTTTTTTGAGAACATCTCACGGCATTTCTTAACTCTGTGTATTATAATTTGAAGAATCTTGCCATGGTTTCTTATTTTTCTTCTATTATTTTCCTTTGCCTGCTTCTCTTCTGTGTTGTGTACCTCTTTCTATCCACATTTTAATTGTAAAAGCAGATATCACCATTATATCAAGAATGTGAGTCATAATAAAGTAAAACCTGTAATGATTAAATTAATACTGTGGCTAACATCTATGGTTTGAACAGTAAAGTCTGAGCATAATAGCTAATTATAACTAATACCTTTTGCTCTAGCACTGAATACTATGAAACAATAGAATTGTGTATGTAGTATATGTGCAGGGCAAAGAATAGGTCAGTGAGGCTGGAAATTATTAAATTCTCTTTAATTGGCACAAGGTCATTTGTTATTATTGGACATGCAAAGGAAATGAGTATGTTTAAATACCTGTGAATCCTCACATACCTATATGCACATACAGGTGCATTCCAAAATGTACCCACCTCCAGTCACAGCCTTCTCTTCTGAATCACTGAGTTTGCCTCTAGGACCATTTTAATCCATCTTTCTCCCTTCTAGTTGAAAACAAGAATTGCTTTTTGCAAGAAGGACATTTATGGTCCAAACTCATTATATAGCAATGATATATTTAGGTAAATCCCATAACTGGTAAAAGAAACAGTTCACCTGTTGCAAGAACAAAGACTGAAGCTACTTTCAGACAATCTTGTGAAGAGAAGTAAACAGCAAGACCAAGAAATTTTGTGAGTCTTACAGAGATGTCTCTGTAATACTGGAGAGTCTAAAAAAAGTTAGGTAGGAAAATGCATGTGTTCTGTTTAGCTCCCTTTCAAATGCAGTGCTTTGTCCAGCTTCTCCTTCGATTGTAAGGTACAATTAATAAACAGTCCTGGTGTATATCGTGTTGATAATCCTACATATTTATACCTGTACAGAAAGAAGATTCAAGGACACCACACCAAGAGCAGTAAATTGGTTTCCAGTTTAACAAGAAAATAGCTCTTTTTTGTTTTCCTAATTAAAATTGTTTGAAATTGAAGCTCCAGTTACTTCTGTTCTCCAGTGTTCTAGATCTCAATTATGAGCTTGCATCTGGCTATTCCTTGATCCTTGACTGATAGTTTTCACTAAGTAGTGTCGAGGCCAGAGGAACAATTTCCTATAGTGCAACTTTGGATCAAGCTCAATTTTAACAAAAAATATTGCAATTATGATGGTCTCCCTGAGTGCATCACTACTATTAGGGTCTTCCAGGTTATGTTACCATGTGTGCATTGTTGAACAAAGAGAAGAAGGAATCAGCTAGAGACCTAAATTATCCTTCTTTTTTTTTTTTTTTTTTTTTTTTTTTTTTTTTTGTGGTAGGGGGTTAGTTCAGGATTATTATTATTGTTGTTGTTGTAAGGGATTATTATTCATTTCTATGCTACTGAGAGCATAATTCCATTTCTGTCACTTCTTGCTTTTTTATGTGTTGCTACAACATTGTGAAACCTGATTTAGGAAAGTTTGTTCAACAGCCTTCAGAAAAATATCTCATTGGAAGACAAAGTGAATTGAGAAATAGGCTTAGATTGTTCCTGTAGGAGCAGCTGATTAACAGCTGTCTACCAACTATCTTCATAAAACATTTCTTTTTATGGGTTTCTAGCCATGCTCCAACCTAAAAATTTGTTTCTAAGTAAAATTGATTAGGAATTTATACAACTGTTCCTGAAGATTTTTTTCAGAAAGAGAACTCTGCACTTCCTAAAGTTCCTTATCTGCGCATGAAAACTCGTGTTTTCAGGAAATTGTTGCAATTTGTCTCTCAAGTGACTGCAGAGTTATTACCTTAAGTTTCATTGTACCTCTTATAACTAAAAGAGTTGTTTATTTTGACATTATTCCTCTTGTTCTGCTAAATATATGACCATCTATCATATATTCTTGTTAATATTTTCCTCATAGAAAGTAACCTGCACATATAAGTGTATTTTCTTTCTTGCATGCTTGAAACTGGGTTTTATACACATTGAAACTGGTGAGAGTACTGATTGCCTGCCACAAGGGCTAAAAGGACAGGGGAAACTTTATGGAAATGGTGGTTAGCTTTGAAATGCTGAATACTATCTGCTAAAACTGTCCCTGTTTGTAAAAATAATGACATGAGAAAAAAGGACAAACATTGATAAACATGTTAGATATGAACACATGTGGTTTTGAATAATATCCTGAGAAAAGACCTTTGGGATAAGTGTTAGCTAGAACATATCTTGGAATCTGAGCAAAGGAAGAGTCTCCAGCTGTCTGATTCTTCTTATGTAAAAAGGATTTTGTTGATAATTTTTGAAATATAATAAGCATCAAAGACCCACCTAATTTAGTAGTTTCTTCCCAAAAGAGGAGCAATGAGAAGAACCAAACACAGGTGAAGTTACCCCTTGAATGTAGACATAAGAATTCTTGAAGACAAACTATCTGGCTCCGGGGGGCCTACTCGAGGCCACTCAGCGATAGTCTGACCCTGGTAGAGCGGGGGCTGCAGATTGCAGTGACCCCAGACATAGGGTGTCCTCCTGCAGCTCTTTTAGTGCTGGCTCCTCTGGAGGCGAGAGAGCTTCAAGCCAATGTCACAGGTGCAGGCGAGAGTAAAGGCTCGAGAGAAGGGCCTTGGTGTGAAGTTCAGCTCTTTATTCCTGGGGAAAGCAGCAGGGAAGGCAGGAGAGGGTCCAGGGATCCAGGAAAGGTGGTGCATGGATTGGGAAGAGCTTAACACGTCCAGGGACCAAAGGCAGAGGAATGGGATACAGAGGGATATTTATAGGGATACAAGCAGGGGAAAGTAACCAATAGGGGTATAGAGATTAACATGTAGCCAATGGCTAACCAAACCAAACTGAAGTTTCCAGAACCTAACCTTTTACAGAACATGAAATCATACACAAACTAACCAATGAAACTGTAACATGCAAACTGAACTGAAAGGGATTCTGAGGGTGAGCCAAAAGCTCACCCTAACCAGTGTGGTTTAGACAGTGGCAGGCTCAGGCTGGTCCTACCCGTCTTGAGCCCTCAAGGCTGTGGCTGCTGCCACACACACTGCCGTAATAAACGCCATATGTTCTTGTTCAGAGGGTTTGTTTTTGTTGTTGGTTTAGTTTGGTGTTTTGTTTTGAGGGTTTTTTTGTTTGTTTATTTTCTTGGGGTTTTTTTTATATGGATTACTTTAAATTGGTTTTAGAAGCTAATCACATTTAACAAAGACAAATTTAAGTACTGATTAAATGCAGATATACAGAAAATATGGTGATAACAGACTGTCTATATCCTCATGATCACTACAGCAAAGTCTAAAGTAAAGTCTAAAGGAACTGCAAGTGAAAGGGCTCTCGGTTTTCAGTGTACCTTCAACCTAAAGACCAGTGACTTATCCAAAATCAACACAGTAAACAAAGATTGAGAAAAGGGAGACAATAATCCAGATCCTCCTGAAAGCTGTTCTGCCATAAAACAAAGTAAGGGACCTGCCCAGAAAATTCAGTTTTTAGCAGTAAAATGGCAAGATGGATGTCATCAGATTCCAAGGGATGTGGTTAACAAAATAGCAGCTATGTTCCCACCAACCTGCAGGAAGGAAACACAGTCTAAACTCAGGGAAACACAATGCATAACTCAAGGGCATTTGATTTTTCGTTGAGAACAGCCTGCAATATTGAATTGCATGTGTAATATTTGTTGCTGAATAACACTGCCATTTTACGTCATAAGTACCACAGAAAATAAGTATGGATTGCTCCAGTTACACCAGGCATGGGCTAACCAACAAACCTCTTGGGTGGATGGCCAGTGACTATTGAAATAATACCTGTGCTTGTGTATACCTATATGTATGTATATATACATATAAATATATTTGTGTGTGTGTGTGTGTGTGTGTGTATAGTTGAAAGGTATAAGATCTGGGCATGATGTTGATGATGTAGAAAAAGGATTGGATAATGTCATGGTTATAGAGAAAACGAGTGGAGTTTCTAGCACTGTTTAATTCCATACTGGTCAAACCAGGGCATGGCCATGGTTTAAGCAGGATAAGCTGGAGACAGAAACAGAAGGGTCACTGTCTCTTGTGGGGCTCAGGGGAGGGTGTGCGCAGGTTTCGGGGTAGAAGCTGTCAGTTCCTTTCCCTTTCCTCCAAGCTCTCCTGTTTTTTTTGTTGAAAGATAGCACCAGCAAGCCCAAGATGCCGCTCTGAGGAAAAAGAAAAGAGAGTGAAGGTGTAGAGGAGAGCCCAGTTGAACCATGTGGACCCCAAGCTGCAGCTGTAGCCATCATAGCAGCCACCAGAGCTGCAGCTGGAGCCCAAGCTGCAGCTGGAACAACCAAGTGCTCCAGTCCCACTCCTTCAAAGTCAGCCCCAGGAAAATCTCCCCTGACCTGTTTCAGAGCCCTGTAAGGTCCCACCAAGTTTTGTCTTGTCCCTGTCTTTCCATTGTTTTTGGGCTAGGGGGCCGGGAAGTTAAGCCAGACATACTGTCTTTGTTTTCCTATATACCACACAGCTTAGCCTGGGACAAGTCGCTATTTTGCCTTTGTCTGGGAAAACCATGCCCAGCATTGTCTTCAGGAAACATTTTCCTTTGTTCAGTGGTGAATACCCTTTTTTTGGTGCATACTGTCTCTTATTAATAGAACTGTGGTTATTGTGATTTTTCCGTAAATTGTGATTACATTTTATAATCTCTCCTAGTGTTTCCTCCACTATCAGAATGTTGGGGGGACAACTTGAGTGGGTTTAATTTTCCCACTGGGTTTTAAATGGGTGTTAAAATATGTATAACAGAAGAGAAAATTTGAGTAATACAGAAATTAAATTTGTGACTATTATGTGTTTCAATTTGCCAGTTAACTCCTGTGTATTTTTCAGTTCTGCAACCGATACTAACTTTTAGGAAAATCTATAAAGCATGGTTTAACAGAATAAAGGATAGGGCTTTGATGCTTTTTGTTGTTCTTTCTTTCCCTTAGCTCCTTCTGTGCTTCCCCTGCCCTTTGCATCAAGCTCAGTTTTTTCTCCCCATCATTCAAATCACCCCACCAGGCTACCCCAGGCTGTCTGTCTGATGTGTTTCATTGTGTTTTTCTCCTCCTTTTATTCCCATTAAGCCAAGCTTGAGTTATACTCCATTTCATTTACATTTATAAATTCACTGTGCGTTTTAGGTCATGGTTCTAGTTTTTTGGCTCACAGTTCCTAAATTTTAGTTCCCCAGCCAGTATATTTTCTTGATACAAATTCTCCTAAAAACGGCTTTCTAATTAGTTCTTCAATTAAAAAACCATAAAATAATATGATTAATTTTAATAGTATGATCAAGATGTGTACATATTAGAAATGTGAGATTGTGCTGTCTCATGGATGTTTTTTGTCCTTTCCCTGTGATTTCCAAACCTCTGAACAATACCGATTCTTCCTCTGGACATATTGGCAGCTTTGTATATGTGGTGCTGACACTATTAGGACCTTCTTCCTTTGAATCTATTTAAATTTCAGCAGTGCAGATGTTCATATGTTCTCCAAGGAAACAAAGTTTGACCAGAAAATAATAATTAATTTATTGCTATTTTACAGTGAGACTACCTCAGTCCCAGAAACTATCCCCACCTTCATTTCAAAGTTTAGTATAACAGATGAGAATAATTCAAAATGGAGATCTCCCTCTCCTCCTCAGCTAAATATGCATTTTCAGCTGGTTAAATTTCACTTTTTTTAGCTTGTAAGGATATGCTGTATCAAGTTATGTGCTGAGAAACAATCAGAGCAGTAGATGATGTCGCACAAATGGAGAGCCACAAGGGGTTACATGATAAGAGAGGTTTTTAGCAGACACATGGCAACCAAATAATATGTCTTATACAGGGATCTTTTCAGCATAAACCTTTCCCTGAAAAGCACTACCCCAGCTGTTGTACAAAGCCCTGGTTTCTTGTCCATCCCTTGACCCGTGTGCGAGGAACAGCTGGCTACCACATTAACACGCCACCAACTAACTGTCTGACATGTGAAGTCACGAAAAAGGCCATGGTACAATGGTAGAAATACATGAGGCAGTTATGACAAGGGACTCAACAGTGTGCATCTTACAATCAGTGCATGCAATTTGACAGGTTTTGCATTTTTGCCAGTATCACAGCTCAGAGCTCATTTCTCAGCAGCTGCAAAATTTGGGAAGCTTCCAGCCCACAGGAAATTCTAGATTTTTGTATTTGTTCATTTTTGGATGATTCAAAATAAATAAAAAAACTTTTTTTTTTTTTTAAGAAAATTTCTGGAAACTGTAATGCTGTTTTTAGCCAACTCTGCTTCACAAACTACTACATGGCAGCATGGTACACCAATTACTGACACTCAGTTTGGCTTGATATTGGAATCTAAGTGCTGATGGCTATAAATGTCACTCTTGGGAAACACTGCCCAAACAAACTTATCCAAACCTGAACTATCTAGGCTGTCCACTCAGTGTCCATAAATTTTAATGGGTATTTTCTCTTCCTGATTAAAAAAAGAAATATGAAGTACCAAAATGGAAAAAAAACCACAACCAAATTCTCATATTTGAAATAATGCTCCTAATCTATTTTATCAAAGAAAGACAGTAGTCTACATCTGCAAATTCAGCCTTTCAGGAGAACCTGTTCCAGTGTTCAGCCACAGTTATGGAAAAGTTTTTTTCTTACATTTAAATAGAATTTTCTATATTTCACTTTGTATCCATTGTTTCTTGTCCTATCACTGGCCACCTGTGAGAAAAGTTTATCTCTGTCTTCTTTATTCCTCCCATCATTTGTTTTTACACATGTTTACACATGTTCCCCTGAGCCCTCTTTTCTCCAGGATGAATAGTCCTATCTCTACACTCCTATGTCAGGTACTCCAGTCCTTCAATATTTTAGTTCCAGTTTGCTGGACTCATTATACTCTCTTGGAGTCTCCATTGTTCATACTTCACCTGTATTGGTGAGTTCAGAACTGGATGCAGCACTCCAGATGTGTCTCACAAGTGCTGAGCAGAGGTAAAGAAAGGATCACCTCTTTCAATGTGCAGGCAACACTCTTTCAATAGGTGTCACACTAGCGTACGTACCTCTGTATGGAAGCCTCTGCTGTTTCCTTTGTTGTAAAGCTCTCCCTGTAGCACAAGTTTTCAGCATCAACGAATATATTTTTCTTTTTCATTAACTGTAAAAGAAAAATCAATGCCTATGAAAAATAGGACTAAATATATTGCAAATAAACATGAGGTTGTTTGAGTCAGGTCTCTAAAGCAGACCTTCCCAGTCTCTGAACTCTGCCTAATTTATTTTAGTTTTAAAGAAAAAGGAATTAGCTTTGAGCTTGCTTAAGATGAGGAAATTTAAATTGAATCATTAAGTTAAAATTTCATCATTTTCTTCTCATCAACTGAAGCTATTCCTTCCACAGTCCTTGAGGCATCTGAAATCTGCTCAGCAGTTCCCCTCTTCTACTGGGTAATGACATCAGACTGTTCACATCACTAGAAAATAAGCACCAAGTATCTGTGAGTCACACTACAGCCATAATACCACAGCCACTTCTCACTCCTGATATTATCCTGGTCCCAGACCCAACTGACACGATCTCAGTAATGTCCTGACTTGCTATAGCTAAATCCAAATTGTGACATCACCAAGCATATACCCCAGGTGCAAGGTAAAACTAACAGGAAAACAGAGGTAGGATGTGAGTTGTTTTTTAAACTGCCTCTCAGACATCCTATTTTGAACTTGCCTGTGTGGATTAGAAACGCTTACAATGCTAGACACAAGTTTGCAGAGCTCAGCATTAAATAGCAAACCAGGGGTAGGATCCTGACCTTGCCTAAGTTGTACTAAATGCAAAGACCATTTCAGTCTGTTGTCAAATCAAGCAGGTTTATTTAAGCTGATGAAGGTTTTACTTAATCTGCCTTTGAAATACTATATTTTTCTTCTTAGAATAACAGAATCATAGAATTGTTGGTGTTGGAAGGGAGCTTAAAGGTTATCTAGTTCCAACCTCCCTGCCATGGGCAAGGACACCTTTCACTAGATCATATTGCTCAGAATCCCACCCAACCCTGTCCTGAATACCTCCAAGGATGGGACAACCTGTTCCAGTGTCTCACCAACCTCATAGTGTAGAATTTCTTCCTAATATATAATCTAAATCTACTGTCCTTCAGCTTAAGGCTTTTCTCTCTTGTCCTATCACTACATGTCCTGTGAAAAGTCCTTCTCCAGCCGCCTTGCAAGCCCCCTTTAGTTAGTGGAAGGCTGATGTAAGGTGTCCCAGAAAACTTCTCCAGGCTGAACAACCCCAAGTCTCTCAGCCTGTCTTCTTAGGAGAGATGCACCAGCCCTGTGATCAACTTAGTGGCTCTCCTCTGGACTTGTTCGTACAGGTCAACACAACACATTAGGGCATACTATACTGGTTTAGCTCTTTCTATAGCAATATTTTGTATATAGTCCTTTTTATCACAAAAGTAAACTCAAGAAAGTGCAGAGAAGGATTACACAGATGACTGATGTTTTGATTAAGTTTTAATTAAATAAATTAAAACACATTGTTCTGTAAAAGAATTATTGAAAGGTATTTATGAAAGGTAAACATAACATCGTGGACACAAATAAATTGAATAGGGAGTAATTTTATTCTCTAAGGATATCCTAAGGAAGGGGGATATTTAAAAGAAAAAAGTGACCCTTTATGGACATGACACACCTGATCGACAATGACACACCTTTATCAGCATAAAATATAAAGGATAAAAATACATATATAAAAATTACTGCAATGACATCAGATGTAGCAACAAAAAAATAATTTAAAGATTATCATTTAATTTTGCATCCAAATGTAGCTGAGAAACCCCCAAATCTATAAGTCGATGGGCAATGTGAGAATTATCAATGTTCCTGTAACCATTTCATAAGCTTCAAGAACACAAGCCACTGCCAGACGCAGGATATATGATAGAGTTTATCTGGTAGCTTCTTGAAATGTCTTCTATGAAAATGAGGGGACAAACGTGGCCAGAACAAAGGTAATGAGATGAAATATATGAATTGGGTCACCGTTGTTTCCCCTTTGCCCTACAGGCCTTGGAGAATGACTGTAAGAAAACATTTCTTCCCTTTTTCTGGCACATGTTACTATCAACCTCTGATTTAAACTGTGGCTTTGTGGAATACTTGATTAATAAAATACTCAAATCTGTTGTTACCAAAGGATTTGTCTTCAACCCTACTTTATTTGGTTTCACTATTACAGTGAAATAAATCAAGATTTCTTGTCATGGTTTGAGTCTGGCCAAATGCCAGGCCTCCATGAACAGCCAATCTTCCCCCCCACCCCCTGCAGCTGGACAGAGGAGAGAAAATTTACTAAGTTTGAGATAAGGACTGAGAGTAAGATTCTAATTAACTACCATCCAAGCGAAGCAGATTCAAACTTAAAAAGATTAAATGAATCGATTGCTAACAAAATCAAAGGAGTATACTGATAAACAAAATAAGCCCTTAAAATACCTTCTTTCCCCCCAGCCCCTCCCTTGTTCCCACTAACAGTGCAAGGAGACAGGGTTTGGTGTTTCTTCTGTTCAGTTCAGTTCTGTTCAGAGACTTTCTCTTGCTGTTTAGGAAGGAGGCACCCGGTTTNGTTTTCCTTTGGTCAGTTCATCACTCAAGATTTTTTTCCTTCCACTGCAGCTGCTTATGGGGGAGAGACCCAGTTTTTCTTCCTGCAAGCGCTGTGGCATTAATCCCCTTTCCAAACTTCTACAATACAACTTCTTCCCATTACAGGCAAAACAATTGCGCTCAGTATTGCTGCTGAGGGTTTTCTTTGCCACGGAGTGCAGTCCTTCCAAGGACAGGCTGGTCCCACTCAGGGTGCAGGGGCAGCAAGGCCTTTTTATCAAAGATGATTCCCTCAGACCCCAGGAGCAAAGTCTCATTATCCATTGTCCATCCCCCACCAGACCACAGTCCATCCTCTAGGCATCCACCCTTCCTGCTTCAGCGTGGGCACCTTCCCCACAGCTGAGGGTGCTTATCTGCATCTCTGTGGGCTTCCAGGTTGCAGGGGGATACTGCATCAAGATATTTCTTACCAAAGGTGGCAGAGATGTCTTGGCTTCAATGTTTGAAGCTTCTCCCTCTCCTCCTTCTTCCTTGATGACCTTGAAGTGTCCAAATTTGCTGTTTCTCTTACAGGTTTTCAGTCCTCCTCTGATGTTGCCCATTTTTCACTGTAAAATAGNGACCTTGAAGTGTCCAAATTTGCTGTTTCTCTTACAGGTTTTCAGTCCTCCTCTTCATCTAGCTAAAACTACAACTGCATGTGCCTACTTTGTTTTGATTTCTTCTTAAATATGTTGTCACAGAAGCGTTACCTCCATCTCTAACTTGCCCAGCTGTGGCTAGGAGCACGTCCATCTTCAGAGCTATCAAAGATTGGGTCTGCTGGACAGCTGTGGAAGCTTTGAGCAGCTTTTCACAGGAGCCATCTTTGTGTCTCCCCAATTACCAAAAAAAAAAATCGGGCCCTGGAAAAACAAAATATTTCTAAGGCATGGGCAATGCACTGGTAATGCATAAAAAAAAAATAAATGCAACCAACACTTTTTATTTTATGAAAGCACAGAAATGTTGGGTTCAATTGTAAAATTAAAAGCACAAGTCACACTCAAAAAGTAGAAATTAAGAAAGTAGGTGCTGAAAATATATCTGAGATCATGGTTATTTTTCAAACTGACAGGTAAAGAGCTCTGAGGCTTTTCTCAGTTATGGAAGCCAAGGAACCAGCTGAATAGTATTTCACTGTCACAGTGCAGCCTTCAGAGTTGGTTGTGTTTGCAATTTCATGGGTAAGACAATGGAATAGCACTTCAGACTTAACATATAAAACTGGCTGTGAGCCTATCTAAGCTTACTACTTCAAAACCTACTAGAATAGATTCCCTGAAAAGACCATGAGTCTCCATGAATGAAGCTTTTTATGACCATATGATATGAAAAATTACCTGTAACTCACATTGTGATATGGGTAGGGGTTGTATAGCAACTTAGAATCCCTTTCAAACCTATTTTTCTATGAATTAGTCTATTATCTGTGGTTTGCTGGCGTCCATGAGTAGCCTTTTTTGAGACTCAGGCAAAGAAAAGGGAAATCATGCCCCAAGTTTACAGCTTTTATCACTAGACATATTTAAGAGATTAGTAATTCCTCTGGAACATCTAAAATTTTTGTAACATAAAAAGTACAGTGGAAAATAATTTCTTGACTGAAGTCAGAAATATTCATGCCATGATTATAATACATTTTTGTGTGTATCTGTGTGACTTGACCACGATGAAAAAGCCAAGTCACACTAATTATTTCCAGTATGCTTGGAGCATGAAACATATTGTTGAGCATTATTCTTTTGATTTTTCTGATTAATTATGGTGTTTTTCTTTTAGAACAATTACAAAATGTACAAATTGAAACAAAATATACCATTATAAATCTGGGTAATCTACTCTGGAGTAAAATTTTTATAGCAAAATGAAGAAATAGGCCCATTTTGTTTGTTGCTTATTTTTCTCTCATGAATATGCAGATTTTTCTTTTCCCAATGTATATTTCACTGCTAAAATCACAGGAATTTGGAAAATTCAGTGTTATATAGTGGAAGGAAATAAACAATTTTGATTTCATTTAATTGTATTCACATTGAATTCAGACTATGCTAAAATAGTTTCAATAAACTTTTGTTTTGATTTCTGGAGATGGAATGTTAAAAGAAAAGGAAAATAAAATCTTTTTATAAGACCATAAGAAACAATATACCAGAGAAGAACAATAGCCAACTAATCTAGTTGTCTCCTTATATATGATATAAAAAAACCTTAAAAGGAAAGAAAGAAAAGATATCCTAGGAATTTCTCAGTGCAAAATGGCTACTTTTTCAATGTTTTAAGGTAAGAAATGTAGGGTCAGAAATTTATCTTATCACATGTAAGAATTTTCAGCACTGTTATAAACACTCAAAAAAAAATAAAAAAAAAGACTGATACTGATAGTGGTTTACTTGATCTAATATCTTCCAAAATCTGATTAGACATTTTGTCAAAAACAAGAAACAAGCAAAAATTCTGGTTTATTTTATAAATTTTACATTTATTGCTTTTCATTTCCTGTGAGAGTACTACTCTTTTGTTCATACTCTGCAAGAATGAAGATCCAATTTGCCTCTCTGTATTTTTATTATTTTCTGTAGCAGTACTGTCATCTCCCATTGTATATATAAAATAAACAATCTCATTTTTATGAGTTGTAGAGTAATAACATTAAAATATTACTTGCTTTTATTTCAAAATGCCATAGAATTCCTTGGTTTAGGACAAGTTAAATTTGCTTTAGCACAAGGTTGCCGCGGGTAGAAAGTGCAAGGAACTCGGAGTCTCTTGCGACTGTGCTGTTTTCCTAAATAACGCAACTCAGGCCTTATCTAGTCTCTGATCAGAGGCGAGCCAGGCATCGAGACTCCCGCAGATCTAGGCTTAGCTCACACACAGCAGTTTAATTTATGCAGGGTAGTAAAGAGACAAGAAAGGGTTCTTTTCCGCTTACTGCCAGCGAGGTTTTATTACTGGAACATGGTGCGGAGAAGACGGCCAAAATGGCGCTCAGGGCGTGTTATAAAACGGAGGCGAGGGGAGGGCAGTCGGGAGAGCCAATCACTGCAGAGGACAACAATGATTGACAGTGGTGCCGGCCAATGAGTCAGCTGTCTGGACCCGGCATGGGAAGCAATGAGCTGTTCCCCTGGGCGGGGACAGCCCCTGCCACCCTGAGCCGAGCCGGGGCTGTGCCACCCCAGCTGCCACACGGGAGGGGGGAAAGGACCGGCACCCCCCGGCCCAGCGGGGCCGGGCCCGGTCGCAAGGTACGCCCAGAGGCACCACAACACAAGGTCAGAATTTTTTTCATTTCCGTATCTTAAAGTGGCTTTCCATAACCATATGGTGTTATAACTCAAAAGGCAGTAAATTGGATAAAGAGACAGAGAAAAAAATCAGGTCTGAAACTGAATATTTAACACAATGAACCAAAATGGTGGAAGTAAATTGAAGCAGTATTCTTGTTGTTCATTGGTAGAAGTATATTCTTCTTTAGAATTTTGCTAGTATTTCATTTGTTAGAATTTCAAAATCTGGGCGAACAAGCATTTGCACTAGGCATGATTTTACCTAGTGGGGAAAGCAGCTCCCCTTTGCCTTTAAATAGACATATTGGTTCTATATTATGTTCCTCTTTAAAAAAAAAAAAAAGTAAAAATCCGAGAAATGCTGATAAACCCCCTCAGCGTTCACATTTTCAATGCACTATAATTAAGTGTCCAAGTTCTAATTTATCATTTGCCAAATAAAAACATGTAGTTTTTTTATTGTGCTTGCAGTAAAACAATAATTGAACACCAGAAGGACTTTCAGGTGCATATTACACATTTGACAAAGTCTAAGTATGCAGACAAAGAAGAAACCAGAAAGAATATTGATTTTCTATGGAAGGGCAAGACTAATACTTCTTCATTTGAAGGTTTTGCTTTTCCACAAAGGAAATGCCACAAAGGAAAGCCAGCATATAAGGAAAGTACATAACAAAACAGTATATCATAAAAAATTAATCATTTCAGACCTAAACCACTTTGCATTCCATCTTACTGCCCATATTGCAAAGAAACACATTATATACTTTGAAAAAAGACAATTAATAAAGACAAATAAAGACATTTCATACATGTGAAATTGTTAATTCATTCTTGTCTAATGCATATCCTTTCTCTGCTTGCCTTTGAGTTGAAACTCAAGAAGAGTCTCCCAAGTATCCAGAAGTGTTTATTTTCCTTTAATGAACAAACATCAGAATTCACCAGAACTTTTGTGTTGAATAGAAACCTTAACAACTCATCTCAGAGATGCACTTTTTCATAGTAAAGTTTTCACAGCTAAGGTAGAGTGTCAGTGGAAAAAGAGAAGTAACAAGACTCTCATGTCTGACAAATAAGATACAAAAACGTGGAAAACTGAGGATCAAGTTCTTATCCTGCTCAATTCAAAACAATTCAAACCCGTCAGATACAAGGGGACAAGAGCACTCACCTCACACTGCAAGCCCTGTATTTGCCCTGAATACCAATCTAATATTTTGATCCACAAAGACTTCTGTTTTTCTTCCAGCAGAGAACAAAAGCAAATTTCAGAATCTCAGAAGTCACTATGTAACAGAATAGTCACCCTGCCATCAGATGCATAGGGAACAGACTTTCAAAGTCAAAAAGTGGGACACCTTCTGCCATCTCCTTTTATAGGCATGAAACACTTATGTGCTTGGTCTTCTGGCTCTTTGAGTTGGTTTAAGAAATCTCCTTCACAACAGAAAAGGCATCAAAGAAAGTCTTAGCCCTACTATTTTTCTGTTATGGTGTGGTGGTTTGACAGGGTCTGGCTTTTTGGATGTGGTAGGGGCCAAAAAGATGGCTCCCGTAAAAGCTGTCAGAAGCTTCCACAGCTGTCCAGCCAGGGCCTATCCCTGATGGCTCTGAAGATGGACATGCTGTTAGCCATAGCTGGGCCAATTAGAGACAAAAGTAACATCTCTGTGACAACATTTTTAAGAAGGAGTCGCAGTAGTACGCACATGTGCACCACATAGATGTAGCTAGTAGTTGTAGATGGGCAGGGAAGAAGGAATACAGCATGTGGAAGAAAACAACAGATATGGACACCAGCAAAGTCAGCCAAGAAGAAGGAGGGGCAGGAGATGCTTCAAATATTGAAGCTCAGAGACATCTCCGCAGCCTGTGGTAAGACTGGAGCAATGCAGTGTTCCCCTGAATCTTGAGGATCCAAGGAAGGAGCCAAGATCCACCCCATGCCGGAGCAGAGGGGTGGACTCCTACAGGAGGGACTTTGGTCTGGTGGGGGTCGACGCAGATAATGAGGCCTTTGTTCCCAGGGACTGAGGGAGTCATTTGTGTTAAAAAAGCCTTGTTTCACCCCCACCCTAATTTCAGACCAGCCTGGCCTTGGGAGAACGAGCGGGCAGTAGTGACCGGGTGGGCTGCTTGCCAAGAGGGAAAAAATAACTTCTGCAAAAATGCCACATTGCTTGTAAGAAGAGGAGAAAAAACTGCCTCCTCTCCAAATACCTGCCAAGAAGAAAACATCTGAGGAATGAACTGACTAGGAGAAATCACCCCCTGGTCTCNGGGGGGTGGGAGAGGAGAGAGAGAGAAAGAGTGTTTAAGAGAATGCTTTGCTTACTCGTTTAACTCTGTAATAAATTCACTTATCACTTTAAAGTTTTGAGCCTGTTTTAGCCTGCTTTAATTATAGAGTTTTTTCTCTCTCAGTATCCTCATCTCACGTTGGACAAAATTCCTCTCCCCTCTCCAGTTGCAGAGGGGTGAGAGCGGCTTTCATGGCTTTGGCATTTGGCCAGAGCTCAAACCATGACATATGGGAATAGTCCTTTATAAAAGCACACAAAATAGTTCTATACTATAGCACAAGCAGCATTATGAAACCCAAGAGTTTAAGAAAGCAGCTTGTAAACTAAACTTTGTCCTCTGTCATGATTCCTGTGGAACAGTATTTGTTGTATCATTTTAACGCTGGCTCCAGGGGCCTGCTTGAGACCACTCAGTGTTATTCTGGGATTGAGCCTGGTTTCCTGGGGGCTGCAGCTTGCAGTGTCCCCAAACACAGGGCATCCTCCTGCAGCTCTTTCAGTGCTGGCTCCCCTGTGCGAGAGCCCTGGGCCGATGGTACAGGCGCAGGCGAGAACAAAGACCCGAGGGAAGGGCTCTGGTGTGATTTCCAGCTCTTTTATTTCCCAGGGAGAGGCAGCAGGGAAGGCAGGAGAGGGTCCAGGGTCCGGGACAGGCAGTGAAGGGATCCGAGAGAGCTGAAGGCTTCAGTAACTAGGAGCCCGGACTGAAGGGGAGCAGGGGATTTATAGGGATACAAGCAGGGGAAAGTAACCAATGGGGGTACAGGGATTAGCATGTAACCAATAGAGAACTGAACAGTTACGAAGTTTCTAGAACATAACCTTATACAGAACATGAAGTAATGTAGCAACTAACCAATGGACTGAAACATGTAAACGAAGGTGCAAGGGACATTGGGGGTGAACCAAAAAGCTCACCCTGAGCAGGGAGTATGACTCAGACGGTGCCAACCTCAGGCTGTGCCCACCAGTCTTGAGCCTGTGGGGCTGTGGCTTTTGCCACATACGCTGCCACATGATTTCGTCATATCATCTTTTTCATAAGCCCCCAAACATTATTTTAAAATTCATTATAGTGGAATTTCTGTGTTATTTAAGTTTTAATAAATGTAAGAAAGGTACTATATATTTAAATTCAAAGTTGTACATTTACATGAAAATAGGAAAAGAAAAACCAAATATAAACCAAACATAAAAGAAAAAAGTCATTGAAATGCCACACACTAACTTGTTTTTAGAACTGAAAAGCATACTGCAGTTCATGCTGATATGTTTATAGGCTTTTCTGTAAAACTCAATGGCATCTGCTGAATACTTGTAAGGATTTTGAAATCTACACTCAGCAACATAAATGAAATATCACCAATTTTATCTTTAATAACACCTTTTTCACACACTATCTTTATATACCTGTACCATGTATACATACAATTTGACATACATATAGAATGTTAATTGCTCAAAATAATATTGTTATTTTTTGCAAGGCATTTTGAAAAAGTCCATCCTTTCAGTTGCAAATGTAATTACAAAGCAATGAGGTATTTATTTCACCTCAGGGATTATATAATCTGAGAGAAAAACATGTTTGGAAAAATTATGAATATTTTCCTCAATTTTCTATATAAGCACTAAAGATTAACTACATTTTAAAATAGTATTTTGCATCTCAGACTTCTCTTGGACAGTTTTGAATATGAGTTGATTTTCACCTAAAATTTAATGAGCTACATATTTTGAAAGCAACTTCATGGCCTTTTACAGCTGTAACAGCTAGCTTCAGTGCTTCATTCTCATAATTGTTTATTAATATTACACTCATTTAACCTAAGTTCACATCTCACTGCTCATGCCATATGCACACAAGTGAGATAAGGTGCTTTGAGTCACCATCTCTGGAGGTGTAGATGAGGCACTTAGGGATACGGTTTAGTGGTAGAGCTGGCAGTGTTAGTGGAATGATTGGACATGATGATCTTAAGGGTCTTTTCGAGACTTAATGATTCTACAATTCTGTGATTCTATGGGCAAAGTCACCTCAAAATAAGAAAGAAAGAGAAGGAAATCTTTGTGAAATCTTCAAGATTTTTACAACTTTTTCCTTGCTTCTTTTAAAAATATAAGAAATTCGATGATCTTTCAAACCTTCTGCAGAAGACTCAGAAAAGTCTAAGGCTGTGGCAACTAAATTGCTGTGTAAACTTACTTTGATACTGTTGGTATCACACTTATTTTGAATTATTGAATTATCACACGTATTACTGAATTATGACATGAAGAGTTATACCACACTCTAACCATGTACATTTACAGCAAATTACAATTGTGCTGATTCTCAACAAGCTTCTTAAGGCTGATTCTACCTATGGAAAGTACAAAGATAACTTTACCTTTATCTACAGCAGTTGTAGAAATCTTTTGACAAACAGAAAAATTCTCTTGATTGTTAGAATTACAAAGTTTAAGTGAAACAGAAGTTCAGATCTGTAGTTATTATATACCAACATCCAGAAATGCACTGATTTTTGTTTACCTGAATTTAAAGCCCATAAAATCCAGCTAAGTATGTAAGAGTGGCACCAGGATAAGACTGATACAGACTAAAAAGAAACTCAATCAAAGCAGCCAACAACTAAGATTTCACAGAAGTCTAGTATCAGACACTGGCCAAAGAAACTGACCTGAAAAATCTATGTCTTCTACAGAAATGACAAGAAGTTCTTAGAGAATTGTAGAAATGGATACTGTTGTATTTTAGGTTAGGTGGACAATATCACACAAGAAACTGACATATTTCATTTCAGAACCTTCAAAATAATAAACAAACCTGTGAGTACTCAAATCCCAAGACCAGATAGAAAGTGCATAGTGTGAGCAAATATTCATATATATTCAAATATTTGTAAAGATTCAGAAGTCTAGCAGCTAAACTTGTGCAAAGTTGAGGCATTCTTTTGAATTCACTTGCATCAGATGTTATCTTTGCTATATTTGGTTGGTATTGTTTAGACTGAGAATTATATTTTTTTCCAATAAAGAATAATTATTAATTCAGGGCAGAGAACATATATCTACTATTTTTGCTTAGTTTAACGCAGCATTTCCATCACTTTTAAGGATACATTCTTGATAAATTAAGCTGTTTCATAGACAGGCTGATGGATGTGTGGATGGATGGGTAGATGTATATTTCTGTGTGCATATGTGTATGTTTTCATAAAGTAAAACATAATACCTGTATTGCAATAGACAGGTTCACTTAACATATGTTACATGTGAAAGTTACATACGAAAAACAGTATTATCTAAAATTGCATTCAACTCACTAAATGGGGCTCTGACAAAAAATATAAATAGGTCCTTTTAAAATATAACACTTGCTGTGTTATTTTTAGCTAAACTTTGAAAAAGAGTGATCATACTTGAAAACATACTTTTTATGTAGGTTTTAAGTAGTATATAGAATTTATGTGGAATTCTTTCATACTTAATAAAAAACAGTAATCATTTTTAAGAATGAATAATTCATAATGGTGTACATCTCTTTAATGCAAATGTAGTGAAATTCTTCAGTTAGGGAGAATGCCAGTATTTGATATTATGTATTTTTTTTGTAAATATTGACAATTTTTTTTTTTTACCAAGTCATATCTGGATTCAAAACTGCTTAGGTCTGAAGAAACGACAGTAAATTGGTCTTGCCTTTCCCCTTTTTATGTATTATGGATATAAAGTTCAGCATCATAGGTTATAGAAGTTCACTTTAAGTCAAGTACTTCGTTGAAACTTTCAACCCATTCAGGAATGAGTAATAGTTTACTCTGACCCCAGATTCTAGTAAAAAAACATCAGACAACTTATGAGTTGGAATAATTTTTATGTTCCTCTCAGTTTTCTGTGCGTAACACCTCCCTATAAAGGTCTGAACCTATAATACATAGTAAAAGAAAATAAGTATATTTCTAAATAATTATGTACTGTTTATTTCTAAAGAATTATGGACTATTCATATATGTACTGCAGCTCCATATGTTGTGTTTAAGTTAATAATTACTTATGTTCCTTTTTTTCTTCTTTAGTTTAAAATGTAAGATCCAGCAGAAATACCAGTATAGTGACATTCACTCTTCCACAACTGTATTGCTCAGCTGGTAAATTTTCTGCATATTAATTAGTGTTCTGTGTCCTAAGCATTTATCAATTTCTTTTCTCAATTTCTTATCTGTTCAATGTCTTCCAAACAACCAAAAGAAAAAATTACTGTTAGGATGGTCAAACATTGTAAGAAGTTGCTCACAGAGATGGCAGATTCACTATCCTTGGAGGTGTTTGAGAGGTGTCTGGGTCTGGTACTACCTAATTAGCTATTTTTGAAAATTCATAGTGTCATGCCATTAAAACAAAGAGGAAACAGACTTATCATCATGACAAACATAAATCTATTATTATGCATTTACACGGAGTATATTGGATTCCTAGGGATTTTCCACAGGATGGCTTTCAGTAAGTTCTAAATACAAAAATCTCAGATACTTATGAATCATCATAAGTATGATCATATATGTGAATCTCATCTTTATGAATCAAAAACATTTGTAGATTTTTTTCTGCACTGACCTGCTGTTTAAAGAATAGCGGTTACTAAATCCACTTTTTCAAAAGCGTTGGGTAAAATTAATAATTTGTCTAAAGCTGCATTTATGTCCATGGTTCAGCTGGGTATGAAAACTCATTTTTACCTAAAGTTACTAGTAAAAACCATTTCTGTTGGTTTTGGCTTCACAGAAGCTGTTATGGTGCTCTGTTTTGGATTTGTGCTGGAGACAATTAATAACAGGGATGTTTTAGTTATTGCTGAGCAGGGCTTGGACAGAGTCAAGGCATTTTCTGCTCTTCACCCCACTCTACCAGAGAGGAGGCTGGGTATGTATAAGGACTTGGGAGGCCGGGGAGGTGGGACAGGACACCCAGGACAGATGACCCCAAATACCAAAGGGACAACCCATACTATATGGGGTCATGCTCAGCATATAAAGCTGAGGGAAGAAGAATGAAGCAGGGTTGGCAATTGTAGTGAAGGTGTTTGTCTTCCCAAGTCATTGTTATGTCTGAGAGAGCCCTGCTTTCCTGGACATGGCTGAACACATGTCTGCCCATTGGAAATGGTGAATGAATTCCTTGCTTTCTTTTGCTTCCATGCACAGCTCCTTCATTTAAACCATGAACCCACTGTTTTCTCATTTTGACCCTTCTGATTCTCCCCCTCATCCCAGTGGGGGAGGATGAGTGAGCAGTTTTGTAAGGCTTAGTTGCAGGCTGGGCTTAAACCACAACAATATATCGATTTGCAAGTGTACCACCTTTCTTTCCAGGAGTTGAAACTACCATTGACAGTAACAGCAAAGCAGATTAAAACATTTTCTCATTTTCAGTCCTTCAAGTACTTCAGAAGACAGAGTAGAGAGAACTACAAGGACAAGGCAGAAGATAGGTGCATTACCTGCAAGTAAAAGAGGAAATTTCTGTGTGGACCAGCAGAGCATAGGACAGTTTGCTTGTTTATTTTTAACATGTTAGAAGGTATTGGTTTCAAATTGAGTAAATCTTTCTTTGTTCATGGATCATTGACTGGGTAGATTGTAACAGCTCCTCTGGAGCCATTATGGTATGTCATTTCAATCCAACCATTGAGAGTGTGTATTCAGCCTCCCTGTTCCAACTCCACCAAAAATGTCATTGAAATCATTGCCTGTGTGCTGAGCATATTGTTTTTAAACTTTCGTCTAATAGTTACTGATTTTTTAAAACATCATAAGCAGTTAGAATATGCTGTAAATGAAAATAATGGTATAATTAAAAAAAAACAACCTCTACTAGTAAAGCAAAAATAATCTAGAAACCTTTTTTAAATGCTATTAAATAAATAAATAAATAAAAAGGTAAAAGAATTATCACCAAAGTAGAAATACATCCTCAGACTAGAGCACTTTGCCAGGCTATGTGGGTATGGAGATGGTTGTCATTTGCATGCTGAGCATGACATAGCTCTGTACTTTTGCTAAACCTGCAAATAAAGTCATGATCACATTCAAGAGAAGAAGCTTAAAGTGTGTGAGAGAGGCCTTAGAGTTGATAAGCATTTGGGAAATCTTAAAAAAAGCACAGCATTTCAGGTAGAAATAATACCCCACTTGCCAGCAGTGAAGGCTGTCCTTCAAAGAAGATATTTCAGTCTAAACTAGGGAAAAAATATGCATAAATCATATTGCATGTAATGATCATTTCCAATTTCAGATTTCAGATTTCTGTTTTAAAACATCTATTTCAGCAAAACTTTCTAAGGGAAACTGGTCTAAGTTACATCACAGTCTAGCAAATTTCCTGTTACGTCAGAAAAATGAATTATAGTCCAGAATTTTAAATAATATTTCTAAGTGTCAGCATATGTTATTTTAGAATCCTTTCATGGTGGTTGGGTTCAAATCCTTTTTCCCCTCCTAATAAAAAGGCAATGAAGGAAAGAACATTAAATATCAGAAAATATGTGGTAATTATGTTCTGTCCTGCATGTGTTGATTCTTAGGTAGATTCTTGTTTCTAATTAACAAATATACCAGTACCAAAAGATACTATGAAATTATGTTTTATATTGTGAATGAAGGTTTTCTCATAATAACTGACAGCAAATCATGGAATCACAGAATGGTTTGGGTTGGAAGGAACCTTAAAGAGCACCTACTTCTAAACCCCTTGCCATGCAGAGGGACACCTTCCACTAGACCAGGTTACTCAGAGCTCCATCCAACCTGTACTTAAACACTTCCACACAGGGAAGAGGCAGCTACATCACCTCTGAGCAACCTGTTCCAGCATCTCACCAACTTCACAGTAAAGAATTTCTTCCTAATATCTAGTCTAAATCTACTTCCTTTCCATTTAAAGCCATTTCTCCTTTTCCTATTACTACATGCCCTTGTAAAATGTCCCTCTCCAGCTTTCTTGATGGCCCCTTTTAGGTACTGAAAGGCCTCAATTACATCATCCCAAATGCTTCTCCTCTCCAGACTGAACAACCCCAACTCTCTCAGCCTTTCCTCATAGAAGAGGCACTCCAGCCCTCTTGCCATCTTTGTTAGCCCTGCTCTAGAGCTGCTCGAACAGGTCCAAGTTCTCCTTATGTTGAGGGCTTTAGAAGTGGATGCAGTGCTACAGGTCAGGTCTCACCAGAGTGGAGTACAGGGGCAGAATCACCTCCCTCAACCTGTTGGCCATGGTGCTTTTGATGAAGCCCAGGATGTGCTTGGCTTTCTGAACAGTAAGTGCACATTAATGGGTCATGTTGAACTTCTCATCAACCAACATCTCCAAGTCCTGCTCCTCAGAGCTGCTCTAAATTAGTTTTTCACTTTTCACAGATCCCTTGGACATCAAGCTATTGACCAAAACTCTTTAAGTGTGACCATCCTTGTGACTTCCTTATGATCATCTTTATGACCATCCTTAAGCCAGTTCCTTATAACTAAAGGTATTGTCTTCAATGAGGCTGAAATAAAGAGATTTAGGGAAAAATTTTCAAATTTCACAGGTTTTGAAAAACAAAGTACCTCACCCAAAACACAATTTTAATTCAACTTTGAAATAGTTCATAATTTCCATCAACTGTATCCTCTTTATACCCCATAGGAATTGACTTTTTGATGTGGTTCTAAACTGCATATTTACAAAAGTATAATGTATTTTTATACAGATTAGAGGAAAAAAGCTCATAACAGAACAAAAGCTGAGGCACAAACCAGCAAGTGGCATAAGTGTTGTATGACCTCTCTGCTTCCTCTCTTCCTCCTGAACTTCCAAGCCCTGCAGTTTTTCACTGAACAAAGGCAACCCCATTACATTCATATTCAAAAGGGTCAACAATGTACAAAATGTTATGCTCAAAAAATAAAAAAAAACAACGAAAACACAAAAACCAAAAAGCAAAACTGCAGGGCTTTTAGTTGTCTAGACTTTAGATCATAAATGTGACTGCTTTTCTGAAGCTATTACAGATAAAACTTCCAATATTCCTTTGAGACTACTGCATTATTTCTGCCAGGTCTTAGAGCAGAAGCCCAGAGTCATTCATCATCTCTGAATATGACATCTCTCTGACCAACAAGTCACTTAGCAAAATCTTCCAGCTGATCGGCAGTAGTATATGCAAAGAGAGCAGCAAATCCCAGGGGGAAAACAGATCCTTTCCTTCCCCTTTTTCTTTTGTCTAAGGAGCATAGTTTGCCTGGAAAACAGTTTTCAGGCATCTGTAATTGAATGTGAGATGAACTTCCACAGGCTTTAATGAGGAGTAATATTAGTGCCCAGGCAGCAGAAGTTAGTGCTCTGCTTCATGTCCCAAAATACTTCATTAATATTAACCAAGGTTTCCTACTCTCCCCAGGCAACAATGTTATAGCAGGGAAGAAAGATGCAAATAACTCTCACAGTCACCCAACTAATCACTGGAATAACTAGTGCAGGAATGACAAGTATATGGAAGGGATGTTTGTCAGGTGAGGGAAATAGGTCATTTCCACTGGGAAAAAAGCTTTTGTTACTGTAGTTGCATATAAAATCCTTTTGCACAGTATTTTAGCATTAAAAGTGTACTTTTCTTTTGTTGCTTTTTGCACTTTTAAGAAGAAAAAATAATTCCAAATAGCAAGAAGACATTAATATTTCAAAGTTCACATTAGAGAGTATAAACAATAATAAAATTCTTTGTCATGGCCTGCAAAAGTATTGTGCTCAATGATAGATTATAACAATTTCAAAATTAAATTTGATTGTAAATATAAATATATATAAAAACAGAAGTGCCATGAAGAGTGTTTTGAAGGTCAGCTGAGATCTCAAGGGCAGCAGAAGACCGTAATTTCTAATGTTGCTGTGTAAGTTGTTCAACATGAGGCTGACTTCCTTAAGCTTCTAGGGCTCAAATACAAAAGTACCATATCTGATTCATGCCATCTTTGAAATAGCTCCATTTTAATCTTTGTGTGGAAAAAAGTGGATCTAGAGACCCCCAGTAACAGTATAATTTTATATGCACACTTCTTTAAATTCCTCTCTTATTTTTGTCGAACTACCTAAAACAGATGTTAGTTTTTAGTGAAAACATATTAGATATTACAATTTAGAACTATATTTGACACTACTGGTCATCAGCCATCAGAAGTTTGCAATGAAAAGGCCCAGCATGAGACCTGACATTTATCTATCCATAGCATATGGCTATATGTTAGGCATATATTGGTTGTAAAGTGAATATGTGCACACATTACCAAAATCTGAGTCTAATAGACTAATGTTTGCTTCATTCTAGTCATAGAGGACTTATTTTCTTTGGTAGTGTTACCTAATAATCTGCATTATTCCAGAAGGCTTCAAAAAGCCGTCAGGACTCCTCTATGTAAGGATTTGAATAATTATTTTATTTTAACCATTTTTCTTGCCTTGGAGAAAGGAAATGGTGACCCTGCACAGTAGCTGGCCTAATTAATAGAATATTTCCAAATATGAGGGCTTCTGAATTCTTTGTGAAGTTTTGCAATACTTTTTAAGGATTGATATCAAGCTATACACTCCTACCCACAATTCCCATCTTCCAGGAGAACATACTGGGTTTACAAATTAGGAGAAAGGAACAGATATTATTACTAAGATATTCTTCAAAATGGATTAACACATGTTTGATATGCTGTCAGTTACTGTGGGGCCAGAGTATAAAACTAAGAGACTCTTGGGTAGAGAAGGAAGAGCAGGAGGTTTCACTAATTTTGCATCTCATTCAGGGAATGTTGTGTGTCTCCCACTGCTGTGACTGTCTCCCAATTTCCCTTTGACCCTCTGACTCCTTCTTTTTTCTGAATACCCCTTAAATTCCTTCTCTTTGTCCTGTCCTAGGCATATTTTCTTCATTGCATCTCCAGTTGATTTCTAGGAGCTACCTGGCAGCACATCACTCTCGCACTTTTAATTTTTTACCTCCTCCAATCTTTGAGGTGTATGTCTGAAAACTTTCCTACTGGAATGTATATAATAAAATAATTTGTTAAAAGACAGACACCCATACATTAGAAAGGATAAATATATGAATATTGAAGGACATAATTTTTAGCTTAAAGCTATATACATTAGTGACTTGGTCACTGCAATGCTGTTGTAATGTCTAACAACTAGTATCTTCCCTCAGCATCTGAATCACCAGCCTTGAGTCAGGTATGGAGACATGAAGTCTGTAAAGCACCTAGGAAAAAAACAATGCAATGCTAGAAGTCAAAACTAAGGAAAAGTGTAAAGGCAAATCCTTTCCTTTCTGTGCCATAGGATACATATTCTTTCAATGACAGAATTCCCCCCTCTTCCCTCAGCAGTACTTCTTTCTCCCTTACCCTACATTTTTAATAGAGAACAAAAAAACACATTGTCTGGGTCATGCTTTTAAAGAGCCTCTCGCCTGAGGAGTGGCCTGGAGGGTTGGGACACTGACTCTCTTCTTCACATAAAGCTCTGTGCAAGGTTCACTATGACAAAGCTTGCTCAGGCTATGCTCTCTTTCTGCAAGGCAAAACAGCTCCGTTTTCAAGAGGCCTAAAAAACGTTCCAAATTCCTGAGCAGGCTGTTATCTGGTGTTTGAGCTACTCTCCAGAGAGTAAAGAAATATAGATTTATTTGCATATAAGAGATCAGCCATGAAAGATCTTTTTTTTTTTTCCCCCTTGTCCTTTCATTCAGATTATGGGTTGAGTATTTCTTCCTCTCTGATTAAACTAGCATCCTTGCCCTGTTTCTTCCCACAAAATCTTTGCTCTATTCTGAACATAAGATGAAACTGTTTCTCCAACCCCCCTAACAGCTTTTAATCTATTATTTATTATTAAACCACATTATTTTATTATTTATAGCTTTTCTTGTAAAGTATCTTGGGATGCATTTGTATAAAGTGCTATTCAAAATAAAATTGTATTGCACTAAAGAACAGTTCTCATTTATTTTTTAATAATTATTTGATCTTGCCTTGATTTACTGAGTCACTAAGGCATCTTATTCGTGATGATTTAAGGGATGCTGTGAAGTTAAAACTCATATAAACTTAGATCCTCAGCTAATGTAATCGGCAAAGTTCCAACGCAATCAGTGGAGGTCTGCCAATTCACACTAGTTCTGTCCTACCATAGTTTGTAAAAATCTCTCCTCATCTATGTTTTAAATGACATTTTAGATGCCAAATAATTTCTTTAATCTACATTGCTTGCCACTATATAGAGTTTATTGTTTCCATTTCATCTTACTTAGACAGGTAAATCAGACTGGTTTATTTCTAAAAGCCTTTCAGTTCTGCCTCTGATATAATACTACAATTCTGAAAGGTTTTCACTGCTATCTCTGCAGAGAAATGCAATACAATTGAAGCTATATGTTTTGCACATTTTATGGAAATGCTTTTGTGAAATCATAGTCACCGAGAACTTCCTTATTAATATAACATCATAGTGATTGTTCTCAAACACTATAAGAATATAAAATAATATATACATATGACAACCTAAATTTTTGAGTGAATGAATGATTTTAGGTGCCTCCATTTTCAGACACACAACTGAGAAATCATGGGGACACCTGAATCATTAAGTTTCTGAAAAATCACATAAATCACGTGTGCAAAGTGAGACTCTTTCCTTTTCAAATGCAAGCATCCTTCCCCTTGCTTCAGCATGGGTCTCTTCCACAGGGTGCAGTCCTTCAGGGACAGACTGCTCAGGCATGGTTCCCCCATGGGGTCACAAATCCTGATGGAAATGTGCTCCAGCACAGGCTTCCCACAGGGTCACAACCTCCTTTGGGCATCCTCCTGCTCCAGTGAAGGGCCCTCCATGGGTTGCTTCACTATGGTCTTCACCATGGGCTGCAGAGGAATCTCTGTTCTGTTGCCTGGAGCATCTTCTCCCCTGCCTTCACTGACCTTGGTGTCTGCACAGCTGTCTTTCTCATGTATTCTAACTCCTCACTTCCACTGCATTTGCACAGGTGTTTTTCCTGCTTCCTAACTATGTTATCCCAGAGGCACTACCACTGTTGCTGGTGAGCTTGGCCTTGGCCAGAAGTGGGTCTCTTAGAGCCAATTGGCATTTGCTCTATCAGACATAGAGAAAGCCTCTAGCAGCTTCTCACAGAAGCCAGCCCTGTAGCTCCTCCACTACCAAAATCTTGCCATGTAAATGTAGGTAAAAATTCCTTAATAATTAAGATGGATTATTTTCAGACATTTTACTATACTGAAGTGCCACAGTCAAATATAATGAAAGTTGATGTTTCAATTTAAAATAAGGCTGGAAAGAAACTAAATAGTACCATATATTTTCAGACTAGCGTTAATAGAAAGATCTGAAAGCTGCTTACTTAACTGAAGGCATATTGTTGCCTTAAATTTTGTCATGGTTTAGCTCCAGCTGACAACTAAGCTTCACACAGCTGCTTGCTCATGTGCCTCTGGTGGGATGAGAGAGAGATCAGAAGGGTAAAAGTGAGAAAACTCATGGGTTGAGATAAAGACACGTTAACAGTTACAGCCATGCATGCAAGCAAAGCAAAACAGGGAATTCATTCACCACTTCCCATGGGCAGAGAAGTGTTCAGCCATCTCCAGGAAACCAGGGCTCCATCACCGTCCTGGTTACAGAGAAAAGGGGGTGGAGCTTTTAAAGTTGTTCATTTGCTGACACTCATGTGTTGCATTCTGCTGTAAGGGAACCATAAGGGATTCTTTTTAACAGATTACTTGGACGAAATAAAGCACAAACGAGGCAAATATTACATCTGAGAACTGTTTATTGATAAGGAAGAATATGTCTCACTACCAGAGAGGGATAGAAAATTAAACAGAAATGAAGGAAGGATGAAGAGAGGGGAAGAGAAAGAAAGATGTTATAAACTAGTTAATTTTTACAGGTTGGACACACCTTACCAGTTTAAGAGTTTGTTAAAGTTATATTTGGGACTGGAGTTAGCAATTTGTTAGTTATAAGTTAAAAGTTAGTTAAGCTGCTTGAAATATATGGGTTTAATGTTCCCATTTAACCACCAGACGGGGCTATTACAAAAGGGGGGTAACAAGGGAACTTTCTAGACCGTTCGGAATAATTCCAGTGCCATCACACTGAACATCAACTGGTAAATTAGTTGACCAATGGAATGGGCATCTGGAGAAATGATTGGTCAGCAATGTTCCATCAGAATGGACCAATCAAGATACCCCTAACGAGCCAATAGGAGCAAGGATCCAAAGCGCACCAATCCGGAGCTTGGGACAACATTTAAGAACTCCTCAGACACCTTCTCCTGGTCCTCCTGAGGTGACATTCGTGGCAGAAGGAGCACCCCGCGTTCCATCGCAGCATTTTTTTTCTGCCTTGCTGTTGGGAGGGTGAGTTTACCTCAAACTCTTGTTTTCAGTTGTTGGTTTTAATTCGTTAATAAACCAGTTACCCTGAAAAGGTGACTAGTCAATTTATTTCAAAGAGAGTGAGACAGGGACAGGGTGGGAGCCCGGTCTGGGTGTGTGCACGGTCTGTGCCTGATGGGCAGGCAGGGTGTGCATGTGGCGAACCACGGTGAGGCTGAGCGGCTCTCGTGCCAGCCTAGGCGTGAATTCCCCCGCATCAGTGAGCGACGGAGCACGGCGTCAGCAGGCACTCGGGAAGGTGTGGCAGGAAAGGTGGTGGAACGGCAGGCGGGATCTGCTGCGGGCAGTGATGGGCAGGATCGTGGAGTGGCAGAGCAGGGTAGGCAGAACAGGTGCACACAGGGAAGACAGGCAGGGATGAAGCAGGGTGGACCACAAGGAGATGGACCTCAGGCAGGGCGAGTAGAACCAAACCAGGAGAGGAGCAATGAATGAACAAGCGAGTCAATAAACGAAGCCAGTTGTGACACGATTGATTGCTGTTATATCCTAAGGTTCCTCCCATAGTCTGATCACTTGAGGACAACCATTGGTTAGCCAGTGAAATCTTCCCCTGGCAGCAGGAGTTTCCCCACCTCTAGGGGGAATTGCTTGCGGCCCAGTGGTGGAAGTTTCCTCTCCCCTTCTTGGCTGTCAGGCGATGTCTCCCTAGAGATAGAGCTGTGCTCCATTTTCTAAAGGGGCTGCCTGCTTGGAGACTGTAATGTCAGCAGTCTACCTGCCCCTCACGTGTTCCAGCTGCCCTCTATACATGCCACATGTTAGGAGTCTCAGCATGTGTACAGCTCCTCTAGTATTTTTCCATGTTAGAAAATGGATTTTTGTGTGTGTGTGTGTATTTACAGCTGTGGTTTTTGTGATTTTAGTAAATTTTTATTTTCAGTTTATAATCTCTCCTTAATGTCCCTCCATTGTCAGAAGGGACAAGGGAAAGGGAGTAACTTTTTTGAAGTTTATTTCCCAACTGGTTGTTAAAACCAGCACAAGCACACATCCCTTTGTGACTTGGGAAGACAAATACCATCACTCCAAATGTCTTCCCTTTCCTCCTTCTTCCCCCAGCTTTTTATGCAGGGCATGACCCCGTATGGTATGGCATGTCCCTTTGGTATTTGGGGTCAGCTGTCCTGGCTGTGTCCCCTCCCAAGTCCTTGTCCCTCAGACTCCTCACTAGTGTGGTAAGGAGCTGAAAAGGCCTTGATGCTGTGCTTGCAGTAGTGAAGACACCCCTGTGTTATCAATACTGTTTCCAGCAAAAATTCAAAACTTAGCTCCATTCTAGCTATTGTGAAGAAAATTGTCCCAGTCAAAACCAGCACAAATGGTTGTTATTTTTTTGTAGAACTGGAAATAAATTTTAAAAAATGTTTTGACAGTTTTAACATATTATTTTGGGTGTTTGATTTTATTTTTAAATAAGACTAATCTTCCATGGGAAATTTTATCAATACTGCATTTTTTATTTTCTTGCTTTTGTGGAAAATATTACTGACTCGTACTATTTTGACAAGCTTTTTTAATTGGCTAATACAAAATGTAAAAGTCTTGTAAAAATCTCAGTAGATCATTTTTCAAGTAAGAAAACCAGCAGACAGCAGAAACATGAATGAAGCCAGGAGTTCTTTTTGGGCTTACAAATTCAGAAAGAAAGAACTATTTTAACTTTTCATACTTGTCCTTGCTTCAGCTAGGATAGAGTTAATTCTCCTTCTAGTAGATGGCACTCTGCTGAGTTTTGAATTTAGCATGAAAATAATGTTGATAACACTGATGTTTTGGCTTTTGCAGAGTACTGCTTGCCATGAAGCACAGACTTTTCAGTGTCTTGTGCTCTGCCAGTGAAGAAGTGCAGATGAAGCCAGGATGGAGCACAGCCAGGACCTGAACAAACCAAAGGGCTATTCCATCCCACAGAACATCATGGTCAGTATTTAAACTGGAAGGAGTTGGCCAGGAGAGGCCAATCACTGTTCAGGGACAAGCATTGGTCAGTGGGTAGTGAGCAGCTCTATCATGCATCACTTGTTTTTCTTGGGGCTTATTTCTCTATTTTTTTAATCTGTTCTTAGCTTAGCTCACAGGTTTTTACCTTTTTTCCATTCTCCTCCTCATACCATCAGGGTAGGGGAGTGAGCAAGCAACTGCTTGGTACTTAGTTGATACATAGAGTTAAGTCATGACCAAATTTTACTTTATAGTATACTAGTTCATTTGAGAATTATATTTAAGATTGTGAGCAATCCTAGTCATAAAGAACCTGTGTGAACTACTAAAATGGTAAATTTCAGGAACTAGTAGATATTAATGACTGAACTAGTCACCCTAGGATCCCCTTACAGTAAAAGAGGAGAAATAGGTACTGCTGTCATGCAGTTCAACTAATCAAAAGCAGAACTCTGAAATGGATCTAAAATTTCCATTCACTGTAAAAGATCCTGGAGTGACTAGCTCAGCTGTTAGCATCTAAGAGTAAATATCTAGGGCATGATACAGATCAAGATTAAAACATTTCTATTTAGGTTTCTATGATAAATTGTCTAAAGACGTATAAGCTGTCAAGGCTTGCATTGTAGACAATGGAGATCTAGTAAATGCAGTTGATGAATTCAAGGGCTAATTAGTAATATGATGTTTGCTTTAGGATCCCTTATATAATGAGGCAAACTGCTCTCCATACTCTATTGGCTAAGCCTCTACTGTCTGATATGAAAGCTTAGTTAGCTAACACATGACTACCCACTCCCACAAAGGTAGTTACATATTCAGTACTTTATCTCAGATCATAACTTGCACCTTGGAATAAGTTTGTTACCTAAAGATAGATATTTCATGTCATTAAGGCACGCTCAAATATACATGTTGCTGCTGTGGCTGCATTGCAAGATGTAACAAAGAACCTATGGGGGCCTGTGTCCTTTGGGAGCAGCAGCTGGAAACCAGGAAGATACCCAGTCACATCTAAAATAACACAAGACATTTGGGTTTAGCAAACTCTTTGGGTGTCTCGCTTAACCACATGATAAATCTCTGTTTGCTATTGATATCCATATATTGTTGGATGAGGACAATAGTAAAGAAGAAGAAGAATCACACTTCTGAAATCAAATAGTATGACTTCCCCGATGAGAAATACAAGTCTCAGTGAATTTAGCCTAGGCTATGGAAACAGTTGAGCTGCATATCTCAGAACCAACCCCTGAGTATTATAAAAATGGGTTTGTATATAGATATAGATATAGATACATATATAATTTTTTTTCAGTAAACTGTGGCTAAACTTCTGCTCTTTGTGCACAGAAGACCGAATAAAATGAGTAACTAACTGTAAATAAAATCTGTGTGAGGCAGCCACACACACAAAACCCAGCATATTAGGTATTTTTTTTCCTCATGTATAGCACAGTATAATTTCCATATTTGAAATTAATCTCATCAGCTAATTCAAATATACTTTATCTCTGCTGCCTCTAGAGATTCAGCTAATTATAATTTCTAGAGTGGGTCAATAATGGAGAATCAAATAAAACTTGTACTGGTAGTATATTTTAGAATTTCTTATACAAAATTCATAGTGGCACAGAGTCAGTTATTGGACTGCATAAGCAAAATGTCCATTTACACTTGGTACCAGATAGGAACTTTTCACTTTAGGCTCTGTTTCTGGCTTTTCCTAAAGCACTGAAAAAAGATTAACAGATTTACAAGGACTTTGAGGGGTTTCTGTACAGTAGCATAACTTCAAAAGTAATCTTGAAGCATGTGTACATGTATAGATATGTACATATCTATATAGATACATACATATATAGATACATACATATATATTTATAAAAAAACATAGCCATAGTTACTTAGAAGCTTATAACTGAGTTGTTATAAGCTTACAGCTAAGCCCACTCTATGATGGCATCTAAACCTGTGATACATAAGAATGAGTGTTCTGGTTATAGAGTCGTGAATCTGAAGAAAATATGGATGAGAAAGAATGTTTCTTATCTTAAGGTTTGCCTCTACCTGTCCTGATTTCCACGGATCAAATAATTCTATTTCAGTATTCTCTGCAAAAAAAGATGCAAGATGAAGCCTTTGCATACATTATTGTTAGCTTCCAATCAGATAATCCATGTATCAACCAGTATAAATATAGCATAGCAAAATGAAATTTGACAGACTTTTACTGGGACTCATTTGGTTTTTAGGTAACTATCTCATGATTAGTTCTTTGCTACTAGGCAGGACTATAACTAATACATGGACCAATTAAAGAAACTAACTCAAGATATATACACAAGATTCAGTCACAAATTTGACTGGATCATAGAATCACAGAATACTTTGGGTTGGAAGGGACCTTTAAAGGTCATCTAGTCCATCAATATACTTTTAATTTTGCCCACTGAATGTGCTCCACTTCACATGAAGAAATTAAATAATCTTTCAGCCACAAAAAGAGAGTGAGTGTGAATTATTTCTCATTTCTTTAGAACAGCCAGCTGACAGAGGCATGGCTCCCAGTCCCTGCCACATAGACAGCTTAGGCAGCTCAAAATTTAGCATCTAGCTTTTCAGTTTGGCATAAGTTTAGAAGCATATAGTTAAAGGCCATAAAAACTCTCCTTCCTAAAGAAAAGATACTAACACATAACCTGTTTAGATCTAGAGAGCACCACAGTGGTGATTTTAAACTTCTAAATTTTGGACTTAGAAGTCTAATCTGTACTACTTAGGTACATTCATCTCTCTCCCCCCTTTCACCCTCTGTCTGTCTAGAGTATTTAAAAGTAAAATTTCTCATTTAGTCTTTGGTTTAGGCATTTTCAAGTCATTTGTAGATCAAGTGGTATGAGTGGGTAAAAGTCATTTGTATATCAAGTGGTATGAGTGGGTAAAATTAGATTTGTTTACTTTGGAAGAAAATTGTTTATGGATCAGAAGAAAATTTGTTCAAAAATTCCTCAGTCTTCACTGTAGAGTTACAATTCACTGGTAACAAGGAATAACAAAGCTAACTTAGAAAATATTTTAATTATAACAACCCTGCAACCCTGCCCCCCCCCCCATATTTCAGTAATGATAGTAATTGAAACAGTGTTTACTTTGCTCTCACTATAATTGCACTTCTAAATCCCAAGGAGCCACAGTCATTTGGTTTGTGAAGATGTGCTTTAATACCAAGAGAATGTCATGTCAGAAAATGGAATAATAAGTATGACTTTAGATGAATAAGCTATGCTCAAATAACTGCCAAGCCCAGGTTTTGCCTGAGTACTACCAATAAAAATCTGTTGACAGTAAAAGAAGTATAGTTTTCTCAATGCTGTGATTGTAAGGCAACTGGTTCTACCAACAGCTTAATTTAAGGACTTGGTATGTACCATGGTATGACAGTAGACCATATCCTTTGCAATTTTGCCATAAATTCTCATGTTAGCAATATGTTTAACACAATTTTGTGTTCCTAAAATCCTCAGATTCCAACACCAACACTTTAAAGACATTTGTAGATAAAGGCAACACCATTTTCCAATGTTATTCAAGGGTTCCAATGAATTCAAGGGTTTTCCTGCTAGGATGTTAATAAAAAATATATGTAGACAACATTTATGATTACAAAAATGCATTCCCTATTTGCAGAGGCTTAGAGAAGGTAAGTGTAAGTATACACAAAAATTCAAAACTCTATGGGTATTTGGCTTCTCATTCTTTTATATATTTGATGCTTTGGAATCCAATTGCTGCTTCAGTCTGTAATTCAGCAAGACATGATGGGAATAACTTTATACACAAAAGTTCATTGCAACTTCCCTAAACACTAAAGTATATATTAAAGGTTGGCTTTTGAAAAATGAAAGAGTTAGTTGTGAAATGGTGACTTCCAAACACTGAGGACCATAATATTCAATGGAAAGCTGGTTTTAAGACCTCTTAATCATGATTACCAGAGGACTGCAGATCTAGTCCTACTCTTATCTCAAGTGTCAGAATTTTGTTGACATGTAAGGGGAATCTAATCAGGTCCTAAATCTGCTGCTTAAGAGATTGGCTGGGTCCAAGAAACAGTTTTATGGGAAAGATAACAGCAAAAGGATTTTCAGAGACTTCTGAAAATGTTGCCTTTTGTCATGGCACATTTTGTACTGGTTCCTGAAGGGGACTGAATCTCCAGTAAATAAAAAAGATAATTCTGAAAACCGAACAAGAGTGACATATTCATGCATGGATGAAACTTAAAAGGGAGACAACTGTAGTTCTTTGCTCAATAGCTTAGTGACCGTATGCAATGTGGTTTTTTATGCTCATTACTTTTTTCTTCCTTTTCAGTTCCAGCTAGAAGACAAACTCTCAAACAAAAGTTATTCTGTTCAGATTTTCTAGATAGTAATTTTCATCCCTCAATTTTATTTTTTTGCCTTTTAACAAAAAATATTATATTACAGGCATTCTGGCTCCTGAAGAAGCCAAAATACCAGCGAACATATGTTATGCAGTACATTTAATTCAGTGTTTCTTAAAATAAGTTAAAGTTTCTGCTTTTTCTTCTGTAAAAAAGCTTTCAAATGTTCAATGTTTCCAGCTTTTTTGATTGTATAAAAAGCAAATCATGTACTTACCACATTATTCTTGCATAAGTGGTTTGATTTTTACATTTATAAAGAACCTTCTAGCAAAAAGGAAGTAAACATGAAAAGAAGAAGATGAAGCTGGAATATCTTGTGTTTTGCTTGTTTTTCCTCATGATAAATTAAAAAAGAGAGGAGTATAAACTGAAACAATACATGTTCATATTGCTGGTGTGCTAACAAAATAAGTAATGTATACTATAAATATACTTTAATTCTGTAAAAATTATTAATTCATAACAGCTTAAATTTGTTCCAATTGCTGCTTAAGAAATGCTAAAGTAGATACTAAGTTTAAAGAGGAAGAAAGACAAGCCCAACCTGGCAATCAGCTAATATTTTAGACATTATTTTTTGGTAAAGAAACCTTATTTCTTTATGAGATGCTATTTTTATTTTTTTCCCTCCACGTCCATTCTGTGTGTTACACAGATACATGCACATATGTGCTCACAAAGATGGTTCATTGGGTCACAGGTTCTACATTTCCTGAATATATTAACAGGAGTTAGAGGTGTTAAAAGCATAACAGTTTTGTGTTAAGAGGTGAGGAAAATTCTATTAAAATAATGGAGGGGAGAGGAGTGGAGGAGAAGAGACGAAACCTCCAAGGTAACCTTATTGTGGCCTTTCAGTACTTAATAGAGGGCCTATAAGAAAAATGTGGAAAAAATTGCAATAAATTATATTAATTAATTCCTTCCCCAAGCCAAGCCTGTGATGGTAACTGGTGAGTGATCTTTCCTTGTCCTTATCTCAGGCCATGAGCCTTTTGTTATATTTTGTCTCCCCTATCCAGCTGAGAGGGGGAATGATAGAGCGGCATTGGTGAGCATCTGGCATCCAACCAGGGATAACCTACCACACAGGCACTTGATCAACTCCATCAGTAATGGTTCAAATTTGCATAAATTTGATTCCTTATGCTCAAGGGAAATAAAATATTTCCTGAATACAAATTTCAGATAGCAATATTTTTCACTCCTAATGTATTGCCATTAAATAAAATCCATAATGGAATGGAACATGAATTATGCTACCAAATCAAAGTGAGAAAAACAAAAAGAGTTTGAAGATGGAAGACTGACAGGTTTGATAACCTGAGTGACGTATATTTTATTTTGAAGATACTGCTTGCAATATCTCCTGTCAGTAATAGAAAATTATTCTCCAAATAGGAAGTGCAAATAGTGTAAATCAGTGCAAATTTTGTGGTTTTATGACATTGCCCTATGCTTCAGGAACTGTGCTAGTGAAATGAATGGAACTATTTGCTTAATCAAAGAACTGTAGCTTAGCTCGTAATACATACTCTTCTGGCAGTCTGAACTCTCAAGCAGCTTTAAAAAGAAAAAAGCTGGGGAAAAAAGAACAAATATAATGTGTTAATATACTCTGTATTTCAAATACACTGTTATCCAAGAAGGCATCACAAAGTACTTTGAAATAGTTGTTCCCTTACAAAAAAAAGGTCAAAGGGTTTCTAAAAATACTAAATATTATTTCAGCAGTATTAATTTCATTCAATTTCCCCTGACCTTGAGAGAAGTGTTTGAATTCTTGTCTAATAGGGTCATAGGTCTGCATCCGTGCGCAACTGTTGCTATGGCGCAATAAGGACACGACAACACAGCCTGGTCCGCAGCAGAGCAGAGAGTGAGCAATGTTTATTGTCCTATTCCCTTTTTATATGGTAGGAACCCAGGCAGATGATTCCCTAGTGTCCAACTACCCCCCCGTATGGTTGGTTGGGTTCTACACCATCCAAATCAAAACATATCATGCCCAGACCCACAACAGCTGTGGAAAACAACAGGTGCTTATCTTATTGTTTTTCATAACTTCCATGGGAAAGAAGGCTCTCTCACAAGCAGCCCCGGGCTGCCAGGCTTTGAGGCGGTACACGCAACATTAAAAATTTAGATTGCAAAAGTATAGTTGTATTATAGACAAGGAGATAGTAACAAATCTAAGAAAGTTCTAAGGTTTACTTTAAAATGTTGAGTTTACAAACATTTTCCATTTCCACGCTTCTGTCTGGCATGTAACATGTAACTGACTGTTCACTTTCTAGAACTACATGTAGGAATAAAGCTACAGGAGGACTATCAATAACTGTTTTTTAGCCTCATAATTCATATTTCAAAATAGTGTTCAGAGTTGAAGTTGTTCATATAGCTGTGATGCATATTGAACCTGCTTCAAACCCATTATCTCTGCCATATCAATAAGAAATACTGCGTTTTCCAAATCTTTGTTGAGAAACTGGATCTGTTGTGAAAGATGTGCTCACCACCACTGCAATGCTCCTGATTCTACCATGCTTAACAGACATATCCGAGAAGGGAGAACACAGAGAGTATAGAACAAATATGGATTGAAAAAATGCCCATTATGATGGCCACTGAAGTCTGTTGTTGTTTAGAATGGTCTTGAGAGATTGTGAGACTAAATATAGAGGCTGTTCTCATTCCTTCCCTAGCAACTTCCCCTGCTCATGCCTCTTCAGTAAAGGACTCATGAAATCAAGCAATAATGATAGAGGGAACATAACTGACTAATGAAATAAAGTGTTTTCTGACTTGAGCATTTAGAATGATGAATTGTTACACTGATACAGAGAAAACGAAAGAAAAGCTTTTGTTCCTTCTGAAGTGTGAAGCTGTTTACTATAGAGTTTTGATTGCTTAACCTGCAAAGTGACTCACTGCGGCTGAGAGTTGAGCCCTGTACATTAAATCATCTGCAGTGTAACAGAGTGTAAGAATTAATAGCTGGGTGCTGTGATCAAAATTGCTACTTTTCTCTATAGTGCCTAAATACAGAAAGTGTTTTATGAGAACAGGGTTTAAAATAGCAGAAATTTTCATGTGATAAAGTCTCTATATAAGTTTACTGAGTACCCTAAGCACAATAGATAAAGGATATTCAAGTATTGTTTAAAAAACAGCACTTGCCAAATAAAAAGGAAAGAATACAGAGGAAGGTAAGGTAAAACCAAAACTTAATCCTAATCTATATGTTCTAAAGAACTGATCAAGAAATTTTCTTTTTCAAGGAGTGTGTCTATTTACAAAAACAACAAATGAGCTTAATTTTTAATTTCTCTGCTCTTTCCATGAATTATATACTTCATACAGAATATGTAACTTAGTATACAAGCATGCATATTACAGGGAAAAAATAAATTTTGTATCATTTTGTGGGAAGTCAGCTAAAAGTAGACTTATTCATGATTTATGGGCACATAGCTAAGGCTAATATACTTCCTCATATGGACATAAACATATATAACAGTAGACAAAATATAGACAATAATAATTCAATTGAAATTACTAAATCATCTACAATACCTACGTCTTCAGAAAATAACATGCTTATCATGAAGACCAGGCATGGAATATCACAATCAGGAAGTGAACTGTCCTGGCAAAATATCCAAATTTTTTTTCCCAAGATATCTGAGACATCCTCTTAAATTTCCATACCTGTTCCACAGAAAATAATCTTTGTTTTCATTATCTATTATTGTCTAAAATAGATAGATAATTTAAAATGTTTTTCTGATTATCTGATTTTATCTGATAGGGATAAGATTTTTTGCTGGAGGACATAGATTTGCTGAAAAGCCCTTAAAAAACTGAACAGATATACAATGGAAATAGATGTCATTAACAGACTAACAAAAAGAATGATTGTATTGGTGTATTAGTTAACTTTTTAGAGAAACAGAAACAAAACTTACAGAGATGTACTTGTACAGTTCTGATTTAGAGTTCTTATCTTGCACCCAGCATCGATCAACTCCTGTTTCTTTCCAGGAGTTTCCAGCAATGTAATTTTGCCTTTATTATTGCAGGTTGACACACATTACTGATGACCTGTAGCTACACTGCTCTTAAGACACTACAGAAGTGGCAGCTATTACAGTACAGTATTACAGTACTGTCTTGTCTACTATTTTGGGCTTAGGTGTCAAAGTGCTGACAGTTACAGAGGTGGAGAGTCCATGCTGGAGGAGGAGAAAAGCAAGAAGAAGAATTGGTTGATGGGAGCTCTTATGAACTCACCACAACCCCCAATCCAATTCCTCCTGTGCTGTGTGGTGAAGGGAGAAGCCAGAAATTAACCTGGGAAGAGGGGAATGAGGAGAAGGTGTTGAGATTTTTGTCTGTTCAAATTTTTGTCTTTTTCTCTTCATTGATATGTATTTGAACAGGCAATATGAAATTAATTTTGCCCAAATCAAGTATGCTTTGCCCATGACATTAACTGATAAGTAATCTGTCTGCCCTTAAGTTGACCAAAGAACTTTTTCCCATCTCATTTTCTCCACCTGTCCTGTTTGGGGAGGGGAAGTGATCAAGCGTCTGGGTGGGCATCTGACAGTCACAGTTAACCCACCAAAACTTCACAGATATCAGAAGCTATGAATGGTTGATGCAGATGCCAGGTCAGCTGGGTGGTGCTATGAGAATCACAGTAACTTCCTGGAGTTAACACTGTGATGACAGATGCATGACAGACCCACAGGATGCCTAATGAATAGTCATACTCCAAGGGAAATGCTGTCATTTTCTGTGATGTGTGACTTCTCCATTTGTTCTGAAGATCCACTATCTCACTTCTGATTCTTGTCTCTTAGCATTGAGACCCTACAACCTCCCAAGGTAGCCACCAAGATACTCAATAAAATCATGCTAACACTAAATAAAATAGTAATTAAATATTTTTTCCAAAGTAAGTGTATTATTTCTTGTTCTACCTTTAGTAGTCATGAAGTATACTTAACCACCCTCTTATTTCCTTTACATTTCATTTAGTATTTCAAACCAAATATCTCAGTGATGTCTCGGTTTCTTCTTTCCCTCAGTATCTTTATTTCATATGCCTAATAATTTAAATTCCTGTCCTCTGAAGTTTCCCCTATTAGTCCTTTTTATTTTAAAGTCCACTGTCCAATCCCAGAGGCATTATGCCAGATGTCTCCCATGCCAAACAAAGCATCATAATTGCCTTCTGTGTCTTACAAGCATTATTCCGCTTAATGAAGCAGAGGTTGTAGGGAAAGGTAAGATGTTTTATTAGCCCCATGAATGTAATTTAGATTATCACAGCTGCAATAATGCCATTATGCACTTTTGTAATGCACTGCAGCATTTTCCTCTATAAAGGAATTATTCCTGATTTATTTGTGCAGAGCATAAATAATGCTGCTAATTTACAGTAAGTTTGCAGTCCATTGAAACACACAGTTCTTTTCTGCCATAATACCGTCTGCCTAGTTAGTCCTCCCTTTTTATTTTACCATTGTATTGTGCGTTTTCCCCTTTCATTGCTTTTTATGTCCTTGGCTTTTGCAAGTCTTTTTAGTCTTCCCCCTCACCCCTAGCTGCATTACTTTTTCATTCTAATCCTTACTTTCTCCTTATTTACAGAACATTAGGAGGTCCTAATGTACCATTTAGTTTCTCATTACTCTTCTTCCATGTCAACACACTTCTGTAAATTTTCAATTTTCTGAAACTTTTTTGTTTTATTAATCGGTAGTATTTGCTGATATATTTCTTCTAGATCACTTTCAGGTAAACTATCTTCAAATTATAGTTTAATCTGTTCTACTTTTCATTTCAGCTAATTATTCTATTTTCTGAAGTAAAGTGATCTCATATATAGTATAAGAACTCATTGGACAATCTTTTTTATTCATATTTTCAAATTTTAGGAAGACAGCATAGGTCCTTGAGTTGCCTTCTATGGCAAATACAGGGAGTTTAATTGACATTATGCCTTCTGATTCATGTATATGGTGCATAACCATAGTGGACTAAAATGTGCTCAATTCCATTCCTTTTGGGCGATGTTACTTTCCTTACAAAGATCCATAAGTAACAGGTTCTGTACTTTGGAGCCTATGGAAAAAAAAATAAAGGAACAAAATTGTAAACATTTTAGAATATCAACTGCTTCAAAGTTTTGTACCCAGAAGCATTTTGGTACCAGCAGGTTTGAGGATTTAGGAAGGAATTTGAAAGAAAGAATGAAAAGCAAGCTTTAAATGAAGATTCAGATGAAACCTTGATTATGCAACCATCATGCCCTCTTCGATGAAAGAAACAATATTGAGTTTTTACTGTTTATACTGTAATTTATAATTATGCTAACCCATTATATCCCTTTTATTTTACAGTTCTATTGCCATTTATTCTAATATAAATTATGGGGGGAAAAACATAATTTTACAGCAGTCTGAATATAGATGTATTCCACCATGACTTTACTGTGGCCCCAAGATCACAGTAATCATTTCTGGTAGTTTTCAAACTATCAGTGAAATTTCACAGAACAGTTTTCATAGATTCCTTCTCTGCACAGGCAAAAGCTTTCTTTGACTTCAGTTACTCAAGTGCCGAAGAAAGCTATCCGCCTAGCTCATTGAATCTATTATTTTCAAACAGTCCTTCTGTGATATCTTGCATTCCCTTTCACTCATTCGGTCTCTATTGGAATGTCTTTTGATATTTCTGTATCACTACCAAGTTAAAAACTCAGTATGTATGACAAGCTTTCCAGGAACAGACAAGACGTTGCAAACTTCATCAAAATGACAATAGTAGTTTATATTTTTCTGGCTTAGAAATAGACTCCTTTGTGTCCTACTAGAGATACAGATAGTCACAACCAATTTATTGATTGTTATTTAGAAGATTCTTTCCTCAATAGAACATGAGTGATCCGAAGCATAATTTTATTTCTGTTTTCAACCTCAGCAGGAAAAAAACCCACAACACCACACAGTTATATTGCTTCTTCAACACAAAGCACTGTATGATCAGGTAAAAGAACCCTAATCATTCTGACAGTTATCTGTGGACGTCTTACCAAACCTTAAGTCTATTCAAAGCTGTTCATATTTCTTGGGTGTAGGTATCATTTTGCAATACAGATATGTAAAGCATCTAGATCTGCTGCTTTAAGCTTTAGTGGTTTTGTTCCTGAAGCACACTCTAAGCTTTTGGGCTCATCTATAAATGCACTTGGAGAAAACAACTAAATATATTTCCAAATTCTTTTCCATTACTCATCATCTGACCATCTATTTATTTTTCCTGTTGAAATAATTTGGCTTTTATTTTATAGAAACCAATCTACTTCAGTCTTTCACCCTTTTTAATACATATCTCAGAGTTTTTTATATTATATATATAAGATAATTAGTGTTGTGCACTTGTTTTTTTTAGAATGTTCAATCTGTTATGGACTGTTCCTAGTTTAAAACCAGTTTCTCTTACTTAAAGCTTCAGTTAGAGTTTCTTATTTTTAAATTGAGATTTTTCTTTAATAAAAACATTTTTTCAGAGATGATTTCATGATGATGTACCACTTACTACACTCGTGGTATTAACATTATTTTTATATTTGATAACACATAGCTCAAGTAATATAATTATGATATTTTAAAATAAAAATACTGCTAAATAAAAATTGCACACTGTTTTTCAGAGAATGAGTGTGCTGCCTGACATCTTGTTGAGCTATGATTCCTCCACTATTCCTTTCAAAATAGCACCTACATGGATATAAATATATTGAGTTTAAAGGGATTTGTATCAGCTTATTTCTTCTAAATGTGTATATTTTGGATACTATTTTGGGGAAATACACTCTGTGAGGTTTTTTAAAACTTTTTTAGTCTGAATCTCAGCAGATGAAAGGTTGTTGGATGTTTCACTTTCATGATTTTAAAGGCAAATATTTAATTTGGTGCTAAAAACCTAGTTTCTCTTGACTTCATTTTCAATTTTTTTTATTTATATTTTTATTTTTTATTCATCTTCTAATATATGTATTGTGATATGCATCCAGGTTTCATTATTAATTGATAAACTAAACCAAGCAACATTGACATTTTCAGTCCTCATCTTGTTACACAAAAATGAGAACATGTAGTATGTCAAGGGTTTTTGCATTTGCAACATATTTACCTCAGAAAACTCTATTTTCTTTTTCCTTTTTTTTTTCTTTTTTAAAATTTCAGTACATATAAAGCTTGATTGATCAAGTCATCCACTATCCAGGCTCTTTACCAATTTATTTTTTAGGAAACTTCTTACACTGCAAAATTATCTTTATCATTATGCTAACTCAACACACTTCAGTGTCCTGACCTTTCAATAAAGAGTGAAGTTCATCTGTTATGAATACCTGTTTTTATATTAGCAGATAATATTTTACTGAGGCTAGCAGAAGCATCACTATTCACTAGATTTAGATCTAACACTCATTTTGTGTTTGAAAAATTAATTCTGTAAAATAGTTCTTTGTGCAGGTATGGCTTCAAACCATTTTTCCTTTATTGCATATCTTGCCCTTCTGCTCTTACTGAAGAGTGTTCTCCACTTCTCTCATTTTACTTTTTGTTTATTTTGTTCCAGTTTCTGAAGACAGCTTTTGGACCTGTGGAATATTTATCTCTGTCCATCACTCTGCTGCTTTTGGCTATTTTCTTCAAAATATGGGAAACAGCAGGTTAGGAGCTTTTAATGGTACAAACATACTTATTCTCTGTGGAAAATTCTGAATATCTTGCACTCTTTGAAGGACTTCAGTTTCATACATTGCCTTGATAAAAGGCTGTTACATCTGTTGTCTGAATTTTATCTGAACAGGAACTGAACCTCAATTCAAGGAATAGCAAGGTAATCCTTAATTTCACCTTGTTCCAGGTTAGAGAGTAACGGGAACTGTTCATTGGCTGGGCAGAGATTGTTTCCCTTCCTACCTGTTCTGATGCCTGATCTGCCTGGGACACCTACCGTAGAGATGAAAACGAAGGCTAACTGCCCTCATTTCCTCCTGTGCAAAAGAAGAGGATCCCCACCATCACAGGAGCTGTAACTCTTTGCAGAATTAACAGCTGGTGCAGTGCTGAGAACAAGACAGTTCAGCGTCTCTTGCATGCATCATCCATTCAGGGAGTACTTCTTACACAGTCCTTCGGGTAACACATAGAATCCTTCTCCAATGACATGTAAATACTGGTCAATAATAAAGTTGTAAATTCAGAATGATGCCAGTATAATGATTTGTCACAGAATTTTTAATCTTAGCATGATCTGTGTATATTTAATACAAAATTGTAATAACCTTAGTAAAAGTGGGATTATGCTCAACATCAACAGCAAATTTGCATTGACAAAGTGCAATAAATCTTTATCTAGAAAGTTTGACATAAAGCAAAATAGATTTTATATAAACAAAATATCTTAGTTTTTACTCAAATTCTGCCATTGATAAATATTGAAGAACATGCAAGTTTTAATTTTTCATAGCATATATGAATTCCATAAAATTTAGGATATATGAGAAGACATAAATATATTTAGTTGTGCCAAGGAACAGAGATTTACATACATAATCACAGTGAGAAGTAACACAATCAGAAATAAAACTGTAACTCTGACCCATTAAACTTAGACTTTGTTAAAAAAGAAAAGAAAATTAAGGTATTGATAAAATCCACTACAAATATTCAGTCATAGTTTTCTGTCTTCTTACATTAGAGATCTCATATTGCCTGAACCTAGAGATCTAATCCTTTTTCCACATAATGGGTTTTGTAAACATTCTTCTCTTTAGCCTTACCTAGTTACAGAAAACAAATTCCAGCCTCCTATAGAATTGCCACAAAATCGTATTTCCATATTTCACCAAAAGAACAAACAGAAACAAAACCCACAAAACCCACAAAGAACATGTAACACAAGTAATCCATAAAACACCACAAACCACAGTGGGTTTTCTTCCACTGAACAACTCAGATAGTAATGCCTGTATTTTATATGAACACCATGTGCAAAGAAAGCAGAGCACCTACTATGTACAACTAGCTTCAGTAGACTCAAATACATATTTTTACCTTTGTTAGAGCATTTTTCAGTGACAGGATGACTCCATTTTTTCTGTTTCTCCATTGGGACATCAGTCCTCTCTCATTTACTTCTTAGATTACTTAATTGACAATATACATCTCTAGTCTGAGAGGATTTCTCATTCCACAGCAAAATTTGCCTTTAAGTAAGTCAGAGGACAGGACATAGAAACTCTCACTGGATTAGTGTCAGGTTCAACAATGCTATTACTTTCTCAGTCCTGAAGTATTTCTTGGAGTACAGAACAATTCAACCATATAAGACCCTCAAATATATGTCACAATAGTGACATTGTCCTTCCTGTCCAAAACTGGTGTACTTAACTGGCAGTCTACAGAATTTTCTCTTCTTTCTGTTTGTTTCCTGATGAAATGTATTTGCATTTCCTGCTGCATATTGACATGGATTCATATTCAGTTGGAATATATGGTGTTTATTCCACATTATATGCATAAGAATAACAGTAGTTGGGAGAGGATATTTTGGACATGAAATATATTAACTTTGTTGTTTTTCAGTAAAAGAAGTGTTTGTCTACCAACTTCTGAGTAAAGGTTTAAGCTAGCAGATCATAATATAAAAATACATATTCATGCTGCAATTGTTCTATTAATAAAAAATTTAGTACCATTGGAGTAGTAAACCTAATTTTGTCAATTATATGTGAGACAGATAGTTTAAAGGATTTGCCCAGTTACAAATAAATACTTTGCCCACTGATAACAGTGCTATGTAAAGAATATGTGCCACACCTATAATGGGAGTGAATTAAGGATTTTTCAATTTACACATATTAGGATTTTGCATGAGGAAGACAAATGTATCTCAGGTGTAAACTAAGCAGCAGTGATAGTCTTGATGGAACAAGAGAGCACATAGGCACTTGAAAGACTCTTCAAGTAGCACTGGATACCTTCTTCAGTAGTTGTACTATGGAAAAGAAATCAACAAAAATATAGTTACAAAACTCTAGAATATGAATTCACACCATGACTCTTTTGCCATGCCAAGCTGACTTGGGAGTACTGTGATTTCTGTGATATAAAAAAGAGTTGTGATATAAACTACAGAACTGTGAGTCCTAAGTTCACTGTGAATGCATCTCAAACACCTGTTGGACCATCTCAGCTACCTGCCCCACCTCTCCCATCTTCCCCCAGCCACTGAAATTAAACTCACAATCATTCCTATACAGACTCATGCTCTCTTTAAATGGTAACAGAAATGCAGAAAGACAAGAGGAAAATGCAAGAGGAACTGAAAACTCAAATGGTCAAGACCTAGTAAACACAAGCATTCATATGCCTGGATACTGCTTCTGTGCTGCACTTGACAGAGCTTGTGGACAAAGCAGATTTTAAAATATTTCCCTTAGATTACTGTCTCTTCTCCTTATTTTCTTCCTGGATTGTGGTGGTGTGCAGAGCTGAGGCCACAGCAGCCAAACCTCGGCATTGGTGGAATGGGGCTCAGCACACCTCCCCCAAGAACTCTAGTCCAGTTAGGGTGACATTTCAGGTTCACCCCATGATCCCTCTCAGTTACTGTTTGCATGTTTGCTATTTTTGGTTACTTTGATTATTACCCAATGTTCTGTATTTGGAGTTAGTCTGGAAAGTTCGCTTCTCTTCGGGTTTTTATTGGTTCTATTATAATCTCTGTACCCCTGTTGGCTGCTTTTACCTGCTTTTTTCCCTTTAAAATCCTGCTGCACCCTGTCCATATGCCTTTGTCCCTGGATTTGCTGCACCCCCGTGCTGCAGCTCCTGAACCCCTGGGCCCCTGTGGTGCCAATCCTGAACCCACGGGCCCTTCTCCCCGCACTTGGAACTCAGCCGTGAGTAGCCGCTTCCAGCTGCCGCTTCCCGCTGCCGCTCCCAGCCATTCCTGTCTTCCCACTTCTTCTCGCCACTTCTCCCCCAGCTTCTTCCAGCAAATAAAACCTGGCGAATCCATACAAAGGTCCTTCTCGAAGTCTTTCCTCGCTGGCCTCCTGAGAACACCAGGCTGGGACGATCCACGTATCAGAGGGGCCGGCAGCCATAGCTGGAACCCCGCGCTTTTGGGGACATCGCTGCACGGCAGCTTCTCCTTTCCCAGCACGTGCGGGGGAAGCGAACGCAACCGCGTGACCTGGGGTCGGAAACCAGCGGTGGCAACACCCCCCGTGCGGCGATACTGGATAGTCACTGACAGTTGCATGTGTACCCTGAGTTAAGGACTGAACTCACTCATACGTACACGTCTCATGCTATCAGATGTACTTTAGGGTATCCCATTTGGTCCCCAGCTACTACTCCAGAAGATCATGGGTTTCACACAGGTGTCCTGTCTGACCACACCTGAATGCTTAAGGAGCCCTAATGTACTTCAGACAGCACTTACGTGTTTTCACTGAAAAGTGAAAATGTGGGCAAATGAGCCTCAAGTGACTTTCTTTAGTGGGGAGACAAATATTGTGGATCTCATTCTGATGATTCCAATGAAGACCAGCCAGCTAAAAATTAGGTCTAGCAGCGTATAGCACTTAGTTTCCTATATCCATAGTAATAAATACAACAATCATAATTTATAAATTTAAATAGGATTATCAACTTGACACTGTTAACTATAAACCACAAACGTTTTAGACTACAGCTTAAATTATGCAAAAACATTTCCAGTGGAAATATTTTTTGCTTCCAAATCCCCTTGACTGACAATGTTTACCTCCAGCTTTTATATTGTTCATCTAGAACATTCTCTAAGGGAAATTTAAATCTTTAGAAAATTACAAAGAAGTTCAAAGAGTTTGAAAAATCAGGACTTTGGACAAACCTAGAAATGAAAGAAGTCAATAAATAATGCTAACAAGATATAGAAGGTATCTAATGGGTTTTGTCTCGATAAGGACAAACAAAAACTGAGCCTAAGTGTTCCTGTACATACAAGAGAAACCTAGAGCAAAGGAGAAAAATGAATATTGGGAAGCAAATACAAAATGCTTAATATGTTATAGATTTATGTTTATATGTCTATGCATTATATCTACAAAAATATGTATAAAGTATGTGATCAAGTAGCACTAGTGTTTACCACCATGTTTACAATCTTATAAAAAATACTGTTTTCATAACACTATCACTTATTTGTTGTTGCAGAACTACTTCTATACATTTCAAGAATGCCAAAGTACTCTAGCAAATTCTGTTTCATACTACTTATATCCTGGTAATGTGGAAAAATATCAGTATTTTGCTGTAGAACTCTTGGTTTATCAAGAGTACATTAATTGCTCTTTTCAAAAAATGGGAGCATTTGCATATCTATGGCAAGGTGTCAGTTTAAGACATATCAAATGAAGCTATGTGAGTCATACCATGTCAGAGTACAAAGCACAAAGTAAGTGCAAGTAAATGCTGCAACCTGACATTATATGTGAGAAGCAGATACATCATTACCAAGGTAATCCAATCTATGACAACTTCATTATCTAAAATTTTCAATGCTGAAAAGTCATGTTAGCCCTGGATTGCAAAGGTCTCTTCTAATATGAAAGCCTCTGCTTCTCTAAGGTAATACTGTAAGTGATTTACATGTCATGCCCAGAACTACCCTTGGATGGATGGAGTAAAATTTTCTTTTCACAAACTAGCTACAACAAAACAGTAAGATATAACACTGAGATGTCATACATTTTTCAAACATGAAAAATTGTCAAAATCAACAATACAACAGTGAGAAAGATATATTTAAAAAAATAAAAGCTGGACAATTATGCATAGTCAAATATAGTCTTGTGTTAATAATCCACTAAAAGATTAATTCAGCCTTGATTGGGGCATTTAAGATTGTCTGCTAATTTAGTACTTACAGCCCGTTTAAAGAGTCTGTAAGGCATACAAAATTCATGTAAAAATCTAAAATCTTAGTAATTTACTGTCTTTCTTAAGCCCCTAATTCAGTCACCTAGATAGACGTTTAAGCATTTCCTATTATCTCTTGTGTTTGCTGGTTGTGGAGGAGGTTTTACTAATAACAAAGTTATTAGACTGTACTAAGGTGAGATACTATAGTATATAGGAACAATCTTATTCAAACACATGGCATTTGGCATGCTTCCAACAGAAATGCCTTTTTGTATGTCTTTAAAGACCTTAGTTTCAGACAGTAGGTGCTGAGTGCATTGCAAATTTAATATTTCTCCATTTAGACAACCAAAGGTCAAAAACTATACACCTTGAAAAAAAACCCCAGAAACCTGTGCCTGGGAAGATCATGGAGCAGATCCTCCTAGAAGGTATGCTAAGGCACATGAAGGACAGGGAGTTGATTCAGCACAGCCAGTATGGCTTCACCAAGGGTAAGTCCTGCCTGGCCAACCCAGAGGCCTTCTATGATGGAGTGACTCCATCAATGGACAAGGGAAGGGCCACAGATGTCATTTATCTGGACTTCTGTGAAGCCTTTGACACAGTTTCCCACAACATCCTTCTCTGTAAATTAGAGAGAGAAGGATTTGGTGGTTGGACTGTTAGATGAATAAGGAATTGTTTGGACAGTTATCGCTGTGCAGACCGGTCTGTTCCGCGCTCACTGGGGTTTGGACCTGAGGCTGTGTGGCAATTCAGTCACGCTTCCCCTGGCTGTGCTGAGAGTGGGGAGCGCTGCGGCTGCAGCTTTGCCCTGGCACAGGGTTCCAGCAGTGACTATGGCTATGCCAGCTCCTCTAGTTGGCAAGTCCACCTCAGCTGGGTGTTCTCCAGAGATCAGCGAGATCAGACTGTGAGAGGGACCTTTGTATGGATTTGCAGCTCTTTATTTGCTGGGAGAAACAGCGGGGGAAAAGCGGTGAGTAGCGGCAGGAAGCCAGGAGCAGCAGGAAGCGGCAGCGCGTAGCAGGGATCCAGGTGCAGCAGGGAGAGAGTCCAAGGGTTCAGGAGCGGCAGGGAGAGTCAGTGCGGTGTCCAGCGGGGGTGCAGCAAGTACAATATAACCAATGAAGAGTTATGAATTTTCTAGAACAAACCCATATACAGAACTTGACATAATGTGCAAACTAACCAATAACAACAAATATGTAAAATAAAATCGAAGGGAACTCTGGGGAGAAAGGAAAAGTGACCCTAACTAACGCTACTGGACTGCTGGAGGCGCAGAAAGGAGAGCCAGAGACAGCTGTGTTCAAGTTCAGAGGAAAGGAAGGAAGGGGGAAGACCCACCTTCTTTTATTTCTTAAATACCCTTTTAGAAATCACTAGTCATTGGAGGAAATCAGTTCTTCCTCCTTCAACTACAGTGGTCAAAGAAAATGTCCATCAAAGATCTGTGTCCATGGGAATGCATGTGATGATAGTTCTACAATAACATGGCTATGTTTACAGAACAATAACCTTGAGAACTAGCTACTATAAAATAGTTATTTTTAACAGCAAAGAGCAAGGCAACACCTAACTGAGAAGAGGGTTTCAAGCCCAGAGGTGTCTATTCCACCGTTTCTGGGGCTTGCTTCTGCTATGCACACCGCCACAGACAGTCACATCCAGAGGTCAGCAGTTCATGGTTCAGGGTCCCAGTGGGCACTGGTGACAAGTGGTGTCCGTCAGGGAATCCATACTGGAAACAGTGTTATTTAATATCTTCACTAATATTAGAATATTTAATATTAATATTAGACATAGATTAAAAGATCAAGTGCACTTTCAGCAAACATGCCGATGACACAAAGCTTCAAACTGAAAGAGTGGCATGGGTAGAAAGCGCAAGTAACTCGGAGTCTTTTGCATCGGTCCCGTTTGCCTAGATAACACGACTCAGGCCTTATCTAGTCTCCGATCAGAGGCGAGCCGAGCATCAGAACTCCCACAGATCTTGGCTTAGCTCATGCACAGTGGTTTAATTTATGCAGGGAAATAAAGAGACGAGAAAGGGTTCTTTTCCGCTTATCGCCAGCAGGTTTATTACTGGATCATGGTGCAGAGAAGACGGCCAAAATGGCGTGCAGGGTGTGTTATAAAACGGAGGCGAAGGGAGGGCAGTCGGGAGAGCCAATCACTGCGGAGGATCACAATGATTGACAGTGGCTCCGGCTGAGACAGTGGCTCCAGTGAGTCGGCTGTCTGGACCCGGCATGGGAACCAATGAGCTGTTCCCCTGGGCGGGGACAGCCCCTGCTGAGCTGGGGCTGCACCACTCCAGCTGCCATGCGGGGAGGGGAAAAGAACCAGCACTGCGCGGGGGGATAGGGAAGGAACTGACAGTCCCAGCCCGGTGGGGCGGGGCTCGATTGCAAGCCACACCCAGAGGCACCACAACAAAAGAGAGCAGGCTTAGATTAACCATTAGGAAGAAATTCTTTACTGTGAGGGTGCTGAGACTCTGGAATAGGTTGCTCAGAGAAGCAGGGGATGCCCTGTCCCTGGAAGTGTTCCTGGACAGTTTGGATGGGGCTCTGAGCAACCTGATCTAGTGGAAGTTGCCCCTCCCCATGGCAGGGGGTTGGAACAAGGTAAGGTAATCTTTCAGGAAATCTTCCAAACCAAATGATTCTGATTCTATGATGATCCTACAATCATATTGGCTCATGATGTTTAACGGTTTGCTTTGAATGATTCTTACAATTGCATCCATTTCAGGAGGAAAACTCGTGGGAAACCTTCCCAAAGTTTCTTTTATGAAGCAAAATTTGAAGACAATTGTCCTCATAGAATAATCTCGACTTGAGCGAGAAACAACAGCCTTTCTAAACTTTGCTTGCTTGCTTGCTTGTGTTTAAATTGGTTCAACAGATTATGTGGATTATTTATTTTTTACTTGTTATTTTGCCCATTTTAGTATAAGTTGCCATAAATTTGGTTTTGTGAGAGCACTAGTCATCTGAAGACCTGTATGAATCCAAAAATATGAATGAATCCAAAGGACAGTACACACACTTAAGTATATGTCTTAGGAAATTTCAACTCTATGAGCACAAAAAAAAGGTTTAGAAACTGCAGCATGGACAAACTCATTGAAAGTTAAAGCATTTAAGTGCAGTGCTTCCCAGTGCTTCTGTGGAAGTTAGCATTAGACAGAGACATACAGCAAACAAGATACTGTTCAGGAGATCTGCAGTGTCTGGTTTAACAGTGCTGGAGTTCGTAGGGAAAAGGGAAAGAATCACAAAGGGCTAAAG
>VZRZ01002089.1:1337226-1356579 GCA_013398175.1 Climacteris rufus | reverse complement strand
TTTTTTTTTTTTTTTAGTTAGAGATACTTAGAAGTGACAGTTAAAGTGCATTTCTCTTGTTCATTGTTTAGGCTATCATCAGGTTCTTGATCCCCTTATTATGACTACCAATGCACATGGCTCATATCCCAGGGCAGACTGCACTGTTGTATTCATGTTTCTTTTTAACAGTTTAAAAATTAACTGACTCTTTTATCTGGGTACATTTTGTACACGCGCCTATATCTTGTACAAACTGGTTGTCCTGTTGAGTGATGCTTACTCCCACTGACGTCTGCTGTGATAAGATGGAATGAGTCACACTAGGTGTTTGTAAAGGTTAACAAGTAATATATTCAAAGCTGCAGATAAATCACGATGCCCTTCTACGTGGCAGATGCTACAGAGCAAATTGCTGAGAAATGTCTAAAAGTAGGTAAATAAATAGGTAGAATCAGTGGCTTTAAAGTAAATTTAAAGGTGCACATTCAGAAAGCTGAGCATTATCTCTGCATGAAATACTGACACGTGAATGACCTCTGAATATTACTTCATTGTTAAGAATCTGGATACACTGTAGATAAAAACACTTTTTTAGCATCTTGTCACTGTGCGCTGCCAGTGTTAAATGTGGTTCATGTCCTGATTTTGCAGCTTTTACACCTGCCTGAACTGCACTTTCCCTAGAGGATTTTCTAGCTGAGACAGAACAGCATAATGGTTCTGCTCTAGCTCCCTGCCCCTCTGCTATGAGGGTGAAAGAGACAGTCAAAATACACTTGAAGGGTTCTTTCTTTTTTCCCTTCTTCCTCTCTTTCTTTCTGTATCAAAGGAGCTAAGGAAATGATTGATCATCCCATGAAGGATTTGTTAACTGAGTACATGGTATCTGCCATCTGAATCACCACTGCAGAAAGGTTTAGCACAATTTGGAGATGTTTACTTAGACCAATTTTCAGAAGGCATGGAAATATGTTGGTCTTGCTGCAGTCACTACAGATGACTGCACAGAATCAAAATAAAGATATTATCAAGCCAAATTCTAGTTCTTACTACTTTATTCTGTCAACAGAATGTTTTCCTCAGGTTTCTGCAAGTATGCTGCCCATTTTCCTTCCTAGAAGAAGTCAAGTAGTTCTGCCACTAGAGTAAAAGTTGATTCGTTCTGTCCTTGTGTTGGCTGTATTCATTAATGAAGTACTAGCACTAACTCTCCTCCATCCTTCCTTGACGTGGGAGTAAAAGATATATAATCAGGGCTCTGCATTTTCGATGCTGATGTAATGGCCCATAGAAAATTATTGCAAAATACTAGGCATCTGCTCTGCAAAGCAAGGTCATCAGTAAATTCTGATGGAGGAGTATTTTACTCCACATTCACATATGCTAATTCTAATACACTCAGTACCTTGTGCTTCCTTATTTGCTGGGTCTAGACAAGTCCCTGTACAGTCTGTGAAACTGTTATATCATTCTGTGGATGTTCCTATCACTGAGACTCTCTAAAATTGTTTTTCAGAAGCACTTTTTTTCTCTACTGATTTGACAGGGAGTCTGTCTGTTTAGCTAATGTGCTATGAATTAGGATGCCAAGCCAGCAGTCCATTCATTAGACATTGTAGTATTTGCTTCAGGTGAAAATTCTACATTTCAAAATGCAGATTATTTATGCTGAATATAAAAGCTTTTACCTATACAGTTATAATATTTTATTACAATATTTTATTATCCAGGGGTTCCATTTATCTACTAAGCCACAGGATTTAAAAAATACATAAAACTATTTTAATCTAAACAAATGGAAACATTTCTAAATCTATGATTTTCAGAAAAAAAAAAGAAAAAAAAAAAAGGAAATATATGGAGATGAAAAAGTTTCAATGATCTAACTCCATCATCACCAGCTCATCAACTTCTGTCCCATTGCAATTTTTCGCCATGGATTTCTCTGTACTTGTATTTCAAGGCTCAGTTCTCAATAAAAATCACTACCACTATTGCTAAATTTGACATAATTGCTCCTGTCTCTGTTTCCTGTTTCTGCAGGCCCAAGGAGATGGGGCAACAGAATGCCTCACTGCTTTGCCTCCAAGGGACAGGTTCTAGGCAGACATAAAAGTTAAATCAAATACAAGTTTTAATCTGCAACAATTACCTGCAATGGGTAGTATCTATTATTAAAAAAAATATTCATTTTTTATATGAGCTTTCGGTGAGGAAATAGTTTCCTTTACGTAAAACTAGCAAATATATTTTAAATTCATATAATTGTTATGTACCCATAATAATATAACAAAAATTAAAATAAATCCTACAAACCCCCATAGTCTTTCCTTTACCTGATGTACCTTGTGTCAAGGAAAACATTCATATGACACTGATTTTTATGTTTATTCATTAAAAAACCACAACTAAATAAATGGTCAGCAGGCATGGGCCTTCATTTTAGTAAGCCAGTGACTGTACTTCCATATCATTTAATTGCTCCATTTTAAAACCTTTCTAAAAAGTGTATTCTCTGCTTTGAGTAATGATGTACAAAAGCAATCCACCTCAGCAGTTAAACATTTTAAGTGAAACAATCAATTTGAATGACAATCTGTTATTCATCCATAAAATGTATTAACTAATGAAAAATAGACATTTCTCCACAATATTACAGTCACACATTTCAGTGAGAGAATTAAAACAACTGGGACTTCACAACCTTTAGATGCAATTAAGTATGTGTATGGCTAAATCAGCAGTAAGTAAAGTGTTTGAAGTCTATCAGGGTTGAGTGAAATAGCTACACAACTAGAAGCTATGAATAAATGAAAGAAGACAAAGGCTTAATCACTAGTCAATCCCTTTGAGGGTAGAGAGAAAAGAGTCTAGTTATTTGTCAGCTTTTATTTATCCAAAGGCCAGAATTAAGAAATATACATTTTATAGAAATGTTCTTTCAATAGATCAGGGAACGTATTCCTTCATATATTTGTGTGACAAAGCAGTATTCTTAAAACATGGCCCATGATAATGAAAATGGAAGAGAAAATATTTTGTGTAAAGGCAGATTCAGAGTCAATTTCCTGTTCCAGGAAACAATTTTACCATATTTGATTTAGAACTGGATAAACAAATTCTATCCCCACTGCACCTGGGAGTGCTCTACCATAGCTATTTTGAAAGTTACAAAATCCTTACATTAAGAAGGTTCTGGTAAAAGTAAAAGTATCTGGATATAATTTGTGTAATAAAAAGCTTTCAGTCTCACAGTGTTTTAAAACCAGTCTTTTAATACACTTTATATATAGAGTTTTGCTTGTTATTCTGACCAGTCAAGTATTGAAGAAAGAAAGAAACAGTGTGAACCTGTATGAAATAGAATGTCAGCATACCTGTAAAAGCATTTGTGCACCCAGCAGCTTAACTAGAAATGCATTGATGGGCCATTACTCATCACAGAAAAAAGCACCTGTGAAGACTGTTTCTCGTTTAGGCAAGGAAGCAGCGGCCAAGGAACATGATGAGGCATGTGCTGCAGACTGGAAAAGAACTTTTTTTCCAGGTTCCTTCAGTGTGTAGCTCAGGGTGGGAGCCAAGGGCTGAGAATTGCCTTGAAAATCAACCACCTCATAAAAGAACAAGATCCTGAACTTAGAGATGGGTAAGAGTGAGGAGATGTGGAAGAGCTCTTGGGCTTGGTCATCTGCATTGTGGTGACTGAGGACATGAAGGATTGTTGCCATCACTGCTAATTACACCAGTCAACTCCGTGCAGTTGAGTACTCACAGGTAATGTTGAGTATGATTGCTAAGTAGTGATGGCTTTGAGTCTGTAAAGATAATGGTTGATAATCAGAACAAACCATTTGCATGAAATGTGTTGCTAATTAGTACCAGTCTAGAAAAGCTTTGTTTCACTATTAAATGCGTGATTTATAATTTCTTTAAACATGCCCATTACAGTGAAATCTGGTTCCTAACTCTTAGGTTTTAGTTTATAGTACAGGTATGTGTGTGTACACATGTATGTGTACACATACATGTACACATAATCATATACAGCAAATGGTTTCGTCTCTAAGAATAAGATGTATTCACAGGGAAATGAAGGAAAGCTGGTCCATGTTGTGCTCCTACATGGTAACAAGTGAGCGAGCTCTAAGAAAAACTCTTGTTTGCTGTATTTGAAAGAAAAATTCTTGTAATTCTCATGGATGTCTTTGATTTCAATAACACTTGGATGAGTCATGAAATCAGTTGTGCAACTTTTCTATAGAACAGGATTCTGTCATAATTTCAAAGTATTTCTGAGTCCCTATTAAGAAGCCAGGAGCTTGTTAATATTTGAAGGTTATTGTGCATATGAACTGTATCTATCCATGAGGGAACAGAATCATTATTGGATAGACTTCAGCTATGGTAAATCTGTGTATGTTCACTGATTTCAGAGCAGCTATGCCTGTTTACCATGGTTATGAATAGGGACTAATGATTATAGGACTCAGCCTATACCAGTAATTTGGTTAGGAGCTTGAGGAAAAAAAGATATGCCTGTAACATAAATGCTTTAACAGAATTAAAATGCTTATCTTTTGCACCACACTTTCTAGTGCATTCTGTCTGAAGTTTTATGATTATCAAATAAAATGCTTATCTTTTGTGCTGCACTTTCTGGTGCATTTTGTTTGAAGTTTTATGATTATCATTTATAACTGACCACACCTAAGAAGTAGTTCCTCCTGATTCTACTAATATTGTCCTGAAACAATTTCTACTGAAGACCTTCCAATCAGAAATGGGTTTATGTTGGCAAGCAAAGAATTTAGCACAGTCACAAAATATAAAAACAATATATAACATATAAATGATAGAAGACTGAAGACATCCCCTTAGCTAGTTTTTTTATCAACATCACTTTTTTTTATTAATTCTATATCTTTGACACTCTAACATTTTTCTATAGCTAAACACTTCCAGCACTTCATAAAAAGATAAGTTAGATCTTCAACTTCTCTCATATCCAGGGAATCAATTATTCTATCAAATAAAGATACCACTTTTTCTTGGTATTATCTATCTTTTTAAAGATGGTTTTGATTTTCCATTAATTTCTATTTCCACAACTAATTTCTTCTTAATTTGTTCCAGTTTTCTACTCTATTGAAATTAAAACATAGGTTCCTCTGTCCCTGCGTTATGTTTTTATTTCTATTAATTACAGTATGATATTTATTATTTTACAGGTATACTCATATTCCAAATTTGATAAATCAGCTACTCATCAAAATTTAAAAGTGTGACAGTTTTTCATTATTCTGCAATGACAATCATTAACTGTCTTGACCAGAGCACATTAAACTCTGAGCTCTGTTTCCTCCTCAGACATGGTAATTTCCATTTCTATTCTGTCACTGCCATTAGCCATCCTATCTCTGCCCTTGGATATACTTTGGTCTTACTGAAAGTGATACAAAGTTTTAATAACTTTGATTATTAATAACTTGAATATTTTTAATTTCCTTCCAAAATTATTTTGATCTCAAGCTTGTGTCTTCCATCTTTATATCCATGTCTTAAAGAACTTCAACTCTTAGCAAAGACCAACAACATCTCTAAAGAGTAACTCACCCCTGCTAAGATAACCAGCGATGTGCCTCTTGGAGGAACATACCTTTATCTATTAATTATTGGGAAAAGCTAATTGCTGCTTGATTTAACTGTTTGTTGACATGAATTTATCCATAAGGATTGGCAGTTGAATAAACAAGCAAGAACATGGAGAATAACTGTTTACTTATAAATTCCCAGTTCTTGTTACTATAGTTGCAGTACCAGATGTCATGGACTCCATTCTGTTACCACTGGATTCAGGGACAAATTTTATAAATTAAATTCACTAGGTAGCAAATTGAGATGGAAAATAGGCGTATATTTCCCAGTGCTTCAAGGAGATTGTTACACATTCAAGGATCTAAATGGTAGAAAAAATCCATTCTGAGTGGGATAAAATTCATCACTTGAAGTAACAATTCCCTGCTGAATTTCACATGGTGCTACGTAGGTACTTAGAAGATTGAATCATACATTTTGAACAAAGAATATTAATTTTTCTTTTGTCATTCAGGTATTCTATAATAGCTTAGTTGCTGACAGAAAAGAAAAGGTGTTTTGGGAGTGGTATGGGAACACTGAAAGAATTTACGTTTATTAGCCATATGAATTATATTTCTATTGTTGCCTTCACTAAAAGTTGGCAGTGAAAGTGGTACTAAGAAAATTTTACTTTTCACAGAATATATTAATCACAATGTACAATGATAGAACTATTTGAGCAGAGCTTGAGATTGCTTATGCTATGGTTTGATTTGGTATTTGAATCTGAATCACAAGGGTTCAGACTTGAGGGAAAGAATCAATAGTATGGACATTATTACAGCTTTTCTTCTGACATTTTGACCCAAAATTGCAGAAGGAGACAAATGACATATGTTGTTCTGGTCAGCACATTGTGATTCTGACAAAGAAGATTAACTTTCTCAAAAAACAACCACCACTGTAGGCCAAAAATTTATTATCTGATCATTGTGATCTACTGGATAGATACTTTATGGGTCCATTAATGATTATTTGTATACATTCCACTTGGAGAAGTGCTCAAGGAAAACAGTGATCAGAATTAAAGGAGCTTAACACATCTTCTTTTGAGCTGCTAAAGTAGCACTTGCACAAACCTCAGTTTTTAGCTCAACTTACTACAGTAGAGAAGTTGGGAAGAAGATAAATAGAAGAAGACACAAAATAGGTCAGCTGCACTGAACCAAGCAATCGCTCTATTCCTTCTCATCTGCCCAGCTGCACAGTGTGAAGTTTTAACAGATTCCCAGCTGGTGGAGAAAGAAGCTTCCCTTAAGTGTTATGTCTATTAGGTCCATGTCATACTACTCTAAGAGGTACAATGCATTCATAGCCTGGAGAAAAGGAGACTCAGAGGTGACCTTATCACTCTCTACAGCTTTCTGAAGGGTGGTTGTAGTCAGGTGGGGATTGGTCTCTTTCTCCAGGCAGCAACTGACAGAACAAGAGGACACAGCCTTAAGCTGCGCCGGGGAAATATAGGTTGGATATCAGGAAAAAGTGTTTTACAGAAAGAGTGGTAAAGTACCGTAATTCTTTGCCTGGTGAGGTGGTGGAGTCACCATCCCTGGATGTGTTTAAAAAAAGATTGGACGTGGCACTCGGTGCTGTGGTTTAGTGGAGGTGTTAGGGCATGGGTTGGACTCGGTGATCTTGAAGGTCTCTTCCAACCTAGTGATTCTGTGATTCTGTGTGATACCACCTACCCTTAAGGAAAATGGAGTCACACTTGAATAAAGAAATGAAAACTGGGCATTTTTACTATGGCTATTATTTTTCAGCACATATACATGTATAGATTCAATTTATCTCATTAACTAATGGGCTTTATTTTTCCTTAATATTTTCAACTCTTTCCTGAAAACTGTATGTTTATTGGTAGATTTCCTCACAGGTTTATGCAAAATATTTGACTGGAATTTCTGGATCTGAGGTAACAACTGTTTGAAAACAGCAGTTAAGAATATTAACAGGCAGTGGCAAAAGTATTAAATTAACTAGAGAGAAATGTGTACCTGCCACTTTGTGCATCATAAATATTCTTCTGTGCATGCTTTAATTGAAAATTTTATAATAATTTAAGCTACGAAAATTGAAAAGCACCATTAGATAAAATTTACATTTGGATAAATAGCTCAGTAGGAGCTTGTCCTATAGTTACTCTAAAAAGATGAGGCATCAAAATGTTGACTATAGCAAATAGATCTTAAAATACATTTTATTTTATTATTGGCAGTTATCTAGCAGCCTCCCAAGAAGTTTTCTTACTTGTGCTGATGTAAGAACCATTCTGTAATAGTAATGGCTATACAAACCCTAAGTCTAATCAAACTGAATAAAGAATAGCAAATCAAAAAGAAAACATGAACAAAACCCCATAAAGTTATAGGACTGTGTGTCATAAAGAACATCTGGTATATATGTAAGCAGACACTGCAACTAAGCCTATAACTAAGTCTATACACCTATAAATGTTTATAACTGTCCAAAAAGGAGGACAAGTAATAATATTCTTTAAAAATTCTGAAATAAACATGTCACCTGAACAAAAAAACCAAAGGATAAAATCAATTTTCTTTGGCTTCAGGAGAGAAAGAGTTTCATCTAAGGGCAAATAAATTAGTTATATTTTTATTAATAATAATTTTTACACATTTCACACATACTCCAGCAGACAGACTCATTATTTTTCTTGATTTCACATGCCTAGTGACAGAGAAAAATGAGAGGAAATAAAGGAAAAAATAATCCCATCAGAGATTATGACTATGTTAAGGACTGGAAAGCATTCATAGTTTTCTGACAGGTCTGTGCTAAATAGTACAGCATCTCTTTTCCCATACAGTGTATTTCAGTGACTTATTTTATTGCAGAAAATATTGGTCCTTGTATGATTTATTCAGATACCACTGGGTTAAATAAATTAAAATTTTTATATAGAGTACATAGTAGCTCTGCTGGAATCAGGCATTTTTCATGTAAAGCCAGCATTGAAGATACCAGTCTTCAAGAATAAACAAAATGAATTTATTTTTCTTCTATATATATATTTAAAAGTATGCTATTGGGCATAATTTAAAGCACACATGCACATATACACACACACAGCTACCTTGGCACATCCTGCTAGCCAAAAATGATTCTTATAAGCAAATTCTGGTGAATCCATGTTATGCAACTAATTGAGGTAATCAAGGTACTCAACATCATAAAATTGTGCCTATTGCTTCCAGAAACGATCTTCTGATTTCATTAGCTGTTAGAATTAGTACTCATCTTTGACTTAAATAGACTACAAGCTCTGTACCATGCATATAAATGTTCAGTCTGTCTGTTTAATCATTCAGTTTCAGTATTTTGCATGATGCCATATGTTCCTGTGACTAAACAATCTGCAGTTTCTATTCAGCTGGCTTTTATTTTTGAGATCTCTGGGATTTAAAATTTCTCTACCAGAAGTGCCATTCTCTCCATACTCTGATCTGCCTCTCAGCTTTAAAATCAGCAATCCATTTTTATATTCCCTAAAAAAGAACATGGATGGTGTCATTTCTTCACATGATGTTAATTACTGTCACCCCATCGCACTCATTTTTTGGTAACAGAAACTGCAGGGATACATCAAATTAATTTCTTCATCCTCTCTATGCCTATTCCAAAGCCAAGAAGCTTTATTTCTAAGTGATCTCATCTTTGTGTAAATGTATTTAGAGTATTTCAAAGAGAACAATTGAAATTTAGAATGTCCTTCATGTCATCATAAAATTTACATCTATTTAGCTTTTTCTGGGTTTTTTTTTGTTTGTTTTTTGTTTGTTTGATTGGGTTTTATTGTCTTTTTTTTTTGTTTGGTTGGTTTTTTTTTAATCAAAATTATATGACGTGTTGGGTTGACCTTGGGTGGATGCCAGGTGCCCACCAAAGTGGCTCTATCCCTCCCCTCCTTAACTGGACAGAGGAGAAAAAATATAAGAGAAGGCTGGTGATTCAAGACAAGGAGACAGGGAGAGATCTCTCACCACCTACCAAGATGGACAACACAGACTTAGGGAAATTAGTTTGATTTACTGCGAATCCACTCAGAATAGGGTAATGAAAAATAAAAACCAAATCTCAAAATACCTTCCCCCTACTCCCTTCCTCCCAGGCTCAACTTCACTCCTGAATTTTCTTCCCCCAGTGGCACAGGGGTATGGGGAATGAGGGTGAATTCATTACACATTGTCTCTGTTGCTCCTTCCTCTGCAGGGGAAGGACTCCTCACACTCTTCTCCTGCCACAGTCCTCCATAAACTTCACCAACATGAATCCTTCCACAAGCTACAGTTCTTCATCAGGTGCTCCATCACGGATCCCTCGTATGGGCTGCATTCCTTCAGGAACAGACTGCTCCAGCATGTGACCCTCACCAGGCCAAAACTTCTCACCCACATGAGCTGCTATCTCCACAGGTCCACAGGTTTTGCCAGGAACTTGCTCCAGAATGGGCTTCACGTAGGGTCACAGTGTCCTTCAAGCATCCATGCTCTGGTATGGGATTCTCCAGGGACTGTAGGCAGATTGCTCCACCGTGGACCTCCATGAGCTGCCTCACCATGGTCTTTACTATGGGCTGCAGGGGAATCTCTTCTCCTGCACCTGAAAAACCTCCTCCCCTCCCTCACTGACCTTGACATCTGCAGATCTGTTTTCTCATATATTCTCATTCTTCTCTTTACCTACAGCTGCCCAGTCGGGTTTTCCTTCTCCTTCTTAATTATGTTATCCCAGAAGTGCTACCACCATCTCTGATGGACTTAACATTGGCCAGCAGTGGGTCCATCTTGGAGCCAGCTGGCATTGGCTCTGTTGCACAGAGGGGAAGCTTCTAGCAATTTCTTACAGCAGCCACACCTATAGCCCCCTCACTGCTTAAACATTGCCATGCTAACCCAATACATGTGATCCCTTTCAGGAATTATGAAGTCACTCAACTGTACACAGCTCACAATCAAGTATTAATTATGTCAGAAATACAACTCCCATCACTTTAAAAATCTTAGAAAGCAACACACTAGCAATAAATGTGTACAACAGCAATTGAATGGCAGCTTTTCTTCATGCTATGCTTGAAATGGCAAATAATTGAAAGAAATTGGACACCACTGTCTTACTGCTGTTAAAGGCATCATTACTAATTCAAGGCATCCATAGGTTAATGACAGATTATAGATGCTTTCACCTACTCCAGTCTTGATTCAGGCAGGAAATCAACCTGGCCATCAGAAACAGAGAGACGGGGGAGAGATGGGTAAATAATCAGCCAGCCTTGCACAATTTTAGTTAGTATGCCAGGAGCAAAACAAACTCTACCTGAACCATATTTTGTGTTGTAGTACACTTGAGGCAGTTGCTGTTGCCAGTTGTGACTACCACAGCAACTAGTAAGTACCCACTCTTCTTAAAATAAAAGGCATCTTAGTGATGAAGTCTCTTACAAAAGATAAAAACTTGTCTTCAGGACAAGTTGATTTCATTCCACAGTGAAGTGGAATCCTGCAGCATACAAGAGTGGGTCCTGAGTCAGGAAAGCCCCAGGGGAGCACAGAGATCTCCTAGGAGCTGGTAACTCACACAACAGATGATGGGTGGTAGCAGGAGGCAGCTCCCTTCTGAGAGGTATGAAGGCACATATCTGTGGGCCTGACACACTCTCTGGAGGGGTGTGGTACTTACTGGGGCTCATATCAGGGTTATCACCAAGAGAATACTGAGCCTTGGTGAAATTCCCAGTGATTGAAACAGGGGAAACATAAACCTCATTTTTTAAAAGGAGAAAAAAGGACGACCCTGGAAACTAAAAGTCAGTCAGTCTGACCTTGGTGCCTAGCAAGATCGTGGAGCAGATCCTCCTGGAAATGATGCTAAAGATGTGTAAAAATAGGAGGTGGCTGGTGACAGCCAAGATGGTTTCAATAAGGGCAAATTTTGTCTGACAAATTTGGTGGCCTCCTATGATGGGGTTACAGCTTTGGTATATAAGGGAAGAGGGACACCATCTACCTGGACTTGTGCAAAGCATATGACACTGTCCCACATCAGAACATTTTGTCTAAACTGGAGACACATGGGATGGACAGATGGAATGCTTGGCAGATAAGGAATTGGTTGGATGGCTGTACTCAGAGATTTGTGGTCAATGGCTCAATCTCCAAGTGGAGAACAGGGATGAGTGACATTCCGCAGGGATCAGTATTGGCACAGGTGATATGTACCATGGGATCGAGTGCACCCTCATTAAGTTTGCTGTTGACACCAAGCTGTGTAGTGCAGTCATGCTGGAGGAATGGGATGCCATCCAGAAGAACTTTGACAGCCTTGAGATGTTGTTCTGTACAAACTTCATGAAGTTCAACAAAGTCAAGTGCAAAGCAGAAGGGTTGAGGCAAACCCAAGCACAAGTGTACAGACTGGGCAGAGAAAGGATTGAAAGCAGCCCTGAGGAGAAGGACTTGGGGGTGTTGGTTGATGAGAAGCTCAGCATGATCTGGCAAAGTGCACTTGCAGCCCAGAAAGCCAAACACATCCTGGGCTGTGTCAAAAGCAGCATGGCCAACAGTGCGAGGGAGGTGATTCTGCCCCTCTACTCCACTCTCATGAGCATGGACCTGGAGTACTGTGTTCATTTTCAGACACCTCCAACATAAGAAGGACATGGACCTCTGGCAGTGAGTCTGGAGGAGAGCCAAAAAGATTATTAGAGTGCTGGATCTTCTCTAGAGAGAGACAAACTTGTACAGCCTGGAAAAGGGAGAGCTCCAGAAAGACCTTACTGCACCCTTCCAATACCTAAAGTATGACTATAGGAAAGCTGAAGAGGGACTTTTCACAAGGGCATGTAGTGTCAGAACAAGGGGGTATGGTTTTAAACTGATACTTGATTTAGATTAGCTATTAGGAAAAAATACTTTACTCTGAGTGTGGTGGCACTGGCACAGGTTGCCCAGAGAAGTTGTGACTGTCCAATCCCTGAAAGTGCTTAAGGCCAGGTTGGATGGGGCTTTGAGCAGCCTAGTGTAGTGGAGGGTGTCCCTGTCCATGGCAGAGGGTTTGGAACTAGATGATTATTAGGGTTACTTCCAATTCCTGCTATTCTATGATTCTATAATTCTGTAATTATTGAAAATACTTCCAAAATATTCACCCTCATAATAGTTTTTTTTTTTTTTTTTTAAATTTATAGCTTTCTGCAGATAAAATTAGAGGTATGTTTATGGGCCCTAAAAGGAAACAATTTTTTCATGTTCAAAAGTAGTTTACTCACCAAGGGCAAAATTTACACATTTTCTTTTATGATGGAAATCAAGAACACATTATACGGGCAGTTTCTAAGGCTCATTAGACCAACTAATGTCATGCTTTTCTAAATTAACACTGATTATTTCTTAATATCTTCTTTTAACTCCTTTAAAAAACTTTTTTGGTTTTCATTGTCCTATGAAATCAGCTTCTGCTTTCTGTCAGTGCTTAATTCAGCAACGTTTTCTGAAGTGTATCTTTAGTCCCTGTGTCAGATTTAACAACCTCACTTGGTGTTTTAGTTAACTTCTATGCTCAGCTACTTTGGTGTTTATAGTTTCATCTGCTTCCATCTGCTCTGAATAAAGTTGCAGTAAATCTGTCCTCTTGCCTTTTCTGTCAATTTTTAAGTAAAAATAAAATCTAGAGGGCAGAAGCCCCAGACTTGGAAGGCTTAGTGGAAATCCTTACTCCCTCAAAGACCCATCTTATGTTGAATAAGACACAAATAGTCCATTAAGAGCTTAGGATCCTCAAACTTAATGATATATGTTGAGGACCTGAGGAAGGGAAGAAAAGAACTTGTAAAAGAAATTCTATGAGAACAGAAAATTATTTTCTACCCATGATTACAAAATTATTGACTAACTTTAGATACCTTAGCCTTTCTCCAGCTAGCTTTAGCAATAATAACAGTTGTTCCTCTCTTTGATTCATCACATGCTAAAAGTTTTGAATGGACTGATGCAACTAGCTTTGAAATATTCAACTGAATTTTTCTGAAAATTCAAATATAAAAAGAATTAAGAAAATGTTTATTATTGAGTTCTCTAAGAACATTTACAAAGCACTCTTGCTTTGAAATGACTTACAGAGGAAATTATGAAAGAAAGTGAGGGCTCATTTAATTTAAAAAAATTATTTAATCAAGAATGGGAATCACTAAGATCTCAGGATGAAAGAGAGAAAGAGGAGAGGGAAATGTTTGCCTTCAAGTGTAAAACTTTTTTTTATTGAATGTTTGTACAAGTTCTCATTCCTTCCTATATTGTACTGAGGGTGAATGATGAAGCAGCTGTATGGTGCTTTGCTGCCTAACCACAGCAACATTAGAAAAAACAAAAAAGTCCACAGACTGAACAGCTCTATCCTACAGAGTAAATACCAGACAACACGCAATTAAAAATCACCTCATGTCTTCTTGATACCATATCATTCAGGAGCTGGACACATAGAATACTAAAATATTTGTCTTACTAACCATTAAGTGGCACAAAGTCAGGCAACAGTAATACTAAATTTGAAACTGTACTTTCATTTAGTTACAAGCTTCTAAATTTCCCCTCATCCAGCCTGTTGCAAGCCAGAATTGGTTTTATATTAGAAAACTGAATGAGTAATTACAATAATAACTTGAAAAACTGAATTGTGCCTTGAAAGCATTACACAGCCTCTTTAAGGAGGCTGTTTAAACAGTTAACAAACAACAAAACAATTTACGAGTAGAAAACTCATCAAGCATTGTCTAATAGATGAACAGCTTCCATTGGTGAAAGCTGGCAAGAGGAATTGGATATGAGATGCTGTGATTTTAGTAAGCACCAGAAAGTTCTGTTCTTCTCCGGTTTCCAAAATTCCTTTGTGCATGGCACAGCATTCCACATCCAAACCTTCTATTTTTATCTCAATCATGTGAATAAGCTAGCCATGGTGCATATTGGGCTATGTCAGACCTATTGATGCACCCTTGTTTTTCTTGAAAAAATCCTAAGAAAAGAAGAGAGAGGCTTCTTTTCACCCTCATAGGTCCCCAATGGTGGAAAATAAAAGCATCACATTTGTGGAGCACACCACAAACCACATCTACCTCATAGTATATATATAATCATTCACTGAGCAGCTATATTTTTCCACCTTTTAATTAATGCCTTCCTTACATAGAAAACAGAGGTAATTATACATAAGGTTTCCTGAAATAAGTTCCTCTTTAATATTAAGAAAAAATAACATGAAAGTACTAAGTATGCAAGAGAGAAAAGAGAATGAAAAACAATGTAAAGGCCTCAATGAACTAAAAGCAAAAAAAAACAAAACAAAACAAAACAAAACACATGGCAATTACTTTCTAAAAAAATGTATATATGGACATTGATATATGGGAAAATAGGCTTATGTATTGGTTTTGCCTGGCTTTGGTAGCAGGGGGGACTACAAAAAAACATTCTGTGAGAAGCTGCTGGAAGCTTCCCCTGTGTCCAGCAGAGCCAATGCCAGCTTGCTCCAGAACAGATGTGTCTCTGGCCGAGGCTGGGTCAATTAGAAACGATGGTAACACCTATGTGATAACACTTATGTGATAACATACTTTAGAAGGAAAAAAAGATATTGCTCAGGTTTAATTGTGTCCAAAGGAGAGTGGGGTGAAAATATGTGAGAGAAACAACTCTGCCACTCTGGTCAGTGGAGCAGGAGGGACAGGAGGTGCCAGAGCTGAGACTCCCCTGCAGCCAATGGTGCAGACCATGGTGAAGTAGCTGTGACCCTGCAGCCCATGGAGGCCCACGGGGGTGCAGAGATCCACCTGTCGCCTGTGGAGAAGGCCCATGCCTGAGAGGAGGCTGTGAAAACGTGGGAGGCCCTGCTGGACCAGGCTCGTGGCAGGGACCTGTGAACACATGGAGACAGGAGCCCATGCTGGAGCAGGTTTGCTGGCAGGACCTGTGACCCTATGGGGAACCCACACTGGAGCAGGCTGTGGCTGAAGGATTGCTCCCCATGGAAGAGTGACCCATGCTGGAGAAGTTTGTGAAGAACTGTTGCCCATGGGGTGGACTCATGTTGTTCAGTCTGTTTTGCCCTTGACAGTACTGGGTGAGTGATCTCTCTCTGTCAGCCCCTGAACCTTTTGTTATATTTTCTCTCTTCTGTCCACTTGTGGAGAAAAGTGACAGAGCAGCTTTGGTGGGAGCCTGGCATTCATCCAGAGCCAACCCTCTACAGCTTAAAACCTCAAATACTAAACTCTATAGACAATACTGAAGAAACTTTAAAAAATAGGAGATAACACTACAGACCACTGGAAAAAAAATTGTATTATAAATCTGAATCCTGCTGGAAAGACATTTGATCTATCAGGCTTGGAAGAGGTGGAGAAGGGATATTCCTCCCTGCCCCTTGTGCAAGTGGGATATGCTTTTCTCTCTTATGCATCTGAAAGATGGGATTTGGGAGAATAAAACTGTTCATAACTGTGATTAAAACTCTTCGCATACACTGTGCTATAATAAAATAAAGCAACATATGCAACTGAAATAGAACATATAATTCATAGCACATTTCTTACAGGAAGGCAACAGCAATGAAGGTTATATAGAATTATTTTTAATAGATGAATGGGAGAATTTAAATGCTAGAACCGCATTATTAAATGGTATTGACTACTCCAATTTTTGAGGAGTCTTTCATACTGCAAACTACAGAACAGAGCCAAGCCCTTTTTATGTTCCTTGCTTGGGCTATTTGGATCCTACAGAAATCATTCAAAGATGCAAAAAAGAAAACACATCTGTCTGGCCAAGAAATTGAGTGCTCCGAACAGGGGGACAATGTGTTTCCCAAACCTTAGCATTATAAGATTTCTAAGGGAATCATAATGCAAACTAGTGTATAGAAAAAATTCTGCAAAGTTTCAACCTCCAGAGACATTTTCAGCCTCACTGAATCAATCTCTGCTAGCACCACTTTGATGAATCCTCACTAGCATTGCTTTGGGGCTTTTTTCACAGCTGAAGACACTGGTGCTTTGCACACCTCATCGATGTGAGGCTTCAATTGAGTTCAGCACCATGCAAAAAAAACATCTGTAGAAATCTTTGAGGAGACTCATTTTTTTATGATGATTTTCTTCATAGACATGTCATTTGTTTTTTTTCATGATGTTTCTCACAGATTGCAAAAGATAAGTAGAAGAAATCGGCCAAATGTTTATTCATAGAACTAGAGTGGGATTATTTGTATCTCAGTAGGCACATAATAAGCTCAGAAGTAAAGCATCTACTTTTAACTGGATAACACTGAGGAAATAAAGTTCAGGGAGCATGAAGATGCCAAAGAACAAAGATTTTTTTAAATGTTGAATTTTTTCTTTAAAAAAAAATATTAACTAGTGGGAGAAAAAAATTAAAAATCACAAAAGCAAACTTTATAAATAGTAGTTACATTGAGTCCGTTTTTGTACAGAAAGGTATACCTTTTAAGTAAAAAAAATATAAAACTGAGATAAAGAGTGGTAGTAAGCAAGGACAGATCTCTGCATATAGTAAGAGGTAAATTGGTTTATCTGCGATGAGCATAATCCTGTGAAGGGAACAGACACATGTAATCTTCAATTAGCTTAACATTTTACATGTTTGTACATGTTTAGTGGTTACCCAGAAAAGATGGTAACATTATACTACAATTGTCTCTTTTGACATGTATCTGTAGCATCAGCTCTAGGCAACTCTTGGCCTTTAAATGACCCGAGACTGACAGGTGTTTTCACTCAGCATTTATTCAATATTTAAATTTGATTAATTTATGTGTATAGTCTGTTTCTTGCTGTTGAATAACCAAAATATGAAATTTAAATAATAATTCTAAGGTGTAACCACACACACAAATTAAATTCAAAGGAAAAACAAACACAGTGAGAACTAATTATATTGAACATTACTGATTTTTTTTCTTATTTTATTTGTTTGACTTTCTGTTGGCATTACTAAATAAGCTTTAGCCATAGTGAAAGACAAAGCTCATGATCCAAAATAAATTTCACAAGCTTTGACGTGCTTTTTAAAGTGAAATGTACACACCTGATGAAAAATATTCACACTGACAAGTGAATAGTTGACACTGAGGAAAATATATCCAGGTATCTTGAAGGATCATCATGAAGAAATGAACAGATTTGTTGTGACAGAAAATAATGTGTCTCAGAATACCGAACAAATTGGGGGAGATTTAGTCTCCGTTTAAAATATATGCAGATATAGCTATGTGAGAAATTTGCCTAATATTTGCTGCCATTGTAGATGGCACAGTTTTAGCCATTTGCGTTAGATGATTCCAGTCACAGTAAAAAAGAAAAAAAGGGGAAAAAAGAAAAATAAGACAATTTTTATGAAGCAGTTCTACAGATAAAGCACAACAAAATCTCAGAGGCGGCAAGGTTGAAGATAAGATTTAGAAAGTAGAAAACTATTCAATGTCTTATGGCAGAAAAGGAAGAATTTCAGAGAAATGAAACAGTAGAATGGAAAAGGTGATACCAGTGAGTAAGATACCAGGACTGCATAAACAAGGTAAGTGGTTATGGGACAAAGTTTATTATGTGAGATCAGAAAAATTGATAATAATTCTGGAAAGAAATTATATACTCTTTCCTGAGAGGTTAGAAAGGATAAGAAACCTGAAAAAATGGTCAGAAAACAGCACTGGTGCATTTTCAGTCTTCAAGTGATCAATCATCTGGACTTGGCAACCTAGATTTGCTGAAGTTTTCTTAAAAATATTTTTAGAAAAAGTTGCATTGATACATTCAGGAAGGAGGATTATAGTGGGGGACGCTACTGCACCAGAAGCAAAATGTCAGAGAAAAATATACGCAAATACCTTAAAAATTAAAACAGTGAGATATCACTACAGTTGTGACCTTCAAACTTTGTTGTTTGCCACTTGGCACGATTTATCTTTAAAACTAAATTCAAGGACTAGCCATTGTTTAATTCAATATTTCCTTAATTTAACAGCTCTTGTCTCCTGTTGTGGGTTTGAGTTTGTTTAAAGGACTTTCCCTCCCATATATTGCAGAGGGGTAGGGTGGGGGGAGGACTTGCTACTGGAAACCTGTAACATAAAGCCGCGAGAAAGGGAGAAACGCCAAGATTTGCTGGAGGAGGCAGAGACTGGGTTCGCTCTCTTTTTGGTGCAATGTTCAGAGAGGACAGACAAGCATGCTGCAGCTCCTCCACAGAACCGCGTTATACGCCGATCGGCTGCCTCTGCAAGTCTCGCTGCAGCTTGAGGGTAGAGTGTTACATCTTAGCTAAGGCTGATCAGAGATTGGCCAGCCCCACCATCCCTGCCGCTGCTGGGGTTGTTGATCCGCTGTATTTCCTGCTTTGAATCTGCTGGTGCCCCCCCCTGCCGCTCCAGCTGCTGCTCCAAAGATCTGCCACAGACCAGCTCAGCGCTGGGACTGCTCCCACACGGCTGCTCCACATTTTCACCACGTGGAGGGGCTGCCGCACTCGTGCCCACAGCGCCCCTGCAGCCTTGGGGGAGTCACCACAGCCACTCTGCCGATACAGCCCTGCCGGCTGTGCCTGGAGCCCCCAGGCAGAAGCTGCCTAATAGACAACCGAGCACTGTTACTGGGTTTCTGTTTGTTGATGTTATTGTTGGTTTATCCCATTATATATATATATATATATA
>VZRZ01002089.1:1318288-1332202 GCA_013398175.1 Climacteris rufus | reverse complement strand
AAAAAAAAAAGGGAAAATCCTGGCTACTCATTCAGAAACTATTCAATCCAAGAAAACACTGGGATCTCTCCAGTCCATGTGCTGGCACCCAGGCACATGCACCCACCAACTTATGGTCCCACCCCTGTTGCTGGGCCTCAGACCTTACCACAGGAACCCTTTTTATCACTTCTTCTGCAGTCCATAATGTGTCCCATGCTCCAGGATTGACTCATTGTCATGGGTGTCACATGTGGACTCATCACGATAAGTCAATGCTGGAGCACCTTTCAGACTGAGTGGGGTGACTGCCCCAGTATATAGGGCACTATATGGGATGCAGGGCAAGAGCATTTGGGATTGTTCAAGACTCATAATGGGATGTTTAGGGAAGAACCAAAAGTGTTGAAGGGAATTCAGATGATCTGAGTAGGAACAAGTTTGGGAAAATATAATGACAAGGAGATAAAAATGGCTATGTAAAAATTGCATGTAAATAGCTGGCTGTAGCAGTGTACTTGGCAGAAACTTCTGCTGTTGAGCTTCAGGATTGGTGGGAAAAGCCCCAGGGCAATGCCCTCTGAACCCTCTCCCTCCAAGATCTGAACTCTCTGTCTGAGCTATGGTGAAATCCCGTATTTTCCTTGTGTCACCTGTATCGCCTACCTCAGGTTCCATACATAGTTATGCCCTGGAAAGCTCTCCCCTCCACTGGTCATTTTGAACCATGTGGCTTCCCATTGGGTGCCCTCTGGTCCCACCTCCCCAGAAAAAGGTCCCTGCAGGTTCCCACTTCCTCTTTCTCCTGGGATCCTACAGCTATCAGGTTGTCTTCTCCCTTGCTTCCCCTGGACCCTCAGAATGCCACATTGGATTTACAATAAAATGGCTGTAATTACAGAGAAGAGCCCTCTTTAGCCTTTTGTTCTTGCCGATGCTAAAACACCAAACTTGAGGTAACTCCTAGCCAGAGAAACCAGCAGAAACCAGTCATCTGCGTTAGCCAGGACTCTGTGCCTTGGGAGAGCTGTGGACTTCTGCAACTCACATCAGCAGGGACTAAGCTCGCTTTTCGGACGCTGTGCGGACTCGAAAAACTCCAGCAAAGCATCAGCTGGCTAGTCAGAATAATTTGTCTGGCTATAGCCTGCAATTTTTCAGCACAAGTTTTAGCTATTTTTTCTGTGGGAGGGACTCCCTTTTCTGTGTACATGCCGGTAGGAGGGGGTCTGAGTGCCAGAAATAAGTGTGGGACAACTGGTCAGAGGGTACATTTGCCTCTGTGCCAGCAACTGAACTGGAGAGACCAAACTGTGTGAAACCCAAGTGCCAGCCCTGGTGTGGGACTTGAGTCAGAGGCCCATGTGTCCACAATGCAGCACCTGGAGTTACTCTTGGTGTGAGAATGTTTGCAATCACTAGTGAAAATTCAGCCAAATGAGCCAGCGAACCAGTGGCAGAGTTCATGGATCTGGACAGAAGAGGTATCTCCAAGGGTGAGACCCCAGGAGAATAAGGGACTTCTCCCAGACCTTGGGAAACTAGGGGAGTGCCAGCAGTTTCTGGAGAGACTATAGGATCTGGAGTTTCTAGGGGCAAGATTTGCTTTTGTCTGTAAGGGTGAGAATCTGGGTTACTTGACTACTGGGCAGCTGGGTAGTCCCAGCCAGCTCTGGGTATTCAAGTGTGATCATGTGTGTATGAGTGAGATGGTCTGTACCAGCAACTCGAGAGGGGCTGCAGTATCAGGGACTTGTATGCCCAGGCGCTTGAAACCGGGGAGACTGGGATCTGGGCACAGCTACTGGACAAAGTGAATGTCAGCCCAGTTTCTAAGGAAGGTCCATGTTATACATGTGGATATATATTTACATACATGTGCATATATATGTTTTCACTAGAAAACATCTGCCCTGCTCAGCTAGAGATGGGGGCAGGAAAAGGCTCTTGCTGCTGTCTGTGCTTGTGGTGTGTCTGTGGTCTGCGTGGACAGCTGTGTGTGTCTATGTGGTGTATACATCTGCTTTGTGTGTATGTGCCTTCTGGGGACACAAGCTCAGCTTTGCTACTGGTTGCACCTATAGCATGGAGCTGTGTGACCCTCAGCAGTCTCTTAGTCTGTTGGACACAACGTGATGTATTTTTCTGTAACAATAATCTTTTTTAAAAAGAGAAATTTTTTGCATTTTCTCCATAGTATCCTATTCACTATACTTACTTTATTCAATGCTTCCTTTTAGATCCTGTGTTCTAGATCTCCAATCTACATCTGGGATTGCTTTAATTTAAAATTACTCCCTTTGGAAGACATATTTTTGAAGGCGACTTGCCCAGACTGTACTCTACCTGTTTCCCCACTAATGAGTAATGTAAATAGGCTTAACACACGTTGCACACTTACATTCTTGATTATAATTTGAATATGATGTTTGTTTTTTTCCATGACAGGATGATTTTACAGATTCAAATTAAGTTTATGATCCACTATAATCCCTGGAAAGGCAGGGAATTAATTTTTTTTGCAACCATTTGTTTTTCTTCCCACTTATGCTGTTAATTATATCCGTCTAAATGTAGTTTCTTGCACTCGTCTCTGTTGAACTGCATCTGTTTTTTTTTCCAGACCATTTCTTCAGTTTGTCAAGATCATTTTTGATTCTCATCCTATCCTCCAGTATGCCTACAGTCCCTCCCAGCTATCTGTTGTCTGAAAATTTTATCCCATGCTCTTGATTCCATCATCCCAGTTGTTAATGAAAAAAACGAATGAAGCTCTACTCTGTGCATCTTTTTGTTCTGGCACTGAACCACAAATAATTCTCTGGGCACACTTTTCCAAACATTGTTTAAGACCTCTGTAGAAGAGTCAACCAAAATCTATTTCTTTACCTGAATTATTAAAAAAAAAAAAAAAAAAGAAAAGAAAATAAAAGAAGAAGTTATAACAGTTATAAGCGTACTAAATTCCCTGGGCCTCTGATCTTGTAATGTAAAAAAAATTAGGTGAGTGGGACCAGATTTTTTTTTTCAATCTCAAATTAATTAATCTGTCCATTATCCTTCAGAAGCTTCACATAGTTTATTAGTTCAGAATTTTTTTTGTCAGTATAAATCTATATCCCTCTCCTCTACACTCCTCTTCCCCACAAGTTCTATGACTACTACTGCACTGTCTTTCCTTATACTTTAGGGCAGGATATATGTCAAATATATAATATTCGCTAAATTTATAAGGGTATAATAGCATAACTTCTTATCTACATACAAGTTTCCACAAGTTTTGAAGGTGTCTAAGGTCTTAATACAGAGAAAATAGACCCCCAGTTTGATTAAATTACACATACAAGTGTCTACTATCATTTGAGGTCATGCAGGGTCTCCAAGACAGCCACTGGGGATATAACACCAGATCAGCGTGAGACTCATGTCCTCAAGAGCTAGCCTGAAGCTCACAAATGGTATTAGAGGCTTAACCGAGCAACTGAAATGCATTTTAGATTCCATTGACTACAGTGGGAATTTAGGATTAGTAACATCTGTTGCTATTTGAGATGCTGCAAGGTATTCTCACCCTAATTCAAGTTCCCAGTTTCAAAAGGATGTTTGGTGTGGGTACCTGTAAGTATTTTAATCCAGTACCTGTCACATCTTCAAGCACCTACATAACAAATCTGAACTTAAGGGTTCTAATTTCAAATGGACACGCAGTCACAGATCCTCCTTCAGATGACAATGAATTGCCCTGAGATGTTTTCAAAACTTCTGAGTTATGTAAACCATCACTAGTATAAATTTGCTACTGTAAGCTGATGCCTTAACCTACATTCAGTTCAAACATGTAGTCTTTGCTTAGAATAAGCACTTACCGTCTACTGCTGCTAAAATACTTCTAGGTATGCTGACTGACCTCCAGTTGTTTCTTCAAGAGGATTTGTGTCATGACTGCTAGGTCCAAGGAGATATCACAGATATCCTAAAGCTTATAAAAAAAAAAACAATACATTCTAAATTTGGGTAATGGAACTGATTCTCTTATTCTGCCTTCACTGGCGCTGACAAGTCTAGTCAGTACCTCAAGCTAACCTTTTGAGGAAGACAGAAGCAAAAAAGGTGCATTAAAAATTTCATTCTCCTTCGCACTGAATAGTAGACCCACAATTTCACACTAATCTACCTAAAAAGTTAAGACTACCGTTTTTGATGTCACATACTATTTGCTTCTTGTTTTCTGTCTTAGCCTTTCTAACTCAAATCCCTTCATGCTTGTGTTACTTTTTTATAAGTATTTTTATCCTCATGGATACTTGCAACTTGTTTCTACTTTCTACAAGGCTTCTGCTTAGGTTAGAGTTTAATGAAAATTCATGACTTAGTCACATTGTTCTCCTGCCTGTGCTTCCTTGCCTTCTTCCATTTTGGGGTAGTTAGTACTTGTGCATATTATTGTTCCTTAACTCTTTCTACCCTTAAGAACTCATTTATCAAGACAGTTTTATGTAATGGTTTCATTTACAGATTTGTTAAAGCATGCCTTTTAAAAATACTTTTTCTTTAAATTAGGTCAATCTAAAACAACTAATTTGAAGCAGTGGTAATAGTTTACTATATTATTTTAAATACTTCTCATTTACTTCATTCATACAACAGCGCACAGGTTGTCTGTCCTAGAGTGAAAATTGAAATAGTCTCCCAGAGCTGTCTCTCTGGAAGGCAGTTCTCCCATATGCTATTCATGAAGTCAGAGGAAGAAAAGACCTTTGCACATGCACAGAATTATAGTATCATAGGATAGTATTATATAGTATAATAGGATAACAGAATCATTAAGTTAGGAAAATACCTCTGAGATCATCAAGTCCAACCATCAACCTGGCACCACCACCATGTTCATCACTAAACCATGTCCTGAAATACCATATCCACATTTTAACACCTCCAGGGATGGTGACCACCACTTTCCTGGTCAAAGGGAAGCAGTGTTCAATATGCGGATATGGGTTAAGACATTAATTACAAGCTCTTCTAACAAGTAATACTCTCAAACTATTTGAAAGCCAGAACTACTTCAGTAAACAGCAAACAAATATTGTATTGAATGATTGAACTCGTGAGAACTCCAAGAGGGCTTCCTCTATCCCAATGAAAAGATAGATACTAAGGGTTATTGAATCTAGTCACAATGATCAACTCTTATGTCATCAAAACATTTTCAAAGTGTCTAAGGAGATCTGGCAGATAGCAAACCATAATTGGCTTCACTGTTTGAAGTCCAAGCCTGCTTTATTTTCCTAAATTCTATAACAAAGTGAATTATCTTTACATGTTTTTTTCCAATCATAGCTTTCTCTTCCAGGAAGTTAAACTGGGGTTCAATATAAGGTTAATATACCTTATTACTCCAGTTATGCAGCTATCTACACACAGTGTCCAAGCTCTTACTATAACCAGCTGAGATATAGGGCTTAACTTATTCTCTAAAGGCAGTTCTCTGCTGCGGGTAGAAAGCGTGAGTAACTCGGAGCCCTCAGCAGCAGTCTCGTGCTCGTTGAGCCTGCATCAGAGCTCCCGCAGAATCTTGGCTCAGTTCACACACAGCGGTTTAATTTAAGCAGGGAAGCAAAGAGACGAGAAAGGGTTCTTTTCCGCTTATTGCCAGCAAGGTTTTATTACTGGAGCATGGGGGGTGCAGTAAAAAAGACACAAAATGGCTGTCAGGGGTGTCTATTATAGTACGGAAGCGAGGGAAGGGCAGTCGGGAGAGAGCCAATTGCTATGGAGGATTACAATGACTGACAGGGGTGCCGGCCAGACACTCGGCTGTCCGCACACGGCACAGGAACCAATGAGCTGCCCTTGAGGGCAGGGCCATGCCAGGCCGTCAGCCACCCCTAGAGGCACCGCAACAGATCTCTACTGTAATTAGAGATACAACGGGCTATGCTGTCTGGCATTCATCTGTCATGTCAGTAAGACCTTATGTCCATAACCTTTCTTAGGCGTGTTTTCTTAACTGCCAACACATGCAGACGCTGGGATCCTTTTGGTCATCACCAGTGGCAATGTTTAGCCAACTGAACTGAGGCCTTACTGGTTGTAACTTGGATAAAGAACAGCTCAAGAAAGTATATGAAATAAATGCAATTTTGGTGGAAAAGAAAAAGTATTCGGATTTTTCCACAAGATGGCTTAGTCCCATTTCCCTACAAAACAAAAACCAGTTTTAAGTTCAAGAGAAAAACTATTAAATTTATTCTTTCTATATTGCTTTTAGAACACTTTAGGCTTGATATAAATTTCAGTCAGGAAGCCATAAGATTTCTCTTCCAGATTATTTAAAATTCTACTTCTTTCCAACACTTCTCAGGTCTGTTGCAACATTGATTTGTTCACTATAGCCCTTTCTCATATACAATGTCTTTCTATTATCTTCTCTTAAAATGAACTACTAAATAACAGAGCATCCTATAGCTTCCCATCAAGAAAGTATCTTTCAATGGCAAGTGGTCAAGCTGAATTAAATGCATTTCTAGACTTAATGAATTATAAGTCTTTTGGGATCACATTTTAAGAGGTTATGTTATAGGCAGTTCATAGAAATATATCAAGTAAGTTGTCACTGAACACAAATACCTTCAGTACTGGACAATAAAATATATTTTAGTAGAGTTGCATATTTGCCCCCATGTATAACAAAACATTCTCAATGCATTGAATGAGCATTTATTTATCTGACTGTGTATACAGGTTTATATTTAGCAATTACCCGGGAAATGTAAGAAGCCATTAGTTCTTTTGCATGGTTTGTTGTCTGGTTGCTCATAAAATCCAAACACGTTTATTTCTCATTCTTCTCATTGATTTCTCACTGAAAAATCTGTTGCCTTATCAGCCAGTACAACATTTTTGCCTTTTGAGGTTTCATGCTCAGAATGGTTTGCATAACGTGACGATATACTTTTTAGGCATCCTTCATCAAGCCATGTGCTACATATCCTTCCTGATTTTTCTTCTTCCAGTTTTATGTTTCAGCATAGTATTAACCTTTCATTGCTTCTATGGGTTGTTTTTATTTTTTTTTCCTAAGTGTCTTCTACCAGTTCTTCATTTGGGCATAAAGCACATTCACAGAATTTTCCCTTTATAATTGTTCTTGTTTCATCATCTATAGCAAGAATGTTCCAGCAAACCATTTCTGTAAGAGAAATATCTAATCTCAAACTACATAACAACTAGATAATACTGAAATTTTGATGAATAGGCATGGAAATCTGTAAATTAGTGTCTTACTGAAATGACCCAGTTTAATTTGCTAGCTATTCCTATTATTAATAGGAATCCATATGAATGTAGTCTAATTTAGTCTCTGTCTAAATTTGTAACTCCCCCATTCTTAAACTAATTTGGAAGATTTAAAATGCATCTTCATAGCAAGAATGCCTCCCAAATATATCTCATGAATACTTATTTTGAATTTTGGTGCAAGCCCTGCAATAATCAAGGACATTTGGTAGTGAGGATGGATATTTTAAAACAATACATATTTAGGAATATTTTAATTCTTATAAATAGATCTGTTTGACTGGTTGATGAAGCCAAGATGCAAAAATGATCATTTGCGGGAAACTATTGTTTCACTGACAAAGACAAAACCAGATTTGCAATCCTAAACCCACAAAATCATTTCATCCTGTTGTTCTCTGCTAAGACAATGCCTCAGCATCCTCTTCTCATCCCTTCCATGCTGAGTTTCCTTCTGTCACCTGAAAGAATTTCTCCATCATCACCAGCTCTGTCACCAAAACACTGACAGCCATGATTCTCCCTTTTATCTCCTGCCTACACATCCACCAACAAGAAGCATCACTCTGCTTGGTAGAGTTTACCTATCAGATTCTCCCCAAAAACACCTCAGGGCAAATGCTAATCCCTGCTCTCTGAATAGTCCTGATACCTTAATGCAGCACCTAGTCAGGTGAGAAAACCTGAAAGGAACTTAAACCACCTGAGGTACATTTCAGGCACCCAAATATAAGCTTTGGTCTCTAGGGCCCCTTCAAAAACCCTTAGGGTGTCTGAGATATCTGCACGGGACTTCTGCATATGAAATGTGACATGCAGGAGGCAGTTTCTGAATGATGGTTGGCTAGAGGGAATTTTACATTGAAAAAAAATGCTCTTAAAATCTATATTTAAGCAACTAAATCTCCTTCTGCCTTCCAGTATGTTTCTACCTAGGCATCAACTAACCTCAGCCAGGCATATCTAAATTCTTACCTATTCCTCTCAGAATATCATCTGTGACTCTGCACTCCTGTCCATTCCCCATCAAGAATTGCTCACATTTGCAGTATTAAGTAAAGCTTAGAAGAATTTTTAACTTATCCAGTTTGTTACCAGACAGAACGTTATATATAGATGAATCAAATTGTGTAGAAAAGAGAAGTAGATGACAAAACAATTAGCAATGTTCAGCAAAGAAATGGAAGCTTAAATTTGCCATTTATAGAACCCATACCAAATAATAGTGATCTGTCGACATTCCAATCTTCCTACACTTAAAACATATATACCTATGTGTCCATAATGTTACAAAATGCCAAATTGCTTGAATATACAGGAAAGTTTTCCTTCTCACAATCATTAAGTCTACCTGATCCTAGAGCAGCTCAGTACACCAAAACACAGGGTAATTCTGCATAACATGATTCAGTGTGGCACCAACAGCACCTAAGTTAAAACTCCAGGCTAAGTAACCTAGTTCCCACTGAAAGATGGATAATCTTTTTTTTGTGTTAACCAGTGAGTAGTGTGTGATCCCAGGGAGGCAATGCATCTGTAACAGATACTGTACAGGTACACTAGCAAAGTGGCAGAGTATGTTCTGTTTCTGCTACTGGCTTAGAAGTCTGAAGTGCTTGATTTAATTTTTTACTCTAATAATTGTGTGATTTCCAGTAAGTTATCCACTTATTTTTCTGTCACTGCTCTTTATATATAAAATGACGAACTAGTTATTCGTATCTATAGTTATCTCTAATCATGGAAAATGCTTTTCTTCCTGGTGGTAGTTTAGATTTTGTTTCTCACCATCCAACTCTCTTTTAATTGACAATAAATTAGACCCGTTTTCCCAGACTGAGTCTGTCTTGGCCCATGATAGTACTTGATAAGTGATGTTCTGTCTTTATCTCAAGTCACAATCTACTTCATCCTACTTTTTCTTACTTACTCCTTCTGTCCTGTTGAGGAGGGAAAGTAAGAGTTGCTGGGCTGGGATCTGACAGTAAGTCAAAGTCAACCCACCACAAGAAAGAAAAATATAATTTTTAAAAAATTCTCTTTTACAGAAAAAATTCTAAGTATTAATAGCAACACATTTAACTTTTTTGCACACATTTCCTGGGTTTTACCTCTCCTGTCGTTTGTTTTTTTTAAATTACCCTTCACTTTCTCACTGGAATGGTTATGTTGATGCTTTCCATATGTTGGGGTACAGGACAATGAGTCAACAGTGTCCCTTGCCCTTCACCAAGGATGACTATGATTCTTGTGGTTTTTTCTTTCTCTTTCCAGGATCTAGTTCATTTTAGCATTTGCTAATCTGCTTTTAGGCCTTGGTCTTTCTTTATTGGTCAGAAAGTTCACATTATACTCCAATTTGCAAGATATGGTGCAAACTATTTCCTCTTTGTTCTCACTACTCCTCAAACTGGTTTTGTCCATTTCCAGGTCTGAACTTCTTTAACTGTCCACTGGTCAATTGTTTCTAAGGATGGGGTTACGACCAGTATGAAGCCTGTGCACCATTTCCATCCTATGCCTGTATTCCCTTACGCTGCATCCTGTTTTTCCACTTCTCTGGGCTTCTGCTGTTATAAGAGGCATATATTTCTTCATACTGTATTATCAAATTAGTCATATTTTTTTTTCAATTTATACAGAATAACTTCTTGTTTCTGTTATCTGTATAAAAACTATGGTAGTACCACACAAAGATAAGCAAAAGTAAAACATGGACTCCTGATCACAAAAGAAGTTGCTGCTATAGCAAAACCAAGAAAAATAAAACCTCCAGACAGGTCAAGAGCAATTCAGACTGAGCCTCACAAGTCTCAGTCCTAAGGTCTTTAAAGTCAGGACTGAACATGTGGCTTAATTTCACTTACAAACTCTCTACCTTTTCCTCCCCAGCAGTGTAGGGAGATGGGGAACGGGGCTTGTGGTGAGTTCATCACACATCTCTGCTACTCCCTCCTTTGCAGGGGCATGACTTGTCATACTATTCTCCTGTTCCAGTGTGGGATCCCTCCCACAGGAGACAGTCTACACACTTCTACAACGTGACTCCTTCATACAGGCTGCAGCTCTTCACAGATTGTTCCTGCATGGGATGCAGTACTTCAGGAACAGACTGATCCAGCATGAGTCCCCTATAGGGTCACAAGTTCTGCCAGCAAATCTTCTCTAGCATGGGCTTCCCATGGGGTCACAGCCTCCTTCAGGCATCCACCTACTCTGGTGTGGGGCCCTCCAGGGGCTGCAGATGGATCTCTGCTCCACTGCAGAACTACATGGGCTGCAGGGGCACAGTTGCCTCACCATGGTCTGCACCGCAGGCTGCAGGGCAATCTCTGCTCTGGCACCTGGAGCACCTTTTCCCCCTCCTTTTTCACTGAACTTGGGGTCTGCACAGTTGTTGCTTTTGCATATTCTCACTCTTCTCTTCGGACTTCTGCTGGTGCTGGAGCAGGGAGATTTTTCTCCTTCTTGACTACATTATCTGAGAAATGCTGCCACCATCACTGATGGGCTTGGCATCGGCCAGCAGCAGGTCCATCTTGGAGGTGGCTGGCATTGGCTCTGCTGGACACGGGGAAAGCTTCTAGCAGCTTCTCACAGCAGCCACCCCTATAGCCTCCTCACTAAAAAAGCATGTGAAAAGAGTCAAACAAAACATATCAGAGCTGCACAATGGAAAATTTGTCCTTATATAACTAGAATGACCTGTGTCAGATAATAGATGTTTATCACTTCCGTGTATGTGAGGACTGATTAGTCCAAAAAACGCATGCAACTATAAAAAAATTATTTCTCAAAAATTAAACTCTTCTTTTTTGTTCCAAAGAAGCTTTATCTAGGGTTTGCTGGCTTTTGATTGATTGTGCAGGTATTTGTACAAGCCAATAAAATGACTATGCTTTTTTTCTCATTAATGAGAGACGACACAAGTAGAGAAAATAAAGTTTTTATTACCAAATGAATAGCACAGCAGGGTATGATTTGATAAATAGAACATTTCATTTTACCTCATGGGCCTTCCTACTGCAGTCCACATCTCCTGAGTAATTTAATGAACTGTGGTGGTTGAACCAGTGCCAGTTTTAATACTCAACATTTTAATCAGCTAGCAAAATAAGTTATAACTGAGCAACACTTGAATATCACTTCAGTGCATAAAGGAATATGTTGCAGAGAATGATGCTTGTTATTCTGGATGAATTAGAGAAATTGCTACCTCTGCTGGACATAACTTGCTGGACGTGGGGGGTTGTTATTATTTCCCCTGTGCCAAGCATTTGAATTTTGCTCTTTAAAATCTAATAAGGTTTACTCTTCTGTTGACCTGGTCTTCCCTTATCTGTATTATCTTCCCATTATTTTCTTACTCAATGTTGACTTTACTGCTGGCATCCAGTGTAGGTTTGGAATTGCAAGCATCACATTCACAGACACGGGTGTATATATGTGCACTGGTGTGCATGCTTATTATTTGCACTAATCCAGGCTTGTAACTGCCACAAAAAGCACAGTCCAAGAACGCCTACAGAGTAGGGGACATTCTTCTGAAGGAATGAGGGTTTTTTGTTATATTGTCCTTGTACTCTTAGTTTCCTATAACCTCAGCTCACAGTGTCCTCCGTCCTTGCAGGGATAGGTTGAAGAAAGGTGGTTTCATTTTTCTCTGTTGAGCGTTTCTAGTTCCCGCTGTAAACCCAGCTGCTGGTCGGAGGCACTGTAGAGAAGGTGGGGCAGGGTGTGTGTGGCTGGGTTTGATAGATCTCTTCCTAATTACGAGAAGTAGAAAGAGCAACAGAACTAAGATACTGAAAGTCAGTGGGCTTCCAGAAAATTAGACAGTAGATTTTGGCTTTCTGTTCTCATCCGTTCATTCAGCCCAATAATGGAAATTGTCATCAAAGTGGCCTAGAGCCTGTTTAATTTGGCATAAGCATTTTACAAAAGACTGCCCTACTTTTCCTCCTGCTTGTTTTAGAGAATAATACGAAAGGGGGAAAAAAAAAGAAGAAAAAAAGATTTAACACTGAAATGTTCTTTTTCTCTTTCCAAGTAGGAAATGAACAGAATCCATTTACACAGCTATTTTCTGCTTTATATCTTAGTCACTGCAAAAAAGGGGAAGGAACGAGTATGAAAAGTGGAAGACAGAGTTTTCATTCAAATTATGTTAAAGGGATAATAGTAAATCTATCTCTTATATTTGTAATGGGAAATTGATGGATACACATTTTCTGTTTAAGAAAAACTACAGCACTAGGGATCAAGTTTTTCCTGATGAAAGGAATCAGTGCTTGTCAGGTATTTGCATACTTGCTGTTAATTTTGACAACACTCATATTTTAATCCCAAATATTTGCGTTGACCAAATACTATTCAATCAATAATTGCTGTGATTTATTTCATAGCTAATTTTAATAATTATTTCTTCTGCATTGCAAAATTGTTGGACTTGCATGTTCAGACACCTTTCTGACACCTGTAATGCCATATTATATGTAATTCCTTTGTACAAGGCTATGCAACCTTACTAACTAATTTTAGAGGTGTATTAAAAGAAGTTTAAAATGCATGTCATGTTCACAATAGGTCTTTCACAAACAGCCTTTTTGTGTAACATTGAAACTTTTACAACCATAGTAGCTGCACTGTACTATTGTGTTGCCATAATCCACTGTATATCTACTCTGAATTTTCTCCTCTATTGTTTCCTCCTACCCTATTATTTGTCACTTTACTTAATTTCTATATTTGATACAGTGTCTATTGTTCTAATGGAAGGTTTCTAATAGCCTTCAATGGGTGTTGGATTGACTGCACTTTGAGCCTTTATGTCTGAACAAAAGTACATACGATAAGTTCATCTGTAAATCAATTACTTCAGAAAAAATATTTTAAAACCTTACATTAAGATTCTTGTTCTAGATGCATAAATGATCATACACTCCTTATTCAGTTGCTAATATATTAGTCAAAGAATATAGTCTACTTTTTGAGTGTTTGCTTTGTAATTATTTGTATTTAAATATTTGTATTTATTTATATGTTGGTGCTTTTAAGGATGTGTTTAGTAGGAATTCTACTGTTCATTCAATTGTATCAAAATGCCTAACTTAAAAATCAGTCAATTTCTTCAAGGTATTTTATTATAGCTAGTTAAACTACTGTGATGATACCATTGTTTGATACCCATGGTTTGAACTATTATTAGCTCATATATATTATAGGTTATCCAACTGCTTCAGCTTTTCTATTGAAAATCTCATATTTAGCTAAAATACATATCTTAGAAAACTCCATTTTGATAGAGACAACCCACCACTTTTCAAAGTTCTCCATACTTTTAGTCTTTGTTAAAAACATACCTACATTCTTGTTTTGTTTTAGTGAGCATTCCTATATTATGTCTTTCTTAAAATAAAAAAGAAAGGGTCCTTTTGCACCTACTTCTACTTATATCCTTGTAAAGATACTGATCATTGCAATTAACTTTGTCTTGGATAGGCAACAAAGATGCATACCAGGAACATATGCAATACTCCAAAAGAAACCTCTTCATGGTCAAATACCTGACTGTCTTGTTTATCATTAATGGAATTCCTAAACATATTGCTAGTATCTGGTCTTTTTTTTTTTTTT
>VZRZ01002089.1:1244839-1318208 GCA_013398175.1 Climacteris rufus | reverse complement strand
TTTTTTTTTTTTTTTTTTTAATTTCATCAGATCTGCTTGACAAAATTTATTTCCTACAGAGCCCTGTTGACTAAATTTAGCACAAGGCCTGTTGGCTGGTTCCTCATCAGCCCAACCCCAGTATTTTTGGGTTTGTTGTTTGTTTTAAACTATTATCTATAATACTGGACTGTATTTGAGCTGATCATCTGGATTTTTCTTTTTTGGCGTTTACTCAAAGGAGCTTTCTGGTACTATAGATGCATTTTCCAAGATGTATTAAAAACTGATCTTGACAGACAGATGTTTGTGTAAATTACCAGGACCTGTCAATGCATAACTATAATGCTTTTTCCGAAGTTACTAATTGGCTTGAAAGTGCATCATTATTTCCTAGATATTACAAGCAAGCAAACCAATAATACATAATTGCTTTCTTGTGATCCCCATTCTGCTTTAATGTTAGCATTGTAGCTGTATTTTTATATTTTATCGTAAACAATTTTTTTACTGGAAATAAATTTTATCCAGTGAGTGTCTTAGAGCTTATTGGAGAACACAAATTTTTCCATAATATAAATAATAACTAATTACAGAGCAGGCAGGCAGGCAGGCAGGAAGGAAGGCAGGCAGGCAGGCAGGAAGGCAGGCAGGAAGGAAGGCAGGCAGGAAGGCAGGAAGGAAGGCAGGAAAGCAGGAAGCACAGCAGGGGGNNNNGCAGGAAGGAAGGCAGGAAGGCAGGAAGACAGGAAGGGAGGAAGACAGGCAGGAAGGCAGGAAGGAAGGAAGGCAGGAAGGAAGGAAGGCAGGAAGGCAGGAAGGAAGGCAGGCAGGAAGGCAGGCAGGCAGGAAGGAAGGCAGGAAGGGAGAAAGAGTTAATAAGGTTATCTTAATCAAAAGAAATCATATGTTTTTTAATATATTTTACATAATTGGCAGAGCAAAATCCAGGTATATATCATTTGCTGAAATGAGAAATCATTGTGGTAAGCACTGTAAGTGTTTTGTCCTGAGGGGGAAAGCACGGAAGACAGATCAACAGAGAGTATTGTAAAATTCTTTGTGGATTCTATGTCTGATATAATTTGTAAGCTGTTTACTAAAATATTAAACCTTTTTATCTTTGAAGATTGAAGACAGCCAAATTAGATTCTGGCACATAGACTTGTAGAAGAATTAGATAGCTTTGTTATTGTAATGAGGTCAGAAATAATATTTCTTGGGTTTTGTGAATTGCTAATTTAATTCTTGAGAGCAATTTGCATTCAAGGGCATTCTGCAGTTCCATTTTTAGTGGAAAAAATCAATATTTTATTCTCTTTCTTTAAAATATTGCTTGCAAAATATACAATGCTTGGCTTGCAAACAACAACCTTCACCGGGGTTACCCACCAGCTGTCAGATATGGATGAGGAAAGTTGATCTGTAATTTGGAAATGAAACACCATAATGTTGCTATGAGAACTTATCATTAAGCCTAATTTTGAAAGCTTTTTTGACTATAAAACTGCTAGACAAGTAAAATATAAGCCAGTCATTGAAGCATGCTATCTGCATTATTTCTTCTATAATGTGAGTAGTGTTCACTTTACTATCAAGATTTGTATTTTGAAATGAACATGCATCCACTTGTTCCACCCATAGCTATAAACAGGCATGTAATTGGGAGGGGTTTTTCAAATTAATATAGAAATGACAGCTGTTTTCCTCAGATGCATTAAACTGGAAAATATCTTGCCTGTCTCCTCCCAAAGACCTCAGAGCTAGTAGCCATCATGAAAATATGACCTAAGACATTCCAGTGTGTTTCATGGCACAAAACACTTGAATTGGACAACTTACTTAGACTTTTCAGGTACTAAATCCTGAGAAATTACTGAGAATGATCAATAAATAACTATTACTCTCTTTCTCTCTTTCTCTGTCTCTCTGTCTCTCTCTCATAATTAATTGAAATCAGTAGAGCCTAAATTGGTGGAAGACAATAGAAAATATGATAGCAAAGATACAAAAGTACTTCAAGCAAGTAAGATTTTCTGTAAAGTAAGGGATGGAGTTTTAACTTATATGGATATAGACCAGCTGGTGAGCACTTTTTTTTTTTCCGTAGAAGTTTAAATGAAACATCAGATCCATGAATCACAGGTGAGAAAGTCAATTTAAGCTGCTTATTTTACTGGCAATACAGTCTTACTCTCTAAATTATGTCTCTCAGGCAGAGATTTTGCAACACACACTCAGCAAGCACTGAGGCATCTGAAACATTCAGGTGTTTAGTTCTCAGAGAGGCTAGAGAGTGCAACACAAGTTCTGCAGGAAGACCCCTGCTCTTCTGGGGTGGCAACTGGGGGTCAGGGAGGATAACGTTAGTGTTTACACACCTCAGTGTTTCCTCTAGTAATTTTCTTGTTCTTATTTAGCATCCCAGATGATGATTTGTCACCTTGGGTTATCAGCTAGGGTAGAACTTCTGCAATTCAGTCTGATTTTACAATCTCTGTGTTATTGTTCTTTGCCTATATTCTTATACTTTATCTTTTCCAAATCAATTTTATCCTGTCTGCCCTAGACTGTATGTATTCAAAAGACTATATGTAATAGAAAAGACCTTTCATAACAGCTGAGGGAGCCAAAAAAACCTCTGGAAAATATAGGTACTCCTTAGCCACCTTAACTCCTGCACCTTGCAGGGAGAATTTTTACTTCCTGGTCTCAGCGTGTTTTCACATTGTTGTTTGTCTTATGTAGTCTGTGTCACAGCCTCATTCTGATGAAATCTACTTTAACCTTTTCCTTCAGGCATGCATCATCAAGGTTATAATATTCTCTTTGACCTCAGATTTTAGTTAAAGGACTGTGTACCTAACCAGGTCAACTGAGACCATGCTGGGATATTTTGCTCAATTAATGATTTCACCTTTGTTTTCTCAAAAGACTTTTGGTATGCTGTAGCGCAGCACTTTCTCTTATTTTGTTTTCTTCTGCTGTCTCCCTGTACAGTGTACTTTCATTTAATTCAAAGTGTTCAAACAAGTTCTCACACAGATAATCCAAGCAGCGACATTTGTCTAAATTCTACAGAACAATGCTTCATTTTTCATATATTCTAACAAAATTTTTGTTTCCATAATGCTATCCCAGTTACATATATTGTCTAATAAAATATCTTCACTGCCCACTTGTAACTCATCCAATATGCTATCTTTCTACAGCTATAAAATTTATCTTGAGTTTGTGCATTTTTTTTCAGACCACAAATTGTATATGAGGAAGGGGAGATGTAGCTCCAAAGAAAAAAATAACCCAAACAAAATGTGATCTGTGCTGGTTTCAGCTGGGATGGAGCTAATTTTCTTCATACCAGCTTGTAAGGTGCTGTGTTCTGGATTTATCCTGAAAACAGTGTTGATAAAGCCAGGATGTTTTATCTATTGCTGAGCAGTCCTCTCACAGCATCAAGGCCTTTTCTGCTTCCCAACACACCCCACCAGTGAGGAGGTCGGGAGTGCACAAGATTTTGGGAGAGGACACTACTGAGGCAGCTGACCCCAAATGACCAGAGGAATATCCCACACCATATGGGCTTATGCTCAGCTTATAAAGGTGGAGGAAGAAAAGAAAGAGTGATGGCAAGTAATTATTCAGGTGTAATAAAATCCCACTTTCCTGAAAAATGGCTGAATACCTGTTTGCCAATGAGAAGTATCAATTTTTTTTAATTTTATTATACTGAAGTGCAGGTTTTGCTTTCCATATTAAATTTTTTTCATCTTGACTCATGAGTTTTCTCATTTTTACCCTTCTGATTCCCTCCCCCATCCCACTGTGGGGGAGTGCGTGAGAGGCCACATGGGGCTTAGTTGCCTTCCAAAATTAACCCACAACATGATTTTAAGAAGATGGAGTGGGGTTCAGGCAATGCCAGTACTTTTGATTTATTTATCAATGGCTTTTACCAGAGTTTTACAGAGAGTGAGAATAAGGGGAAATAAACAGTTTCAGAATACCTCTGTGATGGATTTATATGCCCTGGTGCCAGTGAGTGGAGTAAAAAACACCTTAAAGGAAGGAAGACATTCAGAAGAAATCTGTACTTTTCTGGAAGAGAAAAATAAGCCTCCTTTATTTAATTTCTGAGAAAAGTCCAGAAAATTTCTGAAGAAAAAAATTAATTATAGTTAATATGCATAGCCCCTTTCACAGAAATACACCATGACTTTGCTCTAAGACGTTTTGTAGAAGTAGTGTGAATGGTCTCAAAAGGCTATCACAGTAATTTCCAGACTGTTGAATGCAAGGCTTCAAGGACCAGTTCCTGTACCTTAGACCAAATGGCTTATGTTAGATACCAGATGATGACTCAAGTACTTCACTGGGCAGCCTTTTCCACTGCTTGATAGGATAAATCTGTGGAGAAATATTTTCTAAACTAAAATCTAAACCTCCTGTAGTGCAACTTGAGGCCATTTTCTTTTCTCCTACCACTTGTTCATTGGGAGAAGAGGCTGCCCCCCACCTGGCTACACCTTCTTTTCAGGTAGTTACAGAGAGCAATAAGGACCCCCTTAAGCCTCCTTTTCTCCAGGCTAAACAGCCCCAGCTCCCTCAGATGCTCCCCACAAGACTTATCCTCTGAACCCTTTCCCAGCTTTCTTACTCTTCTCTGGATATGCTCCAGCACCTCAATATCTTTCTGGCAGTGAGGAGCCCAGAACTGGACACAGGATTTGATGTGTGGCCTCACCGGTGCTGAGTACAGGTCGACTATCACTGCCCTGGTCCTGCTGGCCACACTATTGCTGATATAGGCCAGGATGCCATTGTCCTTGGCCACCTGAGCACACTGCTTGTAGTGCCCTCTACAGTGTAAATTTTGTTCCTATGCTTTTTCAGTTCAGAGTGCTTGATACAGCATGAAAAGTGTGTTGCAGGCCACCAGAGCTATGTTTTAACAGCACAATAAAATGCACATGCTGGGTGCTCAAGCACGTTGTGCTGGTTTACATGAGGTATTTTTTCCTTTGTTTCTAACTGAGAAGGGGAGGGGCAGAGCCCTAGGAGTAGTTCTTTGCAAAAAGAGCCAGTCCTGTAGAGCTCCAAGGACTGACATACCCCAAACCCAATAGACAGCTCAAGTTTCGCTTTTTGCAATGACACATCCAGGAGAAGGCATTAAGGATGGGCTGTTTCCTGTCCTCCCAGAGGAGAAACGGCAGGGCAGGCCGGGCCGAGGCGGCACAAATCCATGTGGCCAGGCTCCACTGGGCCCCTCTGGGCTGGCCCAGGACTGGAGCCAGCCACACTGGAGCTGTGGCCACCACACCAGGGTCAAAAAAGCCTGGAGCCGCGCAGGGCTGCCAGGGCCACGGGCATGTGGCACGGCCATGGGACAGGCTGGACCCATGCACAGTTGATCTACTTCCATCTGGCTAGCGACAAACTTTATTTTGTATAGCTGCTTTTACTCACGAGCTGCGTTACAAGCGGAGGAGCAAAGCTGGTGGCAGCAGAACTTTCTCTTGACACCCAGCATGATGCTGGTAACATCCGCAGCAATGGACACTGCTACACGGTGGCGGTGGGGGCCACGTGGATGGCAGCAAAAGCATGGAGCAATTCCCCAACATAAAATCTGAACTGAATTGACTTTTCTCAACGCTGCAAAGATCTCGTGGAAGTTCCTCCTAGGCTGGTAAAAACTCATTAACTTTGGTGATTGGGGCAACAAGTTCTTTCCCCTTTTATTTTCTCCCTTTGGTTTGGAGAAAAGAAGTGATCATGAGAGAAGGACCACATGTTTGATAAAGGAGGAGGGGGAGGGGAGACTCAGACATTAAAACTGGATCCTTTCTGCAGGCCATGGTAAAATTACAGTAAATTAAACTGGTTTTCCCTAAGATTCATGAGATGCATGGGGGGATAGAGAGAGCAAAAGCTATACTGAGCAAACGGAAGACTTAAACAGAGAACAAAAACTCTTGATGTTAGAAACAGAAGAAGACAAAGGAAAAAGAGAACCTTTGCTTCTGACATTAGAACAACTCATCCTTAACTCCTGGCCCACACAAAGTCAGTTCTTGGGATGACTGCACTCATTCAGGGGAGGGTTTTTACATGGTAGCAGGTTGGGCGGAATGCTACCTCATGCACTATTAAAACACAGTAAAGAAGATTATATTCCCTGCAGGAAAAGGCATTCCATAGTATAACAAAGAAAATCTCCTCCATGTGTGTATTGCTGCGTGTTTGGTAAAGAAATAAGAACTGTGAGTGGAAAAGGAGAAAACTAAGGTGCTTTGTACTTATTCTGTTACTTAAACATTTTTGCTAATTTTGTTAATAAAAATAGTTTATAATTTTAAGCTAAGCCTGATGTTTGCCTCAAAATATTTCTCTCACAAATTCTTATTCTCAATCATAAATGTTCAGATAATTTTTTTTTGTGAGTTATTTTAAACCCATGACACAGGTGTTACAGGGGTAGTATAGCAGCCCTATGGAAAGAAGAAACAATGAAAGTAGTGCAGAATAGTGCTAGCTTTTCCTTTTTTATTATTTTTCCTTTTTTCTTTCTTTTTTGTTTTTTAAGACCAAATACAGAAACACTACTGGTTCTTTTCTGACAGAAAGGTGATTGCAATGATCTGTATGATAGCTGGGAAGCAAGCTGACAATTAAGCAGTACGGACAAACAAGGGTTCAGTGCCTAAGTTTGCTCCCTGGTGAATGTAATTGTCACTGTAGACATCTACTATCTATTGCTAGATGATCTCTAAACCAATCTACCTCAGCCATGTTGCACCTGCCACCTAAATGGAACATACCTGGGGGCAGTTAGCAGTCATGATTTCAAAAGTACATTTCCTATACAAATCCTTTTTTCATAAAGTCTGAAACCAGAAGAATGCTGTAATTAAATCTATACGCATTGTACCTGTCATTCTTCAATAGCTTTGTACCTACTGATGTAAGTTATGCCAAACTTAATCATCTGGAACTGCTGCTGCCAAGGTGCACTTTGTTTCCATGTGATTTCTGAAATGCAGAAACCTTTCCATATGTCTGTCACTTAGCAACTTGCTTTGAAGTCCTTTGCCCTTTCCCATTAACCCCGAGGACAAGAGTACCATGAAATGTTTCAGGAGTTTCATCTTTTTTTCAGATGGCTATCAGTGACAGCTTTAGATACCAGAAATGTTCCCAGGAAGGCTTCCTCATTTGAGAGCTCAACATTTTTTTGTTCTTCCCTTAACAAAAAAATGCACTTTGCAAGCTGTAGGCTATGTTTATTTATGCTGTAACACCCCTGGGTTACACAGGGATCAAATTTATGCCACATGTGTAAGCTAACATGAGGATCTTCACTAACATTGTAATAAGAATATTTCACTCTGAATGGCAAAGTTGATTCAAATGTGTACTATGACTGCTTTTCAGTGTTATCTACTCGTGTTATCAACTTTCATGCAAAAGGGTGGAGAATCAGAGAAACAGACTTAAGCAGATTTGATCACACAGATTTTTAATGAAAGCATACTAATCTGTAGCAAGCTTCAAGTGGTAAGGAAATAGCTCAGTTTTATTAAAGCAAAATTCAAATACCTCTCTGTGATGGTGAAGGTGCAATAAGCAATGTTATATGAATTTTGCACATGCCAGAAGGGCAAAACAATTTAAAAAATATGTTAATAATTATTCAATAATGATCAAGTGTTAAATTAAATAACCCTACAAGTGCAGTGTTTGTTCAGAGAAGTTTCTCTATACTTACTTGTAGAAATTTTGCTGTATATTTTTGGTAAATATGGGTATAATCACTTGACTAAATGCGCTTGTATTTCTATGGCTTAACAAACTACTGCCTAGAAACTGAGACAGTTGACCACATTCTTGATCTTAATCAGTGCCATTTATAAGTCACATATATTGGCCTCCTTTGTATTTAATTATATAGTGTAAGGGCAAAAGAAGTTTTGAGATTATAAATGCAGATGCAATATGAAAAAAACACATTTATCTTATGAAAGAGATAGCACGATTTATTTGACTAAGCTGAATATCCAGCTTTAAAATCCCCATTTTACATCTAACAATAGCTTTTGTTTATTTAAACTGTTAAAAATATTTAATCAACATGTTTTTCAAAAGCTTGGAAAATTAGTGTGGTTTATTATTATGTAAGATTCATATATGAAAGTGGGTCTAAACTTTGAAAAGGGCTTATTTTACATCCATGAGTAGTAAGTAATAATTTTTAATAACACTATATACATTCAGGAATATAGGAAGGATTAGAGAATGGCAAAAATAGTATATGATTGTTCTATTATTTTCTCCAAGGCAACAAAACAATACAATGTAATGATAATAAGGAAAAAAAAATCTCTCATACTTAAGCTTTAAAATTATTCTGTGGTAACATAGACAAAAACTGTGAAAAACATGAATATGAAAGTATATCTTGACTACATGTTTAACTGAAACCAGTGAAAACCCCTGCCTACCAGCTTCAAACATCTACTCAAAGAGATATTTTCTCGAGCAAGTGGTGAATAACTACCAGAATTTTAAAAGGCAATATCTAAGGCAAATATGTAGTTGTATATATTATTTATGAAAACCTTTTATCTAACATTTAGGGATCTGTTAGTACAATGATTGTAGAACATGGGAGGCAAGTAATCATTTCTCCTGGAGGTTTTTCTATCAGGAACACTAAAACTTTAAACACAATTTCAAAGATCTTCACTTTGCAGAAAAAATTCTCAACTATTTTATTAAAAAGGGTCTTAGCCATAAAGATTTCACAGCATTTACAGGATTATTATGTCTGTGACTTGCATGGAAAGCTTATATTTTATTTTTACCTTAAAATTGCCATTGATCAACAGTATTTTCAACATACTGTAGCACATTCAGTCAAAAGTCAGAAGCAAGAATAAGGAAAAGCAATAGGGCATATGTATTCTAAAGGAAAAGTTACCTGTATAAAAGGAAGTTTTTATCAAACCAGGAGGCTAAAGATTTGTACTTGCACTAGCCCTTTTGGCTTCTGACACATAACTGCAAACCAAATTCATTTTTCTTCAAATGTGTAACACATAGGCTTCATTTTTGCATTAGCTGCATCAGAGTATGTCATGCTTATTTTATTCTTTTACTACAGCTTTTAAAATTATTCTTTTTATATGGAGTTTTTGATATAGTTTTCTACATAGGTCAAAATTATGTTCCTTCTGTACTGCTGTCTTCTCTTTTTAAGGTTGTTTTTCTATACAGGAGCATCATATGTACCTTGTTCAGTATTTTGGTATTATACTTGTTTTCCATTCATTGTCTTGAGCTACTTAATAATTTGCCTGCCCTAAATTTTGAAAGTTCCCCCATGTCAAAACCAAGTTTTCATGAATATGCTTTGAGAGCAATTTCTGTGGTATGAGCAGGATCTCCACTCTGTTCTGTTGTGGTCCCTCTGCAGCCTGATGCTGACTGCTTCTCAGAACTTCAGAAGAATTTGTGAAATCAGCCTACATCAACTCTTTTCTGTTACTTTATGTTATAGTAGGGAGAAGAAAGTGGCAAAATAAGGGCAGTAATTAGTGCTATAATTTGTGGCATCCAGATCACTGGGGCTTTGGCTGGTCTTTTATTTTCTAGCTGAAAGCCAGTTTAAATACATTTTTGCTTTAAGATTACAGAGTTTTCAAGGAATTTTAGTAACATATTTCAGCCAGCCAAAGAAAATTAATGCTTTAAATGTTCACTAACATGGTTAATTAATCAACTTTTCCCATCCCCAGTAACCATCAATCCCAACAGACTTAACAACAACCTGTTACCCTTTGCTGCTACTGATAGGATAAATACCCATCCACATAATAAACTCTGAGAAGAAGAAACACAGGTAGCTTTGATGAAAAAATCTTTTAAAGATATTCCTAGAGAAATGTGACTTCTTTAAGTACAGTCCATAAATGCTTATAAATTAAGTAATCTCTGAGGTCATATGTATTCTGATGTTTGACAATAACTCCCTAGGCAATAGGTACTTTCCTGCCAATTCAAACAAGACTAAATTGTACTGACTAAATATATTGGCATAATCTGTTTATTAAGTCTTTGTTTAAAAGAGAATGAGCACTTTTTATTTACTTTTTGGCGGATAACATTTTAGTATACCTTACTATTTCTGCCATAAAATTATTCAATGCGAATGTAGATATGCCTGTAAGTTACTCTGTAGGGACCTGCCACTAATATTTGAGGGACTTTTCCACTTAAGCATTTTTAAAAGTGTACCTTTCTTCCTACCTGTAGTTTCCTTCTCTGTTTCAGCTTTCGAAAGACACAAAGAACATATGACAATGGGATTCTGAGCACAATGGGTGCTCTGTTTCTGTATTTCCTTTATGGAATGTAGCAAGGTTCATCATCAGAGAATGTGAAAAGGAGAGAGACAGCATCTTCTCTGAGATTCAACAGTTTGAAGAAGCCCCACTATCACGATACATGCAACCTCTGGAGAAAGTGAAGGATGGAAGATGGTGACTTCTGGTACAAAAAAGAAGGGTCCTGACACATCTAAGTGTTTACAAAGGCAAAATAGGTTAATGCTCAAAAAAGTTGACGAGAAGCTACTACAGGGGCAAGAGACACACAACTGTCAACCATCTAGATATATTTTTTGCCCTCCAGGGGCCAGGATCCTGGATGTTTTGTGAGGACTGTGGAAGCTTTTCTACCCTTCTGACTATCCCAGAAGTAGTTCTCTTTCCAAGAGCTCAGCATGCTGGAGTACCTCTCTAAAGTGCCTGTACACTAATGTATGCAATTACGGGGAATACACATGACAAGTTAAAGATCTTTGTGCAGGTCCAGGGCTTTGATCTTACTAGGACTGGGGAAACATAGTGGGATGGCACCCATGACTAGAGTGTGGCAATGGAGGGATAGAGTCTCTTTAGGAAGGACAATATCTGGTCTTCAGGGGGAAACTTTGACCACTCTCATATATGCTAAAGGGACAACACAGCTGAAGAGTCTAGGAGATTCCTGAAATGCATCAATGGTAAGTTCCTCTTCCAAGATGAGCCAGTGAGGAGAGGTGGTCTGCTGGTTCTCGTATCACCAACAAGTTCGAACTTGTTGAGGATGTGAAGATCAAAGGCAACTTTGGTGGCAATGACCATGATAAAGTTCCTCAGGGCAGAGGGGACAGTGAAAAACAAGCTCACAACCCTGGACTTCAGGAAGGCAGACTCTGGCCTCTTCAAAGATCTGCTTGGAAGAGTCCTGTGAGATAAGACTCTGGAGGAAAGGGGGACCCAAGAAAGCTGGTTACTCTTCAAGGATCACCTCATCCAAGCTCAAGTATTCTATTCTAACAAATACAGTCAGGTAAAAATGTCAGGAGGCCCGTCTGGACGAAAAAAAAAAAAGAGACCACAGGTAAAGGCTGGAGTGAGGAAGATGTCAGGGAATACTTAAGCAAACTGAACATACCTCAGTTCACAGATCCTGATGGGATGCACCCACAAGTATTGAGGAAACTGGCAGATGTCATTGCAAGGCCACTCTTGATCATCTTTTATCAATTGTGGCAATTGGGAGCATTACTTGGAGGAAAGCAAATGTCACTCCTAATTTAAGAAGGGCAAGGAAGCACGAGGAGCTACAAGTCATTCCGTTTCAGTTCAATCCTTGTGAATGTGATGGAACTACTAATCTTGAAAATCATTTGCAGGTACATTAAAAACAAGAAAATCATCAGGAGTAGTCAGGAGTACACTAAGGGGAAATCACCCTTGACCAGCTTGTTAAACTTCTACAATGAAATTACTAGCCTGATGGACAAGGAGAGAGTAGTGTATATTGTCTGCCTGTACTTCAGTAAGGCCTTTGACACAATCTCCCATACGATCCTCACATACAAGCTGTTGATACATGGACTGGATAAGCAGACCGTGAAGTGAGTTATTAACTCCTTGAATGGTCAGGCTCAGAGAGTGGTGATCAGTGACACAAAGTCTCATTGGAGTCCAGTTAATAGCAGTGTACCCCTGGGGTCAATACTAGCACCCTTTTTTTTTTTTTTCCCCAAAATATTAATTATCTGGATGAGGGAGCAGAGTGTACCCTAAACAAGTCTGAGGATGACACAAAAATGGGAGAACTGGGTGATATGCCAGAGGGTTCTGCTGCCATGCAGAGGAATCTCATCAGGTTGGAGAAATGGGCTTACAGGAACCTCACAAATTTTACCAAGAAGAAGCACCAAATCCTGCACCCAGGGATAAGCAATTTCCTGCCACCCAGTTGGAATTCAACCTTTTTTAAAGGGACCCAGGAATCCTGGCAGACACCAAGTTGAACATGAGCCAGCACTGTGCCCTTGCAGCAAAGAAGATTGTCCTGTTTGGCATTAGACAAAGTATTGCTAACAGATAAAGGGAGGTGATTCTTCCCCTCTGTTCACTGGTGAGGCCTCTCCTGGAGTGCTGTGACCAGTTCCAGGCTCTTTAGTATGAGACCCAACAAGGGGCCACAAAGATGACTAAGGTACTGGAGCCTCTCACCTATGAAAAAAGGCTGCAAGAGCTGGTGCTGTTCAGCCTAGGCAGAGAAAGCTCAGAGGAATCTTATCAAGGTATATGAATGACTAAAGAGAGGATGCAAAGAAGATGGAGCCAGGCTCTTTTTAGTGGTGACCAGTGATGGGACCAGAGGCAATGGGCACAAACTGAAATACAGGAGCTGATGTCTGAACATCGGGGAATATTTTTTTCACTGTGAGGGTAGCTGAGAAATAGCACAGGTTGGAGTATCCATCCTTGGAGATATTAAAAAGACATCTGAACAGGGCTTTGGGCAACTAGCTCCGGCCCCACTAGATCAGTCTGGGTGGTTGAACGAGATGACCTCCAGAGGTCGTTCCAACCCCAACCATTTTGTGATTCTATGACAATTCCTTCCTCACTCATTCTACCTATTTAGATAACACTACTGTACACACCTCATAGACTCAAACCTGGACACAAACTTGGACCATGACAGCTGGTAGAATACCTAGTGGCTTCTCAAATAACTCTGAAGATGCTTTTCCACAGAAAAATTCTAAGTCACTTGATGTTTGTCATTATGTAACTTAAAGCAGCACATACTCTTCTTTCTGAAATATCTCACCAAGTTCTAACAATAGATAACACTTTTGTCTATAAAGATGCTCTTGGCAGGACAAACCTGTTTCTCCCTGCCAAGTACACAGTGATCTAGTGGCTCACCTGATCTTCTCCAGCCAGTTCTTCTTTAACCTATCAATCAAAAAAGTAAGATTGCTCTTAATGGGGGCATAGCCATTTCCTCTTAGCAAAATAACACATCTTCTCTCATTTATTCAAATTATAACTTCACCATAAATCAGCCCAATTAAGAGACTTGTTTTCTTCTTTTTGTTCTTTAAAGCAGATGGATTTTTTCTATAATGACTTGCAACATAGATTTGTCTGTTTTATTTTTAATTTCTTTTCAGTTCTTTAGTATTCCTCCTGAGCTCTGCTTCATCCTGCAGAACTTCTGAAAACAACATACCAAAAAGGTAACATGTGCAGTCCCACAGGACACCGGAGATAACAAAGAATTCCTGCTTTATACTGCACTATAAAAGCCAGTTTTATACTGGGAAAAACCTGTTAGATGGTTTTCCACCTTTGGAAGCATGAAGACATACTTGACAGTCACAATCCGGCTCCATCATTAAGATAAAGAAACATTTACAGTTGGCCATGGCAATGGATTACTGTCACTACATGCCGCGGGTAGAAGCGTGAGTAACTCGGAGCCTTCAGCAGCGGTCTCGTGACCTGAGAGAAGCGACTCAGCTTCACCCAGTCTCTGATTGAACCGAGCTGAGTCTGCATCAGAGCTCCCGCAGGATCTTGGCTCAGTTCATGCACAGTGGTTTAATTTAAGCAGGGAAGTAAAGAGACGAGGAAAGGTTCTTTTCCGCCTATTGCCAGCTACNAAGCGTGAGTAACTCGGAGCCTTCAGCAGCGGTCTCGTGACCTGAGAGAAGCGACTCAGCTTCACCCAGTCTCTGATTGAACCGAGCTGAGTCTGCATCAGAGCTCCCGCAGGATCTTGGCTCAGTTCATGCACAGCAGTTTAATTTAAGCAGGGAAGTAAAGAGACGAGGAAAGGTTCTTTTCCGCTTATTGCCAGCTACCCCCAGAGGCACTGCAACTAACATTTCTAGCATCTCTCAGTCTGTACCTTTCCCTGCAAATATTCTGGGAATTGAGCCTTACAACGTTCTCATAAATCATGCAAATATATCATTTGAAAAATGAACAACCTTAGGCACAAAACTCTCAAATGATTTGCCCAAAGTCACACAACAAGTAAGCACCAGAGAATAACACCTAGGAATACTGATTCTTAATTCTGTATTCTAGCCACTGAACTCACTCTTTCATTTTGATGCACCCAAACTCAAACATACTAAGACTCTTGACCTGATTAAATTTGAAAACACTCATGGTAGATTTATTTTCTTCTTTACATATAACTTTTCTCTTTCAGTGTGCACACAAAACATTTACTACATTGCTGTTTATTAGCAATGCATTTATGCCCTAATATGCTACTTTTGCAAAACATTAATGTTACATAAAAGTTGTTGCCAGTAGAGTTCTTTTGTGAAACACGTGTTCCATTAAGAATGAAAGCAACAGTGTGTTCAATTTTTTTAAGCAAATAAATTAGCCACAGATATAGCTTAGTTTCTGAGGGCCATTTGTTCTATTATGTGCTGTGTGAAAAACCATTCCACACTCATCTCAGTATCATAGTGAATATTCAGACAGTTATTATTTTGGAGGCATTTCTTTTCTTCCTAGACATTGGAAGTCATGTTCTTTGTCTTCCAACATTTTCTTTAGTATAGCAGGCTTTATTTTTACCAGTCATTACCAATGCTTGAGCCAAGAGTTTTTAGGATCAAACTCACCAGAGACAACATTTTGGAGGACAGCAAAATCTAAGTATATTGGAATACCTAAATAGATAGAAAGAAAATATCACCCTTTTTCATCTGAGCTGAAGCCTAGGAATAGTTTGAACAAGATTTTTTGAGACTTTTTTTTTGCTCTTTAGGCAGCTATAACACAAAATGACTAGTTCATATTGTGCATGTCTGAGTTAGCAGTGTTCTATTTTCTACAGTGTCTCACTACTAGAAACATCTAGGTTTCACATCAACTACAGCAGGAGGAATTGGCTGAAAAGCAGTAGAGATTATATAAGTAACTAAATCACACCTTTTTTGGTGATTTTCAAATCAGAGCATGAGTAGCTCAATCCTGTGTAGTTTTTAATTTCTCATAACAGCTGTGGAATAGTAATAAATTATATGTGTCACATTTTTGTTTCACATTGAAAATTTTAAGAGCTTTCTGGCAATAAAACAATACATTGTGAACTAGAGTAATACTTTGTGGCAAGTTTTTTTGTTGTTTTCATTATATTACTTTTCATTTAGTTTCCATTTATCCTATTCCCACATGGGTGAAAGACAGGAAATAGGAAAGTAGCCATCTGCAAAATGAAAGATATTTTTAGGCAGAAATAATACTTTCTTTAACCTCGTTTTACTGAGAATTTCATGTAAATGCTAAGTAGTTTGTTCTTTCCTTGTTTTGTTCTTTTCCTTGTTTCCATAAAACAGAAGCACACATTTTATACCTCCACAGTAGTTTTAATTATTTCCCTCCTTCTATCATCTACTTGTATCCAGGCATTTTTGACTTATCACTCATGACCTCAGGAGAGTATTGTTCTTTCTTAATTCTGAGGGTATTTTTATCAGAGAAAACATTCTGGTGAGCATGGTTCCTGCATTTAGGAAACTGTGATCTTTAAACTTTTAATTTGCCACCCATTTCACACCTAAACTATTTTTCCAGACCTGCAAAGCTTTTGCATTCCTCCTCAGTAGAACTCAAGAACAAAAATTTTTGTTTCTATTTTTCAGATTTGACCTCTGGTTTGGCAGGAGAAACCTGTTATACTTTCATTGGTCCTACAGCTGTGTGGGTTAAGTGTTGTTATCTTTCTGCCTCTCACACAAGCAATATGGCCATTGACACTTTAGGGACAAATCCTGATAAAGCAGGTGTTGCAGTCATGTATGCCAGCAGATGCATTCTCTGTTTCAGTAAGGTTGTCAACTACAGAGGAATTCCACAAAAGGGAGCCTGGGGAATTTACACGGAGTACTGCACAATTTAACCCTGCTACTGATTATTTATTATGTGCATAAGCTCAGCATACAAGGGGCTTGGATAAGGGATTGTGAGATGTGGGCCACAGAAACCAGAACCATTATCCCTTAAGCATTATAGAATGAGATTCACAGAAATTTTAGAAGATTCATAAACCTTAATTTCTCTTTAATCTTACTTCCTAACAGAATTTAGGGAGGAACTGTTATTTTGTTTAAGATTGTTATTTTGTCCTTTATTTCTTAAAATCGTATAGCATCCAGGCAGAAATAAAATATGAAATATTTTGAGTAAGATATCTTAGTGTAAACTTCTATTATTGCCCAGTGCAGCAGAAACACATATGTCTCTATAGATTAAATTGTCTCACATTTTCTTCTTTCTTTACAGGGTGTGGAGGATAGTGAAACTTGAACCTCTGAAATCAAAGGAATAAAGTCTGAAGGAAATTGCAGAACTGGTTGGGTTGGAAGGGACCATAGTGGGTCATGTGCTCCAATCTCCTTGCTCAAGCAGGGTCATGCTAGAGCACATTGCACAGGATTGTGTTTAGACAGATCTCGAGGTTGAGGAGAGAGACTCCACAACGTCTCTGGGCAATTCGTTCCAGTGTTCAGTCACTCCCACAGTAAAGATATTCTTCCTCATATTCAGGTGGAACTCCCTGTGCATCAGTTTCTGCCCTTTGCCTCTTGTTCTGTTGGTTGGCACCACTGGGAAGAGCCTGGAAATATCCTGATGACACCCTCCCTTTAGATATTTATACACTTTAATGAGTTAACGTGAATGGAGATAGCTGGAATATAAACCATACATTTTCTGCAATATAGCCACAAGAAATCATTCTCAGCCATTGCCTACATCTTCTTTCTAAACCTCACTAATTTATGTCCAATTCTGTTGACTCAGGGTTAGTTGCCACAGCTGACCAATATTTGTCTGCAGTGTCCTCCCATAAAGGCTTTAAGTCAGATGAAAAACAGGCTTAAAGTGTCCATGGCTATTTTATGGAGTGGTCAGGGTAAACAATCCCAATAGTCTTATTTGACCATAAAAACTATGAGGCTTTGATCTCTTCCTTAACATTTCCCATCAGCTCTCTTCTTGATTTTCCCAGCATATCTCCACAGCATAGGAAGTGCTATAATGTTAGGATCTCCCAGAGGAACATCATAGTCTAATGATGAAAGAAAGGCAAAATCAGAGGAAAATGTAGAAACCATATGAAGAGTGTGCAAATGAGTTAAGAAGTATAAAGTATTTAAAAGATTCCACTGCACTAGCATTCTTGTCATTTCTATTTTTCACTTTGATGAAAAGCTGTATTTCTATAATCTGCTACATGGAGTCATTGGGATATCACCAGAAGGTCTCTGCCTTCCCAACTCCTCAATGATACATGCAGTGGGTTTTTCTAACTGTTCTTCTCTGAAGTTATCTGTACAAGTTTGCTGACAAATTCCATGGGTAAATAACTAATTTCTAAATAATGCTGGCAAAATCAGCATTGCAGGAGGAAGAGTGCTAATCAACACATAGACACATACTAAACAAATTAAAAAGTTCCAACCCAAATTATTTTCTTACAGAGGAGATGTCAAAAAATTAACACAGAAAACAATGACAAAGATTTAATTGTAGAATTGCTAATATGCCTTATATTATTAATTCTTTTATCTATGAAACATTCAAATAAGGCTCAAAGTCTAGCTTGATTAGATTTCTGCCATTCTGTGACTAAAGATTTAAAACTCCTAGATAACTAAATATTAAAGTCCCATCTCATGATAACCATAGCAGTTATTTCCAGTCTTGACAGAGATACATATTTTCAACATTTTACAGAACTAGAAGGTAGAAGAGAATCTATGTGATACACTAAATGTACAATTAAAATAAGGATGATAATATAGCATTAATATAATTTTTATTGTTTTTCATATGGCTGGGGAATAATAACATCAACCATTTTCCCTGATTGTTTTCCAACTATCTGTTCCACTTCACTGTTTCCTTATTGACAGTGTATTCCTCCACCCTTCTGCTCTGATTCTCTCCTTAGCTTGTCAGAGGGTTAGATCTAATTTCTGATTCAGTTGTCTGCCAGTTAGGTGCCAGCATACCACCCATGTTGGGATGGTGTCTGAACTCAAATTAGGCTCCCAGACTCTTACCTGATGCATGTTCTGTTAGAAGCTGTGCCCCTGGGCAGAGTGGAAGGTTCCTGGAGCAGAGACAGAGTGCACAGCAGAGGCATCCTACTCTCTTTGAGGAGCACCAAAAGGTTTTCAGTTTTCAAAAACAAAATCAATCTATGTTATGAAGACAAATGAAGAGAAAACACACATCCTATGAAAATCATTTCTGTAGAAAACTCTTCATCAATTTACTATGGGGGATTTTCTAAGAGAAGAACTCCCATTTTTCCTTGTTACGACACTACTATAAAAATGCAGACTTTAAAAAAGAAAACCAACAAAAATTTAAAAATGTAGGGTTTGTTACATTTTATTTGTGACAATAGCCTTATCAAGAAGATTTTGCATTAAAAAAAAAAAAAATATGAAGTTAGAGAAACTGTATGGAGAATTAAGCCTATTTTAAGCATTCTGGACACTAGCCCTTTGAAAAAGTCATCATAAAAGGAGGCTGTTGCTAGGATACTATGGCTACTATCATCAGGATAATGTGGTGGGCTTTATATACATATATATATATATTTTAAACAGGAAATATTGATCAATGAGAATCACAGACTATGAGCAACATTATCAAAGCTACCTAGTGTATTAAAGATTGAATGGAATATTCAATTTCATACTGAAAATCAAAAGTGAAGTTAGTCTTCAAAGTGAAGCCCATCAACGAGTGTCACAAGGAACAGCTACAATGCTTGTTAGCTGCTTGAACAGACACATAGCTCAGAAGTGAGCTAAGAACATAAGCCAGAGAGACTAAAGAAAAAGAGTGATCAGATGTTGCTACTGAGGTGAGAGAAGTGTGTAGCCATTTCATTCTGCTGGAATCAAAGACAATTAAAACCATAAGGACCAAAAGTGACCATAAATGGGTGCTGAATTAGTCTTCTGGTTGGGAATGGCTAGTTAGTTGAAATGATCAAAATAGAAGATCAAAGAAATATATGGACACTATACAGACCTGAAGTCAAAATAGGTTTATGGGCAAAAATATGACTCTGTTAAGACACCACAACTTCTCCTCGACTAGAAGAGGCCATTGGATAGTCTTCTATACATCTTCAGGTCAAATAAATTGTCCAATGTTCTCCAGGCTGTTCAGGTATCTATGCTATCTATTTCAGTGCAGTTTTGCCTTTGAGAGTCTGGGCCTGCAGTCAGAGCAGAACAGTTCACAAAGAAAATCAGCTTGCATTACAAATTTCCTATTCTGCCTGAGGAAGAATGCAAAGGTATTCTCTCCTAATTAAAATATGAATGCTGTCATCTGATAATCTTCCTTGTGAGAAATAACAAGCTCACTAATTAAATGTGCGATTTCTTGACATTTAAACAGGTCAATTCTTTTTTCCATGTGTCTGATCATTTATCTGAGGTGCTACTTTCAGGCGTGTTTATTATACTAGCCATAATTAATAACCAGCATAACAGACTCTTCTAAAACAGAAGGCTGAGTAATGTAGTTTTGTCCTTTTGCTCAACTGAAGTTATTTTAAACTAGACAATAACTATAATAGAGGATAGAGGTTTCATTAAGTCCTCATCATCTTTCTGGGCTTTCCATGTATGTTTTCTGACATCTGTCTTTAATAAAGCCACCTCTTTATTCCATTTGGCTTTAATGAACATTATTGCATAAAACTCCAAGAACATGGCAAGACAGTCAAACTTTAATTTAGTGATATTATTTCTGAAAAGGGTGCTACTGTAGCTAGACTGAAAATTCTGCAGGCACAGATTTTTATTTTTAAGAGCTTATGTGACTTCCATGGATGTAATAACTGAAAACAGGTCTTGATTTTTAGCACAATAGTAAGAATATGATAAATATTATTTTAAGTGTAGATTTCAACAAGTCAGTCTAAAATTAAATTTTCTGTTTCACCGAAAATTAAAATCTTCTTGAAATTTCCTTTAGTCTGAATAGGATTGAAAGGTACAAGTCTCCAAGCATTCTGCAAATCAAAATTTCAAATGCATTCCCATTTGAAAAAAACAGACCCAGACACTGTGAATTTACCAAGTTATTAATCACAGAATCACAGAGTATGCTGAATTGGAAGAGGCCCACTAGGATCATCCAGTCCAACTCCTGGCCCTGCAGAGCACCATCCCCAGGAGGCACACCATGAGCTTGAGAATGTTGTCCAAACACCTCTTGAACTCTGTCAGGCTGGTGCTGTGACCACTTCCCTGGGGAGCCTGTTCCAGTGCCCAGCCACCCTCTGGGTGAAGAACCTTTTTCTAATATCCAGCCTAAACCTCCCTCCCCTAGTACAGCTTCAGGCCATTCCCTTAGGTCCTGTCAGTGGCCACCACAGAGAAGAGATCAGGAATCCCTCACAAGGAAATTGTAGACTGCAATGAGGTCTCCGCTCAGTTTTAATGAAATATAAACTCCTTATTTCATATAGTTATTTAGATGTATGATAAAGCTGTATGACTTACAGATTTAAATGTTTTGAACTAGGGAATGGCCTTTCTCACCAGATTTCTAAAGACAATCTGGCATTTATTACCATCTGCTTTGTTCTTCAGCAGTATGAACTTAATTTATGTGATCCTTCAGATGGAAAAAAAAAATGCATGCCCTTCATTGCTTTGATTTTCATGGCTTGTATTTTTTTAATTGTTTTTTTTTTTTTTTTTTCCATAAGTGAGATGTCTGCCCGGGTTGACCTGTTATCTTTATATTTGTGTTGCAATTTATGAAGAGGTTACAATACTCAACTGTTTGTTACCCTACTGCAGGGACACAGATAGGCAACATGTGGCATTGCAGTTCTCAGACCAGAAGTAATTGCAATTAGCAATTGTTTGGGTTCATATACCAGGTTATTAATTGAAGCAGTAAGAAACAGGTATACTGCCTGCTTAGGACAGAGAGCTAGGGCAATAACCTCATACTCTGCAGCAGTGAGAAATGGCAAAACATGTCAGAGCTCTCAGAAGTTATAATTTTCTGCATGTAGCTAAGGTCAACAGTTGAGTTTAGTATAATGAGGAATTAATTGCTCAGAATAAAAGTAATGTTTTACCTTGATTTTTGATTCCTCTTATTTTAATGTGTGATAAAACACTGAACTCTTTAGCACCTGTGATGTATTTTATCTTTTTATCTTTTCTGTCTTAAACTATCCAAAACCTAAGTATTTTGCTTTAAACCTTTAAACTTATTTTAAATTTAGAACATTTGAAAAGATCTTAATTTTATAGGTTTTCTCCATATCTTCGTGACTTCAGAAAGATTTAATAAAAACCTAAAGCAGATACTCAAATTGGGCAGAACAAACTTAGTAGGTAAATGTTTCTTATCAACTAGGCTTCAGTAAGAATGCTGACAACTGGATTGACTAATTCAATTGCCAAAATGACATCTAGTGCCATTTGAGGTTTCCTAAATTGTCGGAGATATCTGCACACAAATCATACATATGCATGACAGAAGTAGAGACCTAATTTAGGTATCAACACTGAATTGAATCCTTCTCCTGTCTTTCGATGGCTGAAGTTCAATGTTATAAAAATCTATCTAAAACAGACAATACAGTCAACTAAACACAGCTCCTAACGCCCCTTGCAATATCCTAAGCTGCATCGGACTGTCAGGTATGCAGAGGCCCTATAGAGACCAACTCAAATGTTGGGCCAGTAGCTGAAAAACTCAAAAGAAATCTTTCACGAAGAAGTCTTAAATATAATCTTGAATCACTCTAAACCACCTTGGATGACAGTGTCTCTAAACTACCAGATAAAAAGATATAAATATTGGTAGAAGGAGAAATGAAAACTGTGTGTTTTATTATGTTGCAATTATTAAAATATTACATTTACTCATTTACTCTACTTGGTTTAAATAAGATGCAAGCCTGGAAGTACTGAAGATTCTATAAAAAATTATTTCTTTTTGGACACCATGTGACATATCAAATTTTCCTGTTTGACCTATATAATTTAGAATAAGGATTTATTGATATCTTAGCTATGATAGATTACAAGTGTTCCTTATGCTATACATTGGAAATCATGGCAAGGTTTTGTGTTTTCTTACATGCAAATTAATGTCTTTCAAAATCCATAAAAGGCAAAGTATGTTGCCACACATAGAACCTGGCTGAAACATGTGGGTTATTATTAGCTAAGAAGATATAGTCTTAAGGAAGTTAATATGCTGTGGAATGGAATCCACAGGAATGCATTTTTCATGGACTCTGTTGACCACACTGCTGCCATGGAGCACAATCAGTTGACAGGTAATGAAGAGAAATGTGGTCTCTAAGATAAGTATGATTCAGCACATTGACTATCTGAAAAATAAATTGGATACAGAACTGACATGATTGTAATATACATTGGTCATTTGTTGGCATATGCAAAGGAATGGTATTAAAACAAGGTAAAAACAAAAATAGTGTCAAAACTAGATATAAATTCTATATGCATAGAATCTTAGTTTCAGTTGGAAGGGACCTTTTAAAGGTAAGCAAGACCATTTTTATCGCTAAGGTCCATTTGTTAATCTTGACTTGTAACTGTCAAATGTTTAAAACTGGGAACAATTAATTTTGTAGGATTATTTTGAGCCAGACATTGGTAGTAAATAATTAGCTTTTGTGAAAATTAAAAATACCCTAAATACATGAGCCTGCCTTCCTAAGTGCATTGTTTTTATTTTTAAGTTATGGTCTTTTTTTCAGCCTGTGACACTTCTTATTTTCTCTGCAGATCAGCCAGGGCATAGTAATGATGAAAGCACATTTCAGTCAAAACAGTAATACAAAAAATTGCTGACACATCTGGACAATGCTACACTGTGTGGAGGTGTGCATCCAGAGACGTATGCAACAGACAGACTGCACACAAATGCTTCTAGGAAGTTGGCTCAAACTCTTCAGTGGTGAAGTGACATTCATCTGTGGCATCCCAAAAAAAAAGGGATTCAAACACCTTATTCCCGGAACAACAGCTAGTGTCCCTATTTATTTCTCATTGAATAAAATAATGGAAAAGTAACTGAAAGTAATTTAACAATGTGAACAAGATCACACTCCATTGAGCTACCAGCCATCAGGTACTGCCAGACATTGCTTACTAACCAATACCCCAATTTAAATCAGTTGCACTCAATAGAATGGTTATATATGAAAAATATCAGTTATTTGCTAGTTGGGTTGTTTGTGCACTAGAAAGGAAGACAGGAATTGAGCAATATAAATGAAACTGTACACAGCTGTAGTGATTCCCATCTCCCAGATGAAAAGCAGTCAGGCAGTGCTGTGCCAGGCCTATGATTCCACTATGTGATATCTATTTTTTATGAGACTAAGCCCCTTCTCCATTTACTCATTATTGTCAGTATTCCAACATTGTTGATACTCACATGCTCTGCTATACATTAAACAAGATCTTAGATTAGTGTTTAGAGGGAGCATCCAACATAAAAAAAACCCCTGTATATGTGGATAATTCCTGAGCTTTCTAGCTGAAGGTTTGGACAGGGCTGAGGTAAGGGAATTCCTTCCCTCAAAGGAATGCATGGGTGCACAGTTCTTCCTCCAGCAGGCTGCAGAGCTCAGCTTGGTGCTGGCCTTGCTGCTGCTGATGCTATAGCTGCTGAGTAAAGGGGCAAGCATGATTCAGAGAGATTTTATCTAGTTACAAAATTCAGTGGGGGATGGACCCCCACACACCCCACAGTCAGAGTTGCCCCTGTATGCAGCCATTCTCTAGGTGTGTGTGCACGAATGCATAAGTATGTACTGGCTGGGAAACTGTACAAAACTGTAAAACACCTTTATGAGGTCTGATGAAATATGCAGATTTGCCAATGGATAAAAGATTTAAAAGTAAAACATGTTTGGCAGGTTCCAGTTCCTGCTTGCCAACTTGGAAAGGAGAAGGCTCATCAGGGTAAAGTAATTAAACATTTTTAGCCTTCCTTTTCCATGTTATTGTCTTAATTTTATTGCTCAGTGTTAAGTTAGCCTACATATTGCTTCAAAGCATGAGCTCTGAGGTCCTCCCCTCCTTGCACTCACACTGAGGGATCTCAGCCAGTCTCTAGTCCCCACCTGTGAGTAATCACAGACTGGCACTACTACCATTAAACACAACAGAGCACAAATCTGGTTAGCAGAAAAGACTGCACTTTATAGCCTTTAGCTCAGCAATAAGATGTTTTTGAGATTCCTCCTTGTACAGTGCATTGTAATGGGTTATGTGATTAACAAGCACCACTGCCAATGGAGTCAGACACCAGAGCAAAATATTTTCCTGCTCTTGCCAAGCAACAAATTTAGGGCCCAATTCAGTTTGAGTACAGCCAGTTTCCTTGCTACAGAAGCTGGCCCTGATTTTTACTGAAATAAGCGCTTTTCTTTCAGAATGAAGATGAGAATTCAAGACAACCTAATTAAAAACATCAATAATTTTTTTTCCATTGCTGTTTGCTTCTGCTTGACATGATTTAATGTCATATAGCTCTGAGCATCAGAGCTCTGCTAGATGTATGGATGCAGCAAAGGGTTCTTCATTCATCCGAGGAACGCTGCACCTTCTGCTAGAAGATTTTTTTTTTTTTAAATTCTAGAAATGTAAATCACTTTTTTCCAAGATCATATTCCTTTCCTATTAAGCTACTACTTTCTCAAATATTCATGTTGGCTTCCCAGCATAATAATAAAATCACCTTTTTGCCTCTACAAAATATTGTTATAATCAGTTTGTTTGGGCATCATTAGCCTGGCACAAAAATACTCTGCAATCAAAATATGGGTAACTCAGAGGTACAAAGCAATTATTTATTGGCCAGTGCACATAAAAGACAGCTGGTATTTAGTGACCTATGAGGTTAAGCACAGGTATGCTCACAGTCCAGGACTGCACCTGGAAAGCCCTCACCAGCCAGGCAGATGTTGATGAGGAGTGAGGGATTGGTGGCCACAGCTCCCGAGAGCCACCCTGGGGGCAGAGCTGCTCCTCCCTCCTACTCCATCAGCACTGATGGGTCAACCCCAGCCTGGCAGCTCCTGACCATCCCTGACTAGACCAGTCTCCAGCTACCTTCTTTTCATTTCTGTTCCTTAAGATGCTAGCATTTCATGTCGATATTTTCTCTGTTGGATCCTTGATCTCCTAGCAATCGCAGATCAGCAGTCCTACCGCTCTCTGTAATTTTTTACTTTTCTTATCCCTGTACAGACGGTCTCACAGCTCTGGCTCAGCAGTCTGAGTCAAGGTTACACAGCTGGAGCATATCAAAGCTGGACTCTTAACATGCACAACTAAAACCCCAGCAGTGGGGGGCTACAGAGAGAGGGTTACAGTGTGCCATGACATCATATGTGATTCTTTCTTGGACACCATTTTATTTCACTCTTGCCTCATTCCTTATTGCTTCCCTGGTCCTTCTGACTCCAGTTCCTGTTTTCCACCCCCAGTAGGAAGTTCTGAAAGACAACTGTAACTACTAGCTTCCTTCAATTATTCTTTAGTTTTGTAACATTTGCTATCCAGAGTTCCTACCAAGTATTGTGTGTCAGCTGTCCAGTATAAATTTGCAATCTATTATTCATAGAAACAATGTTTGGCACAAGTTTCTCACTGTAGGGTTTGTGATGCTCTGTCAGTAGGGAAAGGATATAATTCTGGTCTTTTTCCCTATGAGTGAGCAGAATTTTAGCCAAGGAAATATGTTTTCTTCTCCTTTAATCCTCTTCAGAGCAAAACTCAAGAGGAACATCCAGAAAGGACACCATATGCTTGAGAATATGTCATCATATACTTTGCGAGCCCTGTGGTTTCTGCTGCCCTTTAGCCATTAAAACCTCAAACAGCAGTGTTCCTAGGTAGCCAGATCATGTTTATCATAGTACATAAATCCTGTGTGTCCAAACTGATCATGAAATGCAGCAGTCATTTCTCTGGGGCTTCCTGAAGCCTTCAGCAAGTCATCAAATTCCTCTTTCCTGGGCAGAGAAAAGAAAAAAAAAAAAACAAAAAACATGATCATTTAAACTCAAATGATATATTTACTTACATGATAAATGGGGATCTGTGCTTGAATCTAGTTGTAGGATAGCTTCCAAAGTGTGTTGTGTAGTCAGCCAAGATATAACATATATTCAGACAGGGTAATATTGATCTGAAATGGTACACTTTGAATTCAGAAAATTGTGGCTCGCCTCCAGCATTTCAAACATAGAGCTACGTGGAAAAATACAACTTATATTCAGATGCTTAATTCAAGTCTAAAAATTTTCTGTACAGAAACTGTATCAAAATCAACCAACTGATTTACTATTCTTCCTCAATTTCACAATATTGTCTCTGTGCAGTCTTTTTACAGAATGCAAAAAGAGCAGAAGATACATACAATGGAAACATTAAACTGAATTTATGCCAAAAATGAATGCATAGTGCATAAACATCATTCCCAATCTGACTGTTTTGCTCATCTAAGCAGAACAAAGCAGTCAGTAACACCTTTCAGGAACAATATCCATCGAGTAATATAGCACACAGCTATCCCCAGGGTCTAATCTGAAGGTCATCTTCACCTGATTTAAGACACAAAATCCACATTTTCACATCCATTACTTTGGACCCATTCCAGAGTGATCCACAGTCTGCATTTCAAAGTCCTCTTACGATTGGGCCTTCTTTCTCTGCCCCCACTTGCTCTAATCACAAGCAAAGGAGAAAGAAATAAAAGTTTGTAGAAGACTAGAAGTGATGGACCAAGAAATTGCAGAATCACCATTGCTGGATTTTATGCAGTTACAACTTTCAGTGTATGGATAAATTTAATATATGGCAGGAAGGGCCAATAGACACCACTACGTTGCATTTGGACGTTCCAGATACTGCTGAATTTGAGGTATGGCCATCTGCTGGGGACTAGACTAAGGTGTTTTTTTTACCCAAGATCAGCAGTTATAGGCTTAAACATAAATTTATGATTAAACCTAACATTCAGTATAAATTTAACTAGACTCACACAGATAAGTATAGTCTTGTACTAAAGAAGAATTTTTTCTGCAGCATAAACATTTAAACAAGCTACTCTTTTCTCTCCAAAGTACCTGTTAATTAATTCCAAGTTTTCCACATAATTTTAGGTGGAGGAAACGAGAAGTTATAACATTCTAGAGGACATTATGCTCTGTGTTTATTCTGTGAGCAGTGCACACCTTGAAGAGTAGCAAATCATCTCAGTTCCCTTTTCCAATCGAGGGAGCCTGAAACCACATCTCATAGTAGTTTTATGAATTCTCTAAACATCAGCTGATTGCTCGGTCATTGATCAGTGCAGGAAGACAAACCACAGGTTCCTACTTGTGCATTAAATATGCTCACAAGAAAACTATTTGCCATTACATGGTAATTGAAGTAAAAATTTGTCTTTGAAAAATACTTAAACATCTCTGAGATAGATGGCAAATATTAACCTATAGCCCAGAACTTTGAAAATTCAACTTCAGGTCCAAGTTGCATTAAAAAGTTAATTATTTCAGATATGCAGAGGAAGCATATTCTTGTTTAGAACTGTTCAGTTAAATTTAAGAGATTAAGGAAGCAGGTCTGCATCATTTGGTTCTGTACATTATTTCTGTGTACTAATCTCAGTGTGAGTGCCAACTGTAGTAATAATTTTAAATACTAATTTTTATAATTTCAAAACAAAATATTAAAAGTGTTAATACTTGATGTTGTTCTTAAATAAGAGTTTGACATTTTATTTTTAGAATGTCAACAGAAATAAGAGAACAACTTCAATATTCTTCACTTCTTTTAACATGTTCTGCCAAAATATTCCATACATGCCTGTATTCTAGGCCAATGTATGGCAATGAAATAAATCAAAATCTGAACAGTACTGGTTTATTATTTCATTACTGTGTGAAGAGCTGATGAAATTGAACTGTTGTGTACCATGACATTTTGCCTGCATAATGCAATAACTGCTTTATGGAAAATAAGTTGAGAATCTCATTACTTGACCAAGATTTATGATGGGACTTGTAAATGCATTTGCTTTCAATAAATCTGACAGAGATTGACCACCATCCTTGTTAACATTTTGATAGACATCCTCTTTTAATGGCACCTAATTACAAAACAGCCAGTGCAATATGTTACTAAGACCAAAATTCAGTCTAGAAATAGTAATAACTGCCAGAGTTAACTCACACATATCTTTTATGGAGATCAGAAATAGCCCTTCTCTTTTCTGACATGCATATTAGAAAAGCTACTCAAAAAAGATCTGAACATTTTTCTGAGAAATGATAAAATCCATCTCATCGGTCTTTCTGAAGTATTCCTAAAGTATCTACTTTCACTATGTCAGTGTGAAGAGCTCCCCTGCCTGTCTCCAAAGGAAATAAGCTTGCTGTTACTGAGTGATGCAGATTGGTGTGGTCTGCAAGTGAGCCATTCCTGGAACACGCAAAAAGAAGTTCAGGTGATATATTACCTCTGTTGTAAGACATAGCATTTAATATTATATATTCTGGAGATCAACCTATTTAACTTCATTTCCTCAAAATCCTTCTCCTCATTTTGTTTCAAAGTATGAAGGTGTTGTTGGAGCATACTGTCATTTCTCATTGTGGTTATTCTCTCTGTTATCGGGATTGGTGTGCAAAGATCAAAGCCATGAAATTGCCTTTAGAATTTAAGCTTTTTCCTAGAAAAATCTCAGTTTTATCAATACTGGGGATGCAGACATAGACAAACTTCCAAACCGGCAAACCAGATAATAGATGTTGTATTATAAATTTATTTTGACAAGTGCCCAACAAAGCAAGCATTAAGAGAAAGTTAAATACATTTCACGGGTGTACAAAAAATTTTTTAAAAAACAGCCTTTAAAATGCACTTCAGTGGCACATGTTTAAAATGCCTTACTGCATCAGTTCATAGGGGAAACAGATCATTTCAGTAACTGACAAGTGTTTATGCAAGGGGAAGTCTAATTCAGATGTTTCAATTTCTTTATTCAAATTCTACAGTCATGTCTACCCTGGCTCACACAGACCGAATGATTCAGGAATCATGCAGGTGAATACAGAAGTAATCAAGTATGAGAAGTTTTAAAATGTGAAAAAATATAGAAATAAAAACAGTCATTTTTTGACTGAAAAACTTATTCAGAATTTTATTAAAAAAAGAAAAAGCCTTCTATATCTTCTACTGTTTACAGGCTAGTTTTATATTAGTCTGAAATTCATCATCTGTGTCATCAAGTTCTACTGGACTGTCTTATCTTTTCATCTTAGTTAAACTAGCCTATCCTATGTACAGACATTTTTATGCATGTTTAAGTCTGGTTTCATCAGGACAGATTCAAATTGTTAACTCAGCCATGATTAATCATGCATCTAATTACAGTGCTTTAGCCTTGTGCATAGATGAAGTCTCAGCATTTTGGGGATTTTATTCTCATCCCCCATGAGTTACTTTTCTGTCTCCTTCCTGACATCTATTTTCCAGAGTCTCAGGTTTAGGAAAAAACCTATTTTGTGGTGGGTTGACCACAGCTAGTTGGACACCCACCAAGCTACTCTATCACTCTGCCTCCTTAACAGGACAGAGGGACAATGAAGAACACATGGACCAAGACAAGGGAGATCACTTACCAATTGTCATGGGGAAAACAGACTGGACTTGGGAAAAAATAATTTGATTTATTGCCAAGCAGAATAGATTAATAAGAAATAAGAATAAATAATTTTAAAAAATCTTCTCCCCGCCCCTCCTTTCTTCCCAGGCTCAATTTCACTCCCAACTCTTCTACCTCCTGCACTCAAGTGGTGCAGTGGGAAGGGAAAAAAGGTCAGTTGCAGTCAGTTCATAACATTTCATCTCTGCTCCTTCCTACTCACACTCTTCCCTTGCTCCATCATAGGGGCTCACCCATTGGAAACAGTGAACTTCTTCAATGTAAGTCCTTCCCACAGCCTGACTGCTCCAGTGTGGGTCCTTCTAAGGAGTGCTGTCCTTCAGGAACAGAATGCTCATGCAGTCACAGGTTGGACAGCAAACTGGCTCCTGTGTGGTGTTCTCTCCCTGGGCTGCCCTTCTGTCGCAATAAGGACACGAAAAGAAGGATGCAGACATCTGCTAACAGAGCTAAGAAACAACTGCCCCAAAATGGGCTGGAGTTTTTTAAGTGTGTCTTAGAAACCACAGTGGAGTGGAGGGATGACTCGCTGCCCCTCAATCACACTGGTCAAAGGAAATATCCATCAAACTTCACTGCCCAGGAGAAGGGAATGTAAATAATAAACTACTGTTACAAAAACATGGATATGTTTACAGAGAATGTATGAGAAACAGTTACAGAAGAATGAAAACATCACGGACTGCAAAACTCAGGGCAACGCCCTTCCTGTTAGGAGTTCCAGCAGAGCTGCGTCATGAGTCACAGCTTCTGTTATGGGACATCCACTTGCTCTGATGTGGGTTCATCTACAGGCTGCAGGTGGCTGTTTGCTCCACACTGGATATCCACAGAATGCGAAGGAAAACCTGTCACTGCAGCTCTCTCTGCAGGCTGTAGGAGAATCTCTGCTTCTATGCCTGGAGCACCTCCTCCCCTCTCTCTGCACTGACCTTGGGGCCTACAGAGTTGTTTCTCTTACATATTCTCACTCCTTTCTCCCAGCTTCTGTCGTGCAGCATTTTTTTCCCTTTCTTAAATATGCTAGCACAGAGATGTTCACAATGTTTCTGATGGGCTCAGCTTTACCCAGTGGTGGAGCTGTCTTGGAGCCAGCTGGATCTGCCTCTAACATTAGGGCAGCTCCTGATGTTTTCTCACAAAGACCACTCATGCAGTCCTCAGCTACCAAAATTTTGTCACATTTGTTTCTTCAGTTTTTTCCACCTTACATAATTAGACTGGAGAATGCAAAACAAACCCACTTAGAAATTATGAAAATGCACGTATTCATTGATGGCAATACCAAACAGTGCTATTTTTTTCATGCAGTTTGACTGTTAGTAAAAATGGTCATTTATTTTCATCCTTTGCAGTGAAAACTCACACCCAGTTCATTACTTAAAGTTGATCTGTTTGCAATTCAAGCTTGCTATCTTTTTCAGTATTGACTGTACTTAACCATATTGGACAGTGACTTCTGACCACATCCAAAGCTCTAAGATTCCTCTGCAAGCATGAGGAACACTTCCCATCTTGAGGGATCTAAAGTTCTGCTGTAGCTGCCTGTAGTGGTTTAGCCCTGGCCAACAGCCAAGGCCCCACTAGAACTGCTTTTTTCCCCTTCTGAACAGAACTGTGTTACTAAACCATGATAAGAAATGCTGGCAGAGGAGCAAAATTAGGCTGAGACAAGGTCAGTGCTTCTAAGTGATAAAGTGAATTTATTACAGAGTTAAAGGAGCAAGCAAAAACAAAGGAATATCTCCTAAACGTTCTTCCTCTGCCGTCCTCCCATTCCCCATCCCCACTCCCCCCCCGCAGTCTCACAAACTTCTCTCTTCTCCCAGATCATAAGGGGAACCTGGGGAGGGGGTTTTTGTCTAATTAGTTTAGTCCTTAGATGCTCAGGTGTTTCCTCTTCTTAGCGATTATACCTGGAGGGGTCTCTCTCTCTCTCTCTCTCTCTCCTTTGGCACCATGGCACGGTTTGCAGAAGTTGGCACACAGCCCGCCCGAAACTGCAGCCACTCCATCCTCCCCCGTCAGGCTGGTCCCTCTCTTAGAGCAGGAATAAAACCAGTCTTCTTTTTACTTAATTGACTCCCTTCTTGATTCAGGAGCAAAGTCCTTTGTCCCCACCAGACACAGCTACTCTTGTGGGAGTTCACTCCCTTCTGCACCATCTCCGCTCCAAGTTTGATTAAAGTTTCTCACCACAGGCCACAAGAATGTCTCAGTTCTGATGATGCAGAGGCGTTTCTGTCCTTCCTAATTGGCCCAGCTGTGGAAAACAGCACATCAATCTCCCAGGAGCTGTCTGAGATAGGCCCTGACCGAACAGTTGTGGGAGCTTCTGGAAGCTCCTTACAGGAGCCATCTTTTGGCCCCTACCACACCCAAAAAGCTAGACCTCCCAAACTTATCAAACCATCACACTGCCCTTCATACTGGATGAGATTTAGTTCACTTAACTTCAGCTGACTAGTCTAGTTCTTTACAGAGACAGAACATTTCAGGCAGGGGTTTTCTGTTTTAGATGCTATGGGCTTTAAATACCTGCCCTTATCTTATGAAATTGTCTAGGAGAATAAAATTACTAACTAAAATTAAATCCATATTGTGGATGGGGAAAAGCATTCCTCAGTGGTAAGTGAACACTAGCAAATCAGTGGTCCATCAAACAAATTAGTTTATATCTCTCAAAAACTATATATTACCAATGTATATAATTTAATACGTTATCATAATAGATTTCACATCAAAGTCCTGTAGTGAAGGCAGAAATATGTTTAGCACACCAGCAATAAGGTATCATTTGCAAGTAGCAGTCTATTACAGTGCAAGAGGTCTACACAGTACTGCAGCAGATACATACAGCATACAGTCTGTGAACTACACAGGGACAGGACTGCCCAGAAACACCACTGGAGTTACTGTTGACTACAGAAAAAATGGGCTTTTTCAGTCAACATTTTTACGTTGTAGAAGTCTGAATATAAACCAGTAGGACTGCAGGTCTGTAGGACCCTGGATCTCTATTATGTGTATCTTAGACATGCTAGACCTAATGTCAGCATGGATATACTGCATGTTTGATCACTAAAACCCCTTAAGAGTATTAGGATAATTCCACAATTCATCTAATCTCTGCTGGAGTAGAATGTAAAGCCTGTTATGTTCAAAACATCCATCTTTTTCCAGTGCTTTGCACATTAGGATGACTAATTTTAAAGTTGGCACTTCTATCTAACATGCAGTATAAGTAAGAAAGTTGAAGTATGAAAGTGCACACGTCATTTACAAAGTGTTTATACTAGAATATATTAAGTGGTAGGAAAGATGGAAACCTGCTTTCTGACACTTTACCCTTATTAAGTTCACAGACATTAAAAAGATTCCTTGGTATTCTATTTTTACCATTTAGGCTAAAGTTTAAAGACTAAAATCAATAAAACCATTTTGATAGCTAAATGAGCAGAAGTTATGTGCTAAAGGGATGCTAGGTATTTAAATATCCTGCAGATGAGACTATGCCCACAAATATAACAAAAATCAGTTTCCCTGGTTCCCTGAAACTTAGAGTTGCTTTCAAAAAATGCAGTTTTTATTCCTCCTTTCAGATAATCCATCTGCCCACTGAGAAGGGTATTAAGTATCTTAAGACAGTCCCATTCTCCTTGGCCCTTATCATTTCCCGTCTTCTTCTCTGTAGAATTAGAGAAGCTAAAATAATTCACAGAACAAAATTCTGTGGAGGAAAACTGCTTCTAATGCTTTTAATGGTCGCTCCCCATGCTTGCCACTTGACACTTTGCGCTGAGAGCCAACATGGTAGATACTCCTGGAACTGCCTGATGGGGTCTCTCTGCAGGGCTTGAACTCTTTCAGTATGGAATCATTCCCACATAGGACTCTCACAAGTTATTGATATAAACAGTAGGCTTTTCAAACATAATTTTTTTTTCTTTCTTTCAAGAAAACAACAGAAAATGGACGTCTTTTTAGCAGAGGCACCATCATGAGAGGTGGTAATGTTGGGTTAGTTATCCAGTACTTGTAGTGGGGAAAGGTGTTCTTGTGAGTTCTAGCAAAACAAAAGAAAGTGATCAGTGCACAAATGTTCTTGTTTCCATTTTTAATGGTTTTCCCAGAACCCTTTCTTTTTTTTTTTTTTTTTTTGGCATTTACCTAAAGGGAATTTAAATAAACTTATTTTTCATGCAGCTAATCTTCAGTTAAAAAATAAAAGTGATCATGAGAATTCTGAAAATATTTTGTTTGAAAGTAAGTTAACACTGGAATTCCTCGGTCTACTTAAACTTGTCGTCTTCAATTGTTCATAGTGACAGATTTCCTAATGCTCACCAGGCACTCATGCATTTTATGTTTGTTGGAGTGTGCATCTTGTAATGTTCACAGCTTCACTGATTCAATCATTCCTATTTTTGCTACTGATTCGGAAAGACTCACAGTATGAGGGAGAACAACAGGAGTGAATTGGTGATGCTGATTTCCTACAAGCATTCTTTCAGGATTCATAAATATACAGAAAGCTTAATGTCACCATTTTCCTGAAAGTGATTTAATTTTCATCATTCTCTTGTCTTTTATAAGATTTTGTTTTATTATTATAGTGCATTGATTAAAAAAAAAAAAAAGAAAAAGGAATAAAAAGAATGCAGCATCCTCTAAGCTCTAGACAAGCATCTGTTCAAGCTGTTCAGCTTTGTCTAAATGGTTCCATACCTATATTTTGCAGACACTTCAAAGAGAGCCTTTGCCTCTCCCCTTCAGTGAATACATAATCCCTCCTATGAAGTGAAACAATTTCATCCAGAAAACACATGGGCTTCCAAACAGCACAAGAACTAAGTAACTATTGAGACTGACTATTCCAGATTTCTAGTCCATAGTTTTTCAGTCTTTTTCAGTTTGTTTACCTGTGTAAATTTCCCAAAGGAGATAGGGATCCTTGCAAAAATGTCACATCTGTAGACTTCTACAGCATATGTGAATTTGGATTTTTATTGGTTGTTTTGAAAACCACAGGGGTCTACAGAGAAAAGGCTGAAAATTACTATTCTGGTCTAAATCAGGCATAGCAGAGATGTGAATATGCACTTCCCCATTTACACACCAGGGCCTTCCTTATCAAATGTTCACACAGGAGGTGGCTCATGAGGACAAGATTGTAAATCAAATACTGAATGGGCAGGGAGGAAACTGTGGTTTATTCACCAACCAGGAGGAAAGCTACTTGCACCCTTATTTTTCTATAAAAAAATTCCAAAGGCTGTAATTTCATATGATTCATGATAGTAAAATATTTATGTCTTTTTAACATGTTGATAGAGTCCTGTTTTTTATTCTTATCTAGTTATGACAGTGTGACACAATTTGATCTGGTGAAGTCTTAGAAACTCTAAGATTTCCAAGGACAAGAAATGCATGGGCCACATTGGAGTCACAATGTAATTTAAAATATTCCTGGAATTTCTTAGAACTTTCTTCCATCTTTACATTTATTATTTATATATTGTCTTTACAGAATTTTTTTTGGGGGGGAAAGGCAGAGAAATACAGATTAGCAACAGCATCTAAAAGTGATGGTGACTTCCAAAAACAATGCACCTAAAGACATCCAGGACTCATCAGTACATTTTATCAATGTAGTATTCAGGTCCTGACTTTCAATGAAAACAAATTGAGACTTTTTCACTTAAGATGCTTACACCTATCATTCTTTCAGTCGAAAAGGCTCAACTTTGTTCTTTACTTTAACAATCAATGCACATAGACATATGGGCCATATTTTGGAATGGAGCTATGAAGAAAATATTTTGCTGCTATTAACACAAATCCTAAAGGAGACTATAGTGGCAGCTGTGGCTGTATTACCTATCTAGTGGACTCCCTGAAGACTTTGTTTTTCACCTTTGCATATTTAGGTCCTGTTGTGGGTAGACCCAGCCCATATGCCAGGCACCCATGAAAGCCGCTACCTCTGCAGGTGGACAGAGGAGTGAAAATTTAACAAAAGGTTCATGGGTTGAGATAAGGACTGGGAGAGATTGCTCATAAAATACCATCAAGGGTGAAACAGGCTCAACTTAGAGCTTTGAAGTGAATTCATTACTAACAAAGTCAGAGCAGGGCAATAAGAAGTAAAATAATCTATTAAAAACACCTTCCCCCACCCCTCCCTCCTTCCCAGCTCTCCCTGCACCCAGTGGTGCAGGGAGACAGGGAATGGGGGTTATGATCTATTCATCATCCAAGGCTTCTCTGCTCAGGGAGAGGACTCCTTCCCCTGCTGCACCGTGGGGTCCCTCCCACAAGAGAGTTCTCTGCAAACTTCTCCAACAAGGCTCCATCTCACGAGCAGCATCTCCCTGTGAACTGGTGCAATGTTCCCCTCAAACCGCTGCAACATGGGTCACTCTTCCATGGGGTGCAGTCCTTCAAGGACAGGCTGCTCCAGCCTGGGAGCAGGGTCCCCTCTCTCCACAGATCTCCCATGGGGTCACAGCCTCCTCCCACATATCCAGCTGCTCTGGTGTGGGGCTCCTCCAAAGGCTGCAGGTGGATTTCTGCATCCTCTGTGGACCTCCATGGGCTGCAGGGGCACAGCTGCTTCACCATGGCCTTCACCAGAGAGGAATCTCGGCTCCCATGCCTGCAGCATCTCCTCCCTCTCCTTCTTCACTGACCTTGGTGTCTGCAGAGCTGTTATCCTCACATGTTCTCACTCCACTCCTCTCTAGTCACAACTAAAGCTGCCCCATAAATTTTGCTTTATTTTATTCTTAAATATGTTATCACAGGGGCATTACCACCATCTCTAACTGGCCCAGCCTTGGCCAGCGGCACATCCATCTTTGGAGCTAACACAGTTTGGGTCTGCCAGACATGGCAGAAGCTTCTAGCAGCTTCTCAAAGGAGATAGAAACTAGAAACTATGCCATGCAAACCCAATACAGGTCCTTTCAGTATTCAGGTGAAATATAACATTATAGACCTAAGATGCTCTCACAATCATGGAAGGCATTTTTATCTAAGTGCCTAATACAAGAGTAAGTTTCTTACAGGTGAAACAGCATTAACACAGCTTCTACCTAATCATACAAAACTCAATAGAAATAAATCTGGTTAAGTGCTCACATAGCTCAAAACCCCAAATATGCTCACGGTACCAAAACAATAAGTCAACAAAAGGATAATAAATAATGCTACCAATGTACCATGGAAGGTCAGATGATCATAATTCAATACCTGTCTCATGCACAAGGCAGTGCAAATACACATAATAAATTAACAATTTTCAACTTAAAACCAATATATTGTGTTCTTTTATTTAAGAAAGTTTAAGTGAAAGGGGAAAATTATATCTTAAATAAAACTACATTGTTTAAAAAAGTAAATCTACTATTTGCAGGAAGCTCAAACTGTATCTTTTTTCTTCCATATTCTTTTAGTGCATAAATCATTAGGAAAGCTAAATGTAAAACAGCCTTTAAGGGAGCAGGACTCAGCTAAGGAGTTAAAGAAAAAGAGGCAAGTATCTTGCAAGCAGGAGAGCTGTTAAAAGTAAAGATTCATCAGGGATCTTACCTAATGAAGACAGAAGAGGCCTTGGAGTACCTGGAGTAGCTGCTATTTGAGGTTTTCAAGGACAGGTTAGTTAGTGTCAGCATTTGTCAACAATGACTGAGGTACAAATTATCCTGCTTTCTATATGAAATTTGCAATAGTTTGTCTCCCAAGCCCCTTCCAGACCTCTTTTTCTATGAATGCATTATTTGGATTGGAAAATGGCCTAAGAGTCTTCATGTCATAACAAATGCTGAAAACTATGTTTTTTTCTGTATGTGTTCTTGCACTGAACAAGGTGTTGGAGCACTTGAAAGCCTGATTTCTCACTCACATCCCAGCAGGTCTCAAGAGAAAGGGTCAGGAAACCAGTTGTGGTTCTCTGATCCCAGACCACCACCAATGTACAAGATAGGACTGGACTAAGTTTCTAGATTCAAGTTATGTATGGGTTGACCTTGAGACAGTATGCAAAGGTAGAGTGACAGGTTGGAAAGTCCCTCCTCTTTGGTGGTCCTTGCACAACATAGTGCCCCTGGCATCGTCTGTCCCTGGAAGAGGGAGGCAAAAGTTAGAAGTAAGCTACATTACCCTCTATTTGGATCTTTTCTGTACATGAATATACAGTCCTTCTGTTTCTGAATGTTTCTTTTAATTTATATTTACTTTCGAACTACTTCCCCATTTCTAGCCCCATTTTCCCTAGGTATTTGAATATTTATGAAGCTATATAAATAAGAATATACGGAGATTGAGCATTCCTCTTTACAATCGCAGTGACAGAATATTTGTACTTTTCAGTGATTGATGTTGAAAATTGAAAATATAATTTTCCCAGAGGGTCTATGTGTCTCCTGGAAAACCTGCCAGTTTTACACTTTACATTTGAGGAAAAAGTAAAGCTAAACAAATAAAGAAAAGCAATACACAGGGAAAAATGCACTAGGTAATCTGGGAGGCTGCAGTTAGTACTTGTCCTTTCCCAAGCACTTCTGCTGCTGTTTGAGAGGCAGAGCCTGTACTGCGTAACAAGTCACTGTGTACACAGTTACAACAATCACCATCAGTGTCAGGCTTTTTAAGATTACAGTCTCACACGTCCTTTCATGCCATCCTTGTTAGTAATAATCCAGTGGTACAGCACTGCCTGGAACAGCTATGTGCATGGCAACAACATTATTATTTCATTTCTTTTTTTTCCTTTGTGTCACACTTTTAAATATCTACAACTTCCTTGCAACTTATCTTCCAATTCTCTATAGCACTATGTAAAGAGTTCAGCTGCCATTTAATTCTCAGAGTTGCTGCTGACAGAAATTAAAGGACACAAATCATGCTCACTCTCGAGCTGCTAATTCAGTGCTGATACAATGCTAATGACAGGGTAAATTCCCCTTTAGCTGGGACTCAGGAATTTTTGCACTGTGCTACCACTCAGGGTTTTGCTAATAACAGTGCTGAAAATTTGGCATGAGATTTGTTAATGCAGATGCAGCCACAGAGATCTTGCTTTTGTGCTTCATTATTGCTATTTTCCTTAATTCAAAAATAAGTCATTCTAGATGGAACGTAAATGGTTTATTCTTTGACTATGGAAACAATGAGATGACAATTCAAGACTAATCACATTTTCAGTAACAATAACTGAAATGGTTTACTCAGCATGCATACATTTTAAGACAGTTTTGTAACTGCATTTTACTAGAGGGCAGTAAAACCTTCTGCTTCGCTGAGCAAATCCTGTGTCCAAATCTTCATTTACATCCCTGTGTGGGCTGTTACATTGCAAACTTGGATGTGAGTGCATTTTCCTCCCACCTACTTCTTCTTGCAGCCATTAAACTTTATTTGAAGAATAACACTAGATCTACATTAAGCTAGAAGCAGTATTGCTGCTTGTGGACATAATCTGTTTTCTTTCAGTCTTAGTTAATATATATAGATTAATGCATTCATTTTTTCTTTTAGTGGGTTGTTTGTGGATTTTTTTGGTTCTGAGCATCTTTGCATTGAAATACCATTTAAACAAGCTCATTTTATTTAAGAAAGCAAAAATATCTGTGAGCCTGCTCTAAATAACATATATTATGGACAGGCATCAGTTCTTTTTTTTCTGCACCATAAGATGTAGCTAAAGAAACAGGGAAGTGCCTTTTCATGTAGGCATCTTACTTCTATTTCCATTTTGCTTCTCAATGGCTGGGCAGTTTTATTCAAATACAGATTTTCTGATTAAGTGGCTCGTAATATGCTCCCAACATGAATAAGACATCCTCAGTTATGCATGACAATCTTCTGTTGTTAGGGTATTTTTTCCATTATGCAATACCAATATCAAAATTCCTATGTATCTATATTAATTAGCAGAAAAATAAACCGGTTTTATTATCAAGGACGATGTATTTTGGAAGCAGTTGGTTACTTAGCAACAGCTTCAGGTATTAAAGCTTCTCTTACTAACAAGCAAAAAAAAAGGATACTGCTTACTACAGTACATTAGATCAGCATGCTTTGTGTAAAGGATTTTAACAGTCAAGAGATGTGACTGTGTTTAAGATTCCTTTTTCCAGTCACTAGTTCATTGTCAGCAGCAGCTACAGAGCAGCTTTATGTGCATTCAGAGACAGCCAGGAAATTAGTTCTGCATGACTGACTCAGCACTGTAGCACTGAGAACAACTCTCACCCATTTCCTTAAACAATTGTTTATTTCTTGGTGTGATAACAATGTTAAATATCACAAAAACAGACAAAAAATCTCAGATACTTAATTTGAATTCAAGGTTAAAAAGTATTAGCATCAGTAAAGTGAAGTCCTAGCTTATTTCTGGTATTACAAGACTTTTTTTACAATTATTATTGAAAGTTCAGAATGATTCCTGGTAGCTTGTTTAGTATTTTCTTTGATGCTAAATGGAACTGAGAAGCAAAATGCCAGTAAACTGAAATCAAATGAAAGTAACAGCGCATTTTCAAAGTGAGAAATCTAAAATAAAATCTTCAAATCAAAAAGAAAGCCTATTAGACTTTCCATGACAGAAAAACAAGTCAGATCTTTTTAAGACCTGTATGCATTGAGAATTTAGATGATTTAAGGTAAAGCAAAGACTTAGGGTTCAGAACATAGATATTCAATTGTTTCTTTTTGAATTAAGTTTTGCTCAAGCTGTTTGGGATTCCCCAACCCTGGGCATTTAGACATCTGCCCAAAGCTAAGCACTGAAAGTCCTAAGCAGGAGTTTGGCCCTGGGAAGGCATTTTGCTGCCCTCCAAATGCAATATGAAACAGACTGGTCTCTAAGAAAACACTGAAAACAGAGTGCATTCAGCACATTGCCTCTCTACCTGAATGGATTTATGAAGACACATGACATACTCATCATTCACAGCATTGAAGTCTTCCCTGAAAATATGAACTATAATCTTGGTCCTTGAACACTATCAGGGCTCACTCATTTCTTTCAAAACACATGAAGAAACCTCTAATTTCCTACTACTAGGACAGTAGAGGCTTGCAAAGCTTATGAAATTCCACAGCTAAGTAGCAACTGAGTGGTTTCTCAGCAACACCATTTTGGATTTAGGCAATACATTCTCTCTAAGGCCTGCTGAAAGGGTCTGAACCCTTTTATTGGATCCTAATAATTTCTGCTTCCTTTCTAGTTATGAAGTTAACCTGAAAATACTGTCTGTCAGTGTTTACTGTGGCTCCTGTCTTAAAATGGAGAGCTCTTGAAACAGGTGTTTGCTTTCTATTATAAGTTTCCACAATGTGTTAGTGGATAGGGCAAACGGACCACTAAAGTCAGAGTATTTTCCAGCAAATCTCACTATTACTAACACAGTTTGGCTTCAGCCAAACATGCAGAATATTTTTCAGTTTTTTTCTTAGCTAAAGCAAAAAATCAGCTCTTATTTATGGATTTATCTATTCAGTTGGGTACATTTGTTTCCTGTAGCGACGTGCACTGTGTATTATTAGAGAATGAAAGAGTATTGCTTGCTGTTGTGATAATTTTGCATTTTCTTTGATGTCTGATAAGAGATTTCTTTCTTATTAACCTCTGGGACAGCAATAGAATTTCATGCTATCAGTAAAATACTGACAAGACTGGGCTCAGAATCTCCTTTTTTGTAACTGATATAAAAAATGTAAAAGCAAAATAAATCTCTGATCCATAAATACAGATTTAATGAAACATAGAGAACATTCCATATTGGTTATATGCAAGGAAGAAAGATAATGGCATTTTAGTTTGGTTTTTTAATACATTTTCCTAGTATAAGTAGCTGAGTAACTTCAGTTTTCAGTCTTGAATGGGTTAGTAAGGAATTCCCAAGTGACGGAATAAGAGTGATATGTGAAGGATAAAGAAATGTTTTAATGTAAGAAAGATGTGTTATGTGACAGGAGTGGAGCTATCAGTTTGAAATTTATATCACTCTGTCCAGTCCAAAACATCTCCTCTGACATATGTCATTCAGCAAGGAAGACAGGGCAATACAACCAGTGTGACCATCCTTCCAGTTATTGCAGGTAAATGTACCTATCCAGGAATATGTCAATAAAAATCCAGATGGAGTAATAAAAACTTTGTCAGATCATTGTATTAAACTTTAAAGCTAAATCTAAAATATGCCATGCATGGTTCATTAAGATCATGCATGCTATATAACTCCCCTGATGCTGACACATCCTTTAAAAAGTTAAAAAAAAAAAAACAAAACTGAAATAAAATAGAGCTGATTGTAAACAGTAATGTATACATCTGAGAGCCCTCATTTCAAAGTGGAAGAAATATAGAAGTTGTTCATGACTTTTATCACCAATTAGTAAGACACCATATTTAAATAAATTAAATTCTTAACTAAGCATCCCAGTGTAAAAACAAATTAATGAGTCAGTAATTTGCTCTGAAGGAAGAAGGATCAACAGTATCTTGGGCTGCATTAGGAAGAACATTGCCAGCAATCCTTTACAGGATTGCTCAGCACCTCACTTACATCTGGAGTAATGGGTCCAGTTCTGGACTTCCCAGTACAACAGAGATATGGACATAATCAAGCAATTCTAGTGAAGGGTCATGGACATGACCAAGGATGAGGACCACTTCATGGATGAGAGGATACTCAAGGAGCTGGGACTGTTCAGTCTTCAGAAGAGAACTCCTAAGGGGCACATCATCAAAAAGGTACCTGATTGGGAAGAAGTGAAGATGAGAGAATGAGACTCTTCTCTGTGGAACCCAATGACAGAACAAGAGGCACTGGGCACGAACTGAAATACAAGAAATTAATTTTAAACTTCTTATTTTTTTAGAAGGTGATTGAATTCTAGAATAGGTTTCTCAGAGAGCTTGTGAGGTGTCCATCCTTGGAGGTATTCAGAACAAAATAATACAAACAGAACAATCTTGCTCAAGCTGACCTTGGTGGTAAGTCCAGTAGTTGGACGAGGTGATTGACCTGTTCCTTGATGAGGATGGTTGACTCACCAACAGGGACACAGACAAGGCAGAGATATTTAATGCTTTCTTTGCTTCAGTCTTCATCACCAGTGATGGGCTATGGAGGTCCCAGAAACCTGAGCTGGGGAACCATGGCTGTCAGAATGATAAAATCCCAGTCAATCCTGAACTTTTGCAGGAACTGCTGATCCAGGTAGATCCCTATGAGTCTATAGTGCCTGATGGGATTAATCTGAGAAGACTCAAAGATCTGGCTTATGTCATTGCAAGGCCTCTGTCAATGATTTTTGAACAGTCTTGGGAATCTACAGAGGTCCCAGCTGACTGAAAGCTAGCTAACGTTGCCCCAATTTTCAAGAAGGGCGTGTAAGACGACCCTGGACAGCATAGGCCTGTCAGTCTCACTTCAGTGATTGGTAAAATTAGGAAGATTATTCTGGGAGATATTGATAAATACCTGAAGGACAACACTGTCATTGGTCATCATGAGGGGAAAGCCCTGCTTGTAAAACTTGATTTCTTTTTATGACAAGGTAACCAACTAAACTGGTCAAGGGAAGCCAGTTGATGTAATTTTTTGGATTTCAGAAAAGCTTTGATGCTGTCTCTCACAGGATCCTTCCAGACAAAATGTCCTGCATTCACATGGATAAATACATCATGCAATGGGTGAGCAAGTAGGGAACAAAGCATTATAGTGACTGGGGTGACATCAGACTGGTGACCTGTCACTAGTGGGGTTCCACAGGGCTCCATCCTCAGCCCTGTGCTCTTAACATCTTCATAAATGACTTGGATACAGGTTTCGAAGGAATAGTAAGTAAATTTGCTGATGACATTAAACTGGGAGGAGCTGTTGACTCCCTCGAAGGCAGAGAGGCCCTGCAGAGAGACCTTAATAAATTAAAGAGCTGGGTAATCACCAACCATATGAAGTTCAACAAGGGAAAATGCCAGATTCTGCACCTGGGATGGGGCAGCCCTGGATCTAGGTACAGACTGGGGAATGAGATGCAGGAAAGCAGTGCCGCAGAAAGGGACCTGGGTTTCCTGGTCAACAGAAAGTCCAATAGGAGTCAGCAGTGCCCTGTCAGCCAGGAGGGCCAAGCGTATCCTGGGGTGCATCAGGCACAGCATCGCCAGCTGGGCAAGGGTGGGGATTGTCTTGCTCTGCTTTGCACCAGTGTGCCCTTACCTTGAGGCCTGGAGGCAGTTTTGGGTGCCAGATTATAAAAAAGACATTAAGCTACTAGAGACCACCCAAAGGAGGGCAATGAAGATGGTAAAGGACCTTGAGGGGAAGCTATACAAGGAGTGGCTGAGGTCACTTGGCTTTTTCAGCCTGGAGGAGAGGAGACTCAGGGGAGACCTCATCACAATCTACAGCTTCCTCATGAGGGGAATTGGAAGGGCAAGCACCGATCTCTTCTCTGTGGTGCCCTGCAACAGAACATGAGTGAATGGTCTGAAGTTGTGTCAGGGAAGGTTTAGGTTAAATGTAAGGAAAAGATTCTTCACCGAGAGGGTTGTTGGGCTCTGGAACAGGGTCCCCAGGGAAACAGTCATAGCATCAAACCTGCCTGAGAAGCATTTGGACAATACTCTCAGGCACATGATGTGATTCTTGGGGTGTCCTGTGCAGGCCCAAGAGTTGGACTGGATGATCCTTGAGGTTCCCTTCCAACTCAGGATATTCTGGGATTCTATGTTCTCCAGAGATGCTGCAGGGCTCATTGGAGTCAGGCTTTTTGTCTGGGAGTGTTGCAATAAGACAAAAGATAATGGTTCTAAACCAAAACAGGGTAGATTCAGACTAGAGAGAAGGAAGAATTTTCTTATGATGAGGGTGGTGCAACACTGAAACAGGTTGATCAGAGAGGCGGTAGATGCCCCATCCCCAGAAATATTCAAAGTCTGGTTTGGATGGGGCTCTGAGCAACCTGGTGTAGCTGAAGATGTCCCTGCTCATTCCAAGGTCATTGGACTGGATGACCTTCAAAATTCCTTTCCAAACCAAACCATTTTATGAAGCTATGATTCTGTGATTCTGTGTAAAGGGAAGCTCAGTTGTACCTAGAATTCATTATCAATTTGAAAGTTAATAACTGATGCAAACACACATGCAAATGATACAACATATGATTGATGTCACTAAACTACTAATTGTACTAACCTATGGAATTGATCTTTCATACAGAAATTATAAGAATTTATTGTCTGACTGATATTTAAACCTTAGTCTTACTACCTTAATTTATATTAATATAATAATAAAATATTTTATATTATCTTATATTTATATAAATAAATAATTATTATACTTTCTAGTTTTATCTAGTTCCAAACTGATGTACAGTTCAGGGTGATCTAAGGTTGTGTTTGTATATGCCATTATATAAAATTATAGTAATTTGAAGTCTTCAAAGCATTATTTAAAAATCAGTACTTATTTTGCAGTGTGCGGGGAAGTTGCCTCTTCCTTTTCAGAAATAGGAAGTTTTCTAAAGACATACAGAATAAAACCACAGGCAGAGGAAGGCATCCCCTTAGGATGCTTGGCCTAGACGGAGTGAGCAAGAGAAGCCTTGCAGAAAGCAAGAAGAAAAGCAAAGAGCTGGACAAGTTAGCAAAATTCCACATTTTTATCCAGTTCATCCAGTTATGCAGTAAGGGGTGATATAGGACAGTAGCCTGGATTGAAGTCTCAGTCCAGACCATTGTTCAATCTGTAGGTATAGGAGCCTATATATAGGGATATAGGTATACAGCAGTATGAAAATTCATAGGAAGACACAAGTTACTCAAAGAGTAACACTCAGACCACTTATTTCTAGGGGGTGCAGGGGTATAATTGATATATAATGATCCAAAACTCAGGCTGACCAGCTATCACAAGAACAACATCTGTGGAAACCATTAATCAAGCAACAGGCGTAGATCAAATGGGAGGAAACAGGATTTGTAGTAACTCAGATGGAAAGCTGAATGAATTCAAGTCCAGGAAAAAAAACCAAGCAGCTTGACAACACCCAAGTAATGGTAGACAATGATCCTGAAGTGTTTTTGAGGCATAAAATACTTTGGGTTGCATAGGATGTCTCTAAGTAATTTTGTCTACATGCTTTTTAAAGCAGGATCAAGAACAAAGTTAGGTCAGGTAGTTCAGGGCTCTGTCGAATCAAGCTTTGAATATCTCCAAAGATGGAGTTCTCACAGCTTCTCTGTGAAACCTGCTATAATGCTTAATCATCCTCACTATGATTTTTGACTTTTTTTTTCTTTATCCTGCTGGAAGGTCTTTTGCAGTAATTTGTGTCTATTGCTTCTTGTTCTTTCACTGTGAATGGTTTTCAGAAGTCTGGTTATATATTTTCTATAAACCCCTTTAACTTTCAGTAGACTGCAATTAGATTTCCTTGATCTTCTCTTCTCCAACCTCAAAAGCTCCTAATCAGTTTTCTTCGCCTCCGGCATCATTTGCTCCATTCCATAATTATCTTCTTACGCAAATATTGAACTTTCTGAAGCTTGTCAATCTCTCTTTTGTATAGGAAGGAATGATACTGGGCAGAGTATCATATATATGGCCTGAAAGTGTCAAAAAGAATGGAATAATTGACTCACTGACTATGCTGCTACTAACACAGTATGCAGTTAGCTTTCATTGATGCAATGGTGTTTTGACTACCAGGGCTATACAATCCTTGCATCTTCCTGGCTGGCAGGCTGCAATGTTCCAGAGGTTTATTCCACCTCAGATGGAACTCAGACTTTTTGTCTCTGCTGAATTATTGAGTTTCTGTTGGACTCTGTCTCTACCTTGTCAAGGTTTCTATGAAAGGAAACCCTGCCATCCAATGTGTATCAAGCAGTCCTCCCAGACTGAAGTCTCACATCAACTTAATGCAGAAATATCCTGTCCCCTAACCAGGCTTGATCAAGATGTAAAGTAGCATCAACTTCAGTATTACTCAAGAAACACCATTCACAATTGGTTGCCAGTTAGGTTTTGAACCATTAATCTTAATGGTACAGCCAATTTCTCTCCTATTTATAATTTACCCCTCTAGTCCATATCTCCACAGCTTGGATACCATGATGCTATGGGAAACATTGTCAAAAGCCTAGACACTGCTAAAGCAAATGTCATTCACTGATTTCCCTAGTGCCAGCCATTCACTGATCTCCCTAGTGCCCTTCTCGGAGAGGGCATAACCACTGGTACAGGAGTATGCCCTGACTAGACCAATGCTAATTGTTCCAAACCACCTTCTTAACCTTTATTTGCCTTGAACTGGCTTTTAAGAGAATTTGCTTTATAATGTCCCAAGGACTAAAGGTAGAAGTATGTAGCAAGGACTTCAGACATTTCTGTGTCCTTCGTTAGTGACAGACCACCCCACTGAGCATGCCAAAATTGTTCGTTGTCTCTCCTTTTGTTTCTGAGGTATCTTTAAGAGCCTTTCTTATTTTTCTTCATAACTTATTCTCCTTTATAACTTCTTTTTGTTCCTATCTCCTTCCATTTTTAACTCCATCGGAATTTCCATTTTCCAGTTCCACTTCAGCATGTCAAAGCATGATTGCATATCCCTCCCTGGTATTCCATCCATATTTCCATTTTCCATATCTACTTCCAGCTCCTGTGTACATAAGTGAGTCTATCCTGTGGTTGACGATAATCTTCTTTCAGACTAGCCTTAGGACAACAAGAGCTCAGATTACGGATCTTCTTTATCGTAGTCATAAGAAGCATGATGTCTTGCCTATCTTTCACTGTATTTGCGATTCTAGGTTGCTTTCATAATGGTAAGTCTCTGAAGAACTTCTGAACAAATGGAACAGAACATATAATTCTCTCTCAAAACACATTTACAGCTAGGCTGAAGAATCTAACTTTACCTGCAGTCACTGTAAAATTAAAAGAACAATCAGATCTTTCTCCTGGCAATTCTGACATAATATCCTTTTTAGCTTTGTAACAGATGTGCTTTAAATATATCACAGGAGAAAAGAAACAAGATTTCCCAGATGAAGTTTCATTTTCCTTCATCCTCACTGAGAAACAGCTGGAATGCAGATTATATACACTCCTCTGGTTTCCTTTACACACTCATTATGGTTAATGACCTAGTCAGTACAATTTTTAACTTTTCACATATCTAGCCATGTCTTAATTTTCTCAGCATTTCCTAAAATAGCTTTTGTCTCTTTCACTTGCAAAAAAATTCCTTATCTGGTCAAAGAAAGATCACTTTGCAAATTAGTCCTCTTTAGTTCCATTCTTTTAAAAATTATTTAAGTTAAAGAAATAAGGATATTTCAAAACAAGGAAGCTGAAGCTTATATACAAGACAATTTAAATAACCTGCTTCCTTCACATCACTAATTTCTCCTTGATATTGTTGTCAGACAGCAATGATTCAAAGGGTAAGGAACAGAATAATGAGATGCATATTGAAATAGTGATGCTGGCCCAGACCTAAGGCACAGAAACCTTCAGGTTCATGATGTTTCCTACTTAGGGATTTCTGAACAAACATGACAATTCATTCCATGGAATAAAGTTTTTCTGATTCCCTTCCAGCTGCTTTGAGACAATTTATAGCTGCAGGGAGTACTGAAGGAAAAATTCAGTGAACTGTCCAAATGCATAATTGAAATGGCGTAACCATAAGATTTTATACAGAGTCACAATGGTGGTGGGATATTTTACCCCTTGGCTCTTGAGTGCTTCACTGGCTTAGATTTTATAGAATGCAAATGTAGAAAAAGTGGTAAATATAGGGAGTTGCAATTACTGTGACAGGAAGTTCAATGTTTTGACAAGGATCCAGAAGTGGCAAATTGGATGTATATATAAGCAAAACCAAGAAGGTTCAGATTTAAATATCAGAAAGCTGATCTGGAACTAATATAGAGGTCAAGAAAAGTCCTTTAATCTTATACTCAGAAAGACTTTAACCTGAAGGACCAAATAGGAATGTTAGATGCAGTCAAACAATGAAAATGAATGAGGTACATTCCTGTGAAAATGGAAGAACAGACTAATTAGAATTGAGTGTAATGATGTTTGACTTCCATACAGACTGGTTGTTCTCTGTCATAAACCAGCCAAGACTGAAATGAGCAAATAAAGGTGTTTTACTGTAGGAAGCACTGTGGGGTAGTGTAGATTAGAAAAACTGCGAAGTCACCATTAAATTTTAAAACAATTAAAAAAAAAACCCACCAAAACATAAAATGAAAATTCAAAGTAGGAAATTAAGTCTTGTCATCTTTTAAAAATACAGAAAGTAAAAACAATAGCTTTAAATTTGAACATTTTAAACAAATCAAGCATTCTGAATATCTGTGCAAAAAAACCATAAAATATATGTTTTATGAAAATTCAATAGTAACATTCAAAATAGTCCAGATCATCCCAAAGCTCATGTGAAGACCAGGAATGGCATTATCTCTAATAATTCCATACATTTACTTGAAAAGGCTAGTTTAGCAGTTGGATAATCTCAGCCAAAAAACTGTGAAGATGAAAATTTTTTGTTCAGAAGGAATTTGAATGAAGCTAATAGATAGATATCTGTGACTCCTGTGATAAGCCAAAGGAAAAGTAGGTAGAGACCAAACTATTAAGTATGGGACCCTTGTCTGTTATTCAAAAGGGAATCAGTGATTCACTAAATAAGATTCAGAGACCAGATGTCTAAGGAAGTGTCTGAAGGATCAGACAGAAGCAGAGAATGGTTTAGCAAAAGGAAAGCTGAGTTACAAATAATGTTCATTAAAAGAAAGAATATAAACTGGGAGATACTGATGAATTCTTGCTATATCAATTTCCTGTCAGCTGAGCATTTTAACAATATACATTTCGCACACTTTTCAATTATTTTACTAACACACCAAATTACTTATTTGTGATAATACTGATATATTCCACAGGAGTATTGAATATAAACTTAAATTGAATGTTTTCCCTTGGAAAAATAATTAAACTTCTTATTCATTTTAGAGCATATAATGGTGCATTTTAATTTGGAAAGAAAAAAGGATAACACCAAATTACACTAATAACCAATGTAATGTTAATAATTTTGAAATGAAAAAGATAAGAGTTCACTGATTGTGAGCAATTAGTCTATAACAGCAGGTAGCATGAGATTTCATTTCACTGAAGAATTTCTATTTTGTGCCTTCAAAGGATTTAGTTTTTTATGTTTAAATGAATTTAAAAAATAATCCTAATGTGTCATAACATGTGCACACATAATGTCACAGTAAACCTTTGCCCCTTCCCCATCTAGACTCCACTTCCTCTGTGACCTTGACAGCATACAGCACTTAGCTAGTATGGTTTCCAGGGAACTTATTTTTCCTGAAACACTTCATGCTCTCTCATACCAAGGCAGTATTCTTGGACCTGAACTCCCAGAAATGTGAGCTTGGAGTTGCCAAGATCACATGTGGTAGCCTTGTGGGTTGTGGGTTGTGGGTTGACCTTGGATGGCTGTAGACCCCTCCATCGTCTCTGTCAATTGCTCTCCTCCTCAGCAGGAGAGGAGGGAGAAAGGTGGAGGAGGTGGAAAGCAAATGTGTTGAGATAAGGACAAGGAGATCACTCACCAACTGCCGTTACAGGCAAGACAGATTCAGCTTGGGGAAAATTAATTTAATTTCTTGCCAATTACAAAATAGTAGGATAGTGAGAAACAAAGACAAAAACAAAACTACCTTCCACTCACCCCCGCCTCCTCCTTCTCTCATTTTGGCATTCTCTTTGCTGTTTCTCACTTTTCTGTTCCTTCCTCCTCTTTCTGCAACATTTTCACCTCTTTCCTAAACACCTTTCCCCCAAGGTGCCCCCACCTCAGCAGTGGGCTCAGCTGTGCCCTGCAGTGAGTGGGTGGGACCTGGCTGGAACAAGACATGTCCAACATGGGGAAGCCCTGGCTTCTCTTCACAGAACCCCCACTGTCAGCACATGGGGCACCTGCACCTTCCAGAGCTCCAGAATCAAGCCCAGCTGAAATGTACCTGGTTTTTGCTCTTCTCTGGCCGCAATTAAATCTGTGCAATAACTTTTTTCCTTCTTAAATATATTGTCACAGAGATTGCTATAATTCCTGATTGGCTCGGCCTTGACCAGAGGGGTGTCCATTCTGGAGCTGCCTGGCATTGGCTCTGCTGGACACGGGGGGAACCTTCTGGTGGGTTCTAACAGAAGACACCCTATAGTTCCCCACTACCAAAGCCCAGCCACACAAACCCAGTGCAACCTGTCAAAGCCGACTTACAACCAGTGCACCAGCACAGACTGTGAAGCTGCATTGGAATTCTGTTATTTTAACTAATCCAGTCAATTTGTGAGATATTTTGACAAAGGCTTTCCTAAAGCTTTCTACGCTATACTTTGAGCCTGTCCACCTGTGACATTCCAAGCTCTGCATACCACTCTCTTTGGCTCCAGAATGCACCAAGCTGCAGGAACAGCAGAATTGATGTGCTCTCTTTCTATGTATGGAATATTTAGCAGCTATTTTAGCAGTATGTAAGAAAATTCCGACAAAGACACAGAATATCTTTGTGGTATTTTCTGCCTCCAGATCATTAAGAAGAATTCATTCATGCTTGCAGTAAGAACATTATGACTTCCCATATGCAAACTGGGACACTTGAAGCATGAAAGCTGCACTGATGAGCAAGATCACATTGTCATAACCACTGCATGTGGTCATGTATGCTAGAGGGGCATTTATTTGACAATCACCTCTACCAACTTCCTCAAGATACTTTAGTGCCTGAAGATTTAAATGCCTCTTCCGAATCCTTGCAGCTTGCAGATCTTGCAAAGGTAAATAAAATTCTGCTGCACCCTTCTGTGTGGCAAGACAACATCGATTAGTTTCTCAGTTCATCTCAGCAACCCAAGTGATGGCTGCATTTTCACTACAAATTGGACAGAAAAAAAGTCTTTTATGCAAAATCATGCTTCTTTCCATATCTTCACCAGCTGTAATACTCTGTCAATATCTTATGCAGTTGAGTCTGGAGTCAAAGCACATACACATTGGACATAAACATTTTACATGGAGGCAGTTAAGAGGAAGAAAAGAATAAAACACAGGTTAGAGCTGAATGATAAGGTTTTAGGAGATATATGCCTGAGCATGGCAACACTGTGTCAATAGTGAGGAGAATTACAGATGTACTGCAGTGGCTGGGAAAGAAAATTAGCTTCCTCAGGATCTAATTTGAGTATACTTGTTTGTTTTACCAGAGCTGTGTTATAAATATATTCTGAAGAGTGCCAATCACTTGTGAAGCAATCTCAGAATGATACACATTCAATTACAAAGCAGTGTCCTGGTGTGAAATCTGGAAGACTTTTTCTTAAGCCATTTTAAACTGGACTGTATAAATATCTAGACAGCACTTTGTAGAGAATCATACCCTGAGAAGAGCATTACCTTAACAACCTCATAGATGTTCTGATTTGCTAATTTGTATGACAGTCATCTGATAAGTGTACATAACTAGAGGGTTGCAACAAATACATGCACTTTGCTTACTATATTTAGTAAAAGCCTCTTAGGAAGCTGCAAATATTAACTTCCTTATTCTTTTGTGCTTATGAAATATTTTTCACAGTATTTCAAGGGCTGTATTTACAAAATAAATATCTAGATCTAACCTACATTATTCCAGTGAGAAATTAATTCCTTTTTTTTTTTTTTTTTTTACTAACAGCAGCATTCCAACATTTATAGAACTGCCACACTTTAACCAGTGAGAAACATAGAGTCAAGGTTCTGACAATCCAGATACCCGGGCTATGGCTGCAGTAACAAACAATTTGCTGCCTCCTTTTGCACAGCAACGTGGCTGGCAGCTTCACTGTGGACCTGATATTGATGGTATACACATTTCAGAGATGATTACTCTAAAACTCCTTTGGTCCCATGAACCATGTGCTTCTAAGCAGCCAGGCTGCTTGACATAGGCAAGCCAGGAGCCTAACCTAACACAGCCAGCTTAATTTCATCACCTGTGTGCAGGATGCCTGCACTGTGACACCAACACATGCATCTATGACACCAACAGTGTCGTAGAATGGGAGCTAACTGCAAGATTGATCTCAAAAATGTTTCTCTGATCTTAACTAAAATCCTGATCTGAACATGTCCTGTCAAAGACTCCTCACACAGAGTTTCTGGCTTCTTTTTGGTTTTATGTGACAATATCATAGGGTCACCACTGGTTTCTGTATTTAGTTTCTTGGAAACATAACAGCTAGGAAGCAACAAGATTCTTCATACAAAAGAACATATAAAATTACTTTGTTAGAAGAACTTGCCAGAGTGTAAAAATATTATGAAAAAAGCAATAAAAAACTAGTATTAGATGAGGTCAGGTCCATGCTTATCTAAGCTTAGCACAAAAAAATTATTCATGGTCCCTATGTCAAAATAATCCTCATTCTAACCTGCACTGCAAATGTAACTGAAACTCAAAGACTGCAATAGTGTCAGCAACTGCTTGAGGGAAGCATTGAGTGGATTCTGCCTCTAATACTCCTTCAAAGACCCGTTGTGAAGGAATTTTATGTGAAATTGTGAAGCTGATCTGGAAGGGGCAAGGTAATGATCCGTATAACCTTAATAACACTTAAAATACAGCTCTAGGTTGGCAAGTATTTCCAGGTGGAAATGAAGGGTAAGATTTGCCCCTAAGTAATAAAATAATACTGAAAGTTACTTCAGTATGTCAAAGGCCAGATAATGAAAGCTAAGAAGAGAATAAAAGAGGGGAGGTGAGTTGGTTTGTTTATTTGTTTACATCCTATGTAAACAGAAAATAAGGGTTTTTCATGTTCTCTGCAGTCAACATTTGGTAAGGCCTACAAGTGTTACAAAAACGAAGAATTTCCACAGGAATTATCAGCTCAGTGTTTGCATACTTTTTTGAGATTTAAGGTAAAAACAATAGGATTTCCTTTCCCAAATCAATAAATATAAATAAATATATGGAAAGTAAAAAGTGGCTTAAAATTCAGCATATTAAGATACCTTTAACATATTGGTTTCCTATACTATTATACATATGGATATGCATAGGTATTAAAATACACAACCATGTACTAGAGAATTATATAATATTTTGTTCCTGTATTACAGCTTAAGGACTGCAAGATGTGCCTATTCAATTTAGTTTAGGAGTTCAAAAGTTTCAAACCCAGACCACTATCCTTCAGGCTCTTTATCTTTCCTGTGTAATTCTGGTTCAGTTCTAAGTCAATAAATGGATGACTTAGGGAAAAAAGACCTTTCCTTGTTTTTGGTAAAGATCCTGGTAGGCCTGTAATAAACACTTAACCCTCACCAGAGGTGGTGTGAGATTGTGCCTTGCTTGAAAGATGCTGCATAATTCTGCTCTCCAATTCATCACAATCCCTATGTTTCCCATATCACACAATAAAACTCTTTACTAAAAATGAAAGTCTAGTATAGTACTTGTCCAGCATAGTATTTTTGTTTTGCATTATTAAAGATTTTTTAATAATTTAAAAGATTATTTTAAGATTCCAAATGTGCCATTTACTCAATAAATAGTAGGGGTTGCAATATGTGCATAAATTCTTCCATGTTTGTGGTTATTTATCTGGCTTAGCCATTTAGCATAAGGGATATGGTTAATTTTGAAAAGGAGTTAGTTAGCAGTGGGCTGAGAAGCTGTAAATATTTTGCCTACATATATTCTATACAGGAAAAGATTGTCAAAAAGGAAGCATAATATACAAGCATCTCACTTTTCACATGTAGCTGCAAGATTTCATTCTGAATGGTATAGTATTTTTAAAATTGTTAACTATAATTCCTTTCCATTCTTATAGGATAATGAAGAGTAATAAAAAGTTAGTTCTTTTATGCACATTCAAGAAACCAATATGGTAAATGAGAAACAGTAAGGCATCTTTTTCAATATATTTTCCAACAACTCCAGGGCAAGTCTGATGCTGCTCATCCTTACCATTACAATTTAACACTCACTCTCTCCAACTTTCTCCATATTTTACTGCTTTATGTATGTATGGAATCTAAGTAGGTCTTGTGTTTCTTTTCCACTAATGTTATTACTTGTTGAAATGAACTTATTCATGACAATAACTCCATAATTTTCTCAACCCTGTTACAATAATTCTAACTGCATCTGGGTGGAAAGAATTAGAATTCATAATCATAATGCTGAGTTTAACAGCTTATTTTAAAATATTAGGAAGAAAGAATGCAGAGAAAATACAGAGAATGATTTTTCAGCACAGAAGTCAATGAGAGATTTACCTTTCAGGGTCTGCCATTCAAAGTATAAATTCGAGGAAAAAATTTTTTGCTACATTATCTTAAAAGAGGAAGAAATATTTTTGAAAAACATGCTTTAAGGAGTTGGGTGACAAAAAAATTGAAGAATTGTGCTCCTTATCTGCAACAAGACTGTGAGAAGATGCAAAGATAATTTGTTTCACTTCCTGAAATATCTTCACTTACAAATCACATAGAAGACCTAATGTGAAACCAGTTTTTGAAAGAGACATAGTACTTTGCTCAGCCTTTGTTTCATAAAAATTCAAAGACTGAAGTTCATTTAATCATCATCAAAGATAATCAGAAGACATAAAATGAAGAAAAAATAATAGTAAGCACTGCAACAGTTTGTCTTCCAATTTTTATGAATATTGTTTTAGATTTGTCTTGCAGATAGGAAGTACATAAATTTTTCATTAGACATTTTTTATTATAAGAATTAAATAGTAAGTACTAATCAGGTCTGGTAGAAGGTGTCCCCTCGTATGATAGGTGGGTTGGAATGAGATTATTTTTAAGGTCCTTTCCAATCCAAACCAATCTGATTCTATGATCTTTCAATGCCTAGGTCCTTCAAAATGTACCTGTACAATTCAGGTCTCAGTTAATTAAACAATAACAAAAGGGAACCCTTCTGAAATTGCATAGAATTGCTCTAACTTTGAAAGGCAATGAATCTGATCTGAAAAAAAAATTATATTACAATTGAAAAAAATCCATATTGGTAGGATTGCACTATTAATCCTTTCTCTACTATATCATATATGCCCTTTTGTCCATCTCAGATTAGCACATAGTAGTCCAGCAACAAATCCAGTAGATTTTGCAGTAACAGAAACTTCAGTCAGTTGCCAATTAAATAAAAAAGTATGAAAAATGTGCTGCTGACTGAAATGTGCTAAAAATTACCACAGTTTGGTTTATTTTTTCATTTACAACTCTTATTAATGTTTATAGGTAGCTTTTAATTGGTAGTTTCTATACCAAAAATATGCTAAGTGTTTCCCAGTCAAGTAGCAATTGCTAATTCATCTCTCCATGATGTATCACTACACACATTAAAATGAGTTTGCAGAATTAAGAAAGAATAGACATTAAAACCTATGTAAAACTCTATTTGTTCTACAAAATGCATAAGAATATATTCTTATGCCATTTGCCTAGCCTTTGTAACAATAAGGAATTAATAAGAACTTTTTTAAAAAGAAAACCTCAAAGTCTTGGTTCTTATTTGAGTAAATGCTTAACATTATGTTTTTTCTTAATCAGGCTAAACTTCTAATTATAACTATGCAGATTAATGATAAAAGAGGATAATGCTGATATAATACCATCACAAAATAGGTTACAAAAACTGCAGCTCCTACCAAGTTCTTTGAAAAATAGAACAGTTCTAAAATTGTATTTGCAGCTCGTTGAAAATAGTATTAAAGCATTGTTAAATTGTATTCTTCATATATGCTCTCTTTCACTCTGGATTTATGGTGTGGGGGATAGAACTGCTCTGACTATATTCACATCTTAAATTCATTAAAGACTTGACTGAAATTGTTACACACCACTGTGCAGACTATTATTACTTAGGCTTTCTGTTTGTCTTCATCTTCCAGTGAAGAGGTGATTTTTCAATTATTACTACTAATGCCATATTATCCTGCACGCCATTATTAATAGGATTTGGTCATAGGTGTATGTGACAAGAGATCATATTACATGAAGATCTGACTACTTCAAGTCACTACAGAAATTATTTTTCAATTTCAACGCTTTTTAGAACACATCACATATTTTTCATCAACTTAGTAAAATCTACTGGATGCTATGATATATGGATATCTTTAACAAAAGGTTAACAAATGTGAAGTTCTTTTCATAAATCTCCTGATTTCCATGACATGTAAAAATATAAAAAAATGGTGGGTCAGAGAAAAAGGTCCTTTTTGTGTCCATTTATTCTAGACTGCCAATCACCAAAATTCTTTTCGGGGAACCAATGATCCTGAAAATCCTGTTTCTTTTAAAAAATCAGCTGTCATCCTGGATATTTTGCTACATACAGTTTTTCTGCTTTGTGCAATAATGCACTAAATCTTCCTAAATGGTCACCTTCTTCTGATTGTCCTTCTAGTGAACGGATCAAGACTTTGGCTTCAGAAAGTGGTGGACTCTATTGCCAGTAGTACAGTTTTAATACCTCAGCCGAGACATACAGCACAACTTCACAGTTGCTCCCAAAATGTCACAGAAACACAGAATCATTTAGGTTGAATAGACCTCTGAGATCATCGTGTCCAAGCTTTGACCGATCATCAACTTGCCAACTAGTCCACAGCACAGAGTGCCATGTCCAGTTGTTTCCTTAACACCACCAGGGATGGTGACTTCATTACCTCCCTGGGCAGCCCACTCTAATGTTCAACAACCCCTGCCATAAAGAAATTCTTCCTGATGTCCAGCCTGAACCTACCCTGGCTCAGCTTGAGGCTATGTCCTCTTGTGCTGTCCTCCCAAGTACTTATTGCTTGGGAAAAGAGACTAACCCCCTCCCCAGCTACACCTTCCTTTCAGGCAGTTGTAGAGAGCAATAAGGTTCCCCCTGAGACTCCTTTTCTCCCGGATAAACAACCCCAGCTCCCTCAGCCACTCCTCATAGGATTTACTCGCTAGACCCTTCCCCAGCTCTGTTGCCCTTTTCTGGACATGTTCCATCCCCTCAATGTCCTTCTTGTAGTGAGGGGCCCAGAACTGGATGCAGCACTTAAGGTGTGGCCTCACCAGTGACACGTACAGGGGAACAATCACTGTCCTGATCCTGTTGGCCACACTATTGTTGATACAGGCCAGGATATCATTGGCTTTCTTGGTCATCTGAGCACAAGCTGGCTCATGTTCAGCTGCTGTCAACCAGCACTCTCAGGTCCTATTCCACTGGATCACTTTCAGTCACTCTGTTCCCAACCTGTAGTGCTGCATGGGCTTGTTGTAGCCAAAGTGCAGGATCTGTCACGTGGCCTTGTTGAATCTCAGGCCCTCATGTTGTCATGTTCCCGCAGGCAGAATTGCAACAGAAATTATACTGGAGAATTGAGGGGTGTGTCTAGATATGGAAACAGCAGAAGAGGGATGTAAAAAACCCAGTGTTTATGACACCTAGATAAGAAAATCAAGAAAAACCCTGTACTGGTATATGCAGTATACTAAGGAGAAGAAAATTAAGGAGGACAAAATTAAGGCCAGGTCACACACTGAACAGGATGGGCACCTCAAGACACAAAGGTACAGAGACAAAGGAAAGCTAATCAGTCAAAATGATGCAGTAACGCTGGCTCCGGGGGCCTGCTCAAGGCCACTCAGCGTTATTCTGGGAGTGACCCTGGTTTCCTGGGGGCTGCCGCTTGCAGTGTCCCCAAACACAGGGCATCCTCCGGCAGCTCTTTCAGTGCTGGCTCCTCTGTGATAGAGAGAGAGCTCTGGGCCGATGGTGCAGGCGCAGGCGAGAACAAAGACCCAAGGGAAGGGCCCTGGTGTGATTTCCAGCTCTTTTATTTCCCGGGGAGAGGGAGCAGGGAAGGCAGGAGAGGCGATGCAGGAATCCAGGAGAGCTGAAGGCTTCAGTAACCAGGAGCTCGGACTGAAGGGGAACAGGGGATTTATAGGGATACAAGGAGGGGAAAGTAACCAATGGGGGTACAAGGATTAGCATGTAACCAATGGAGAACTGAACAGCTATGAAGTTTCTAGAACATAACCTTATACAGAACATGAAGTAATGTAGCAACTAACCAATGAACTGAAACATGTAAAGGAAGGTTCAAGGGATGCTGGGGGTGAACCAAAAAGCTCACCCTGAGCAGGGAGTATGACTCGGTGGCAACCTCAGGCTGTGCCCACCAGTCTTGCGCCTGTGGGGCTGTGGCTTTTGCCACATACGCTGCCACATCATAAAGGTTGAAAGGACTCAGAGAGTAATAAATATTATAATAACCTAATAAATAACCTAATTGTATAAATAACCTAATTGAAGTCAGCTCCTAAGTGATATAAAAAAGACACCAAAAACTATCATGGCTGCCAATCTAGGAAAAACTTGAAAGCCATGATAAGGACTCAATATGCTCATTGCCCTCCATGGCATCACAAGGAATCCTGGCCAGGCCACCTCAGTACATGCCTGTTAATCCTTGAATGTTGGACAGACTATTTTGACATATGCTTTACTAGTTATGAGAATGTGTGTATGAGAAAGGCTTTAAAATAACACCAGGATCCCCTCCTATAAGGACTCATGATAAATTTTGTGACATTGCTAGAAGAAGTCAACATTATTTCCTAAAAGATGCCAAGAGCTAAGAAGGCATAGTGGTAATGCAGTGATGTTTAATTAAACTGCTACTTTGCTGCTGACTGCAAGGCCATACCACAAGATCCCATAAATGTCTGCTCTGCATAGACCCTGGCTGGATGCCATGTGTCTGCCCAAGCCACTCTTTCCATTCTCCTTCCTCAACTGGACAAGATAGAAAAAAATTAAAAGAGCCTCGCAGGTTGAGATAAGGGTAGGAAAAGATTACTCAGCAGTTACTGCCATGGGCAAAACAGATCTGACACAGGGAAATTAATTTATTACCAGTCACATCAGAGTAGGGTAATGAGAAATAAAACCAAATCTTAAAACACCTTCTCCCCACGTGTTCCTTCTTTGCAAGATCAGCTTCACTCCTGATTTCTTAGGGAATGGGGGTTGGGGTCAGTTCACCACATGTTGTCTCTGCCTCTCCTTCCTCCTCTGGAGGAGGACCCCTCACACTCCTGCTCCAGAGGGGTGTTTTTCCTATGGGAGGCAGTCCATGAACTTCTTCAATGTGAGTCTTCTCTGTGGGCTGCAGTTATTCGCAAACTGCTCCAGTCTGGGTCCCTTCCACGGGGTACAGTTCTTCAGGAACAGACTGCTCCAGCATGGATCCACTGCAGGGTCACAAGTCCTACCAGCAAATTTGCTCCACAAGGGCTCCTCTCTCCACAGGTCCTGTCAGGAGCCTGCTCCAGCATGGGTTTTACATGGGATCACAGCCTCTGTCGGGCATCTGTCTGCTCTGGCATGGGAGTCCTCCACAGGTCCCAGGTGGATCTCACTCCCCCGTGGCCCTCTGTGGGGGCTGCAGAGGCACAGCTGCTTCACCATGGTCTGCACCTCGGGCTGCAGGAGAATCGCAGTTCTGGTGCCTGAAACACCTTCCACGCCTCCTTCTTTGCTGACCTTGGTGTCCACCGAGCTGTTCTTCTCACGTGTTCTCACTCCTCTCTCTGACTGCAATTGTTCCCATGCAGTAACTTTTTTCCCCATCTTAAATACATTTCCCCAGAGGTGCTACCACCTTTGCTGATGGGCTTGGTGTTGGACAGCAGTGGGTTTGTATTGGATCTGGCTGGCATGGGCTCTACTTGACATGGAGGAAACCTCTAGAAGCTTCTCACAGGAGCCACTCCTGTATATCTCCACTACTAGAGCTTTGTCAAGCCATTACTTTGTTTAAAGAAATCCTGGACTTTTTCTATATGGAAAGAATAATTTCAATATGTAAAATTAAAAAAACAGTAGTTCTTTTTGCTGTGTCCAGAAGAATTTGTATGAATTAGTTTTAGGACAGAATAATCTGACATGACACACCAGAAGTTTCATCAACAGACCATATTTGCATGCTCTTTTGAAACAGTTTCTTTTTCACTATTCAGAAGTTTTACAATTTGGCTTTATTTCCTTATAAGTCTATATAAAATGCTTGACACTTCAGAACAACAAAGGCACAAATCTATTATGATTTCTTTCAGGGAACAAATGCTTCACTACTATTTTAATGTTTTGACTCAGAACTTGGGCTTGTATGTTATTTATTTATTTAAAGCAAGAAAAACAATAAACGCCTGCATATAAATGCCCTTTCGACCAGGAAAAAGCTAATTTATGATTTTCAGAAAACAACTGAAATGAAAATTAAATTGGTGCCATGTAAATAGGCATTACTCTTACATTTTACATGAACACAGAATGGAGAATGTCTTACGTTTAGATATTTTGCTTCACCTGATATCTTCAGACAGCTATGGATAGCCTATATAACCATATAAAGAAGCAGTATGATCAATTTTGTTTCAGATGAAGGGGTCTTGCACACTGATCTGTCTAATAGAATTGATGTACTGCTAAGGAGCATTGTAAAGCAGCATGTCAACAACTGAAGGTCTAGCTGCAGCACTGTGATAGGAACAAAAAGACAAACACATGCAAATGAAAATTTTTCAAGTGAAAAAAGGGGCAAGAATATTATACTGTAGCAATGTCTTACCAATGTGATAGCAAAAAGCTTCTACAAATATATCTTTGCCAGTAACTAGGAAAATGGTGCAAAGTTCATTTATATTTCCCCAGATTAAGAAAATAGAGTACATAAACATTGAGATCCATGGATATAGTTGAATCTTGCATATTCTCAAGCATTCCTGAAATTAAAAAATTAAGCAAGTAATAAAGGTCAAGGGTGGAGGTATTACAGTTAGTTAAACTTATATTGCAACAGGAAAACCAGAATTTCCTCAAGTAACACAAAATCAACAGAAACAACAAAAACACTACCCCTATCAACCATCTGATGCTTTCCTTTACAGAAAGAGATAAGGACAGGAGAGATGTTTGCTGCTTCCAATAGTTCATTGATTTCAGGTCTCAGAGTATGCTTGTACCAGAGGTACAAAATGTTGTTGACCTCATCCTGCAACTTCAACTTAAACTGAAGTCAAGCAATGGGTGTCTATGGACCTCTTTAATGCATTTCCACTGAAAGTAATTTTTCCTTTAAATAATAGAATGTATAGAAATACGAGCAACTTCACAACAACATTTTTCTCTCAGACACACATAGGCAACCAACAAAGTACCACTATCATCTGAACAAAGGACATTTTCTCTCCTTTCTCCTAAAATTACAGCCATTCATAATCACAGAGCCAGTAAGTTCAAAATATAAAAGAACTATTACATTATTTAAACTATCCTTTTCCCAGTGCTGGGCTGTAATTTTTTCCTTTTTTGTTTTAATGCTTCAATTTTTTTTTGTTTCAGTTTCAAGTCTAATTGATAATACCATGAGAAAACTATTTCTCTTCTTTCAGTCTAAATTTTCATTTTCATAATTTCACACTTTCATATTCATTTATAATTTCTGTTGTTATTTTTTTGAACCACTTTTTTCTATGAATTTACAACTAGCAGAGAGATAAGCTGTCTTTCTTCACAGCTGCCTTTAAAAAATGCTGAACGAAATTAATCAATTTTGTAACAAATTATTATTTGGTAAAGCTGCTAAACAGCAACGAACTTAAAACTCTACATAGGAATAGTTATTCAGAGCCAAAGGCCTGACTGCTACAAGATTTAATTTTCACTTTTCTTTAGTCACAAATCAAAAATTATTGTACCTCTCTGCAAAGACTGTGTGGTCTGTAGCAAAGGGAGGTTTTATTAATGCGTTATGAATGATATATGTCATGATTTTTCCATGAGTCTAGAACTCTATTTTTCAAAAAACTTGAGGAAAAAGGATGATTTGATTTTATCAGAACATAGCTTGTGTATGAACTGCTGATCCATCACATTCTTTCATGCTCTGGAAAGCAAAGGAGTCTCTTTATCATCTGCATTTGCCATGGCAAATCTCTTAAAAAGAACACACTTTGACAAAAGGTAAGGAATCTCACATAAAATTGGGTCCTTGTGATATCAGCTGAAACAAGCAGATCTGGAACCAATTTATTGAGTGTAAATTACTGCCAATTTTGCTTTGAATAACAAAATGCTCCAGAGTTTTCTGAGGTATGTAGACATTGGATGCTGTCTGAGGATTTTTATACATGAGGATTTTAATATGTTTCTTTACCACATCTTTCAACTTAATCAGATACAAAACATGCACAACCTAGCATTCAGGGAAATTATGTGGATTTGTCACACTGCCTGAAGGACTTTGGGATCCATGAACCAATGAACGGATCACAGTGAACCATGAATGTAATTTGTTCATCTGTAACAGGGAGACATTTAGAACCAAAACAACAGCAAAGAAGTATGTAAGATCAGCCTTCAAATGCTGCAAATAAGTAAATCTTGTTAAATAATTATCTGAATCACTAATTTGTTGAAAAAACATAGGTCTTTTCAACTTGTCAGTGAATACAACATCACCTACCTTGGGCAGCTAGCAGGTCTTAGCAGGTCAAAAGTACGTCATGAAATAAATGAGACACTGGCCAAAACTTTATAAAGCATACCAGATCCACTTACTTATTTTGCCAAAGTTAGCAGTTCATGTACCAGGCTTGCATTAAGAAAGATGTTTTTAAGGGCTTATGTTAAAAGTTTACACATAATACACTGAATTGTATCCAATGTATCCTATTTTAAAAGCATAAGAGTCTGAAATGACCTAAAGGACTTAAACCTGTTTTTCCTGGTAACTTAAATATGAGACATAGTTTCTTTAAGGAATGCTCCAGCCTACTGAAAATAGAATTATACTCTTTGAACTTCACTTCTACATAAAAGTCAAACAGTTGGCTCTGGGCAGTGATCACTGAGTAGCATCGGATGAGCAGATCAAGCCCTGTGACCATGCCCAAGAAACTGCAGGAAACCAAGAGCAATCTCTTTAGAGATGAGCTGCTGATGAAAAGGATTGTAAGAGCCCCAGCTATAATCAGAGCTCCAACAACATAGACACAGAGAGGAATCCCAGCCACTGTAGAAATGGGGATGGGGAGGTGACGGGGCAGGAGGGATTAACTGAACTTGATTTTTCCAGAAATCACACATTTCAAAAAGTAGGGTGTTTTGTGAATTCAGGGTCAAACCACTGAAATCCAAAATATAAATGTTTTATTTATTAATCATTGTATTAATGTTACAGGTATTTTATCATACTCTTTTTTGTCTTCACCTGGAACAATACTGAGTTCAGGTATTTTCATCCTGCTGTCACCAGAAGAAAAGAATAATTAAACCTACAGAACTGAAAAACACATTGCTTCTGTAGGTCTGAACAATGTCTGTGCTACAACAGTGGGTTAAGCTGGCATGCAAGAAGAAAGAATTTTAGTAGTTTCATGAACACTGCCTTAGCAGCTCCCTGTCTCATTGCACACACTTTTACCCTCTCTACCAGAATGTGCAGCTCTCAGAACGGATGAAGGCCTCCATCTTTCGTCTCCTGGAGCGTTCCCCCTTTATCTTCCTGTCAGCTTGTCTCCCTAAGCAGTTTGTAACAACTGACCTTCAATTTCCTGGAAATCAAAACATATAAGGGTATTTGCTAACCGTTGTATCGCTTTGAAGACTATCTCTGTCAAACCAAAGTTTGCACCTTGTCAAAATCAGAACCGCTGACACTAAGAAATTGCAATACTGTCCTTCACTTAATGTCTTGGGAATGCTGACAGGGATGGATTGTGCACTTTGTTTAGTTATTTATTTTTTTTTGCTTATTTTGCACATAACTTCCTATTAAGTTAATCAGTCTAATACTACCGGGACTGTTCATAATTCATCACAGATACAGAGCAATGGGATTTCAGTGACCAAGGCAACTTGATCAAATGGTGCAAACATAATATGAAATGTCAACAAAAATGCAATGTGCAAGAAATTTTGATCAGTATTTTAGATTACTACACTAATGCATAGTAATTTCATATCTGTCATAACTTTCAGTGTACTTCTAAGTCACTCATAACAAGTGAGCTTATAAAAATCCCACTTAACCTTCTGAAAAATTCAGTTTTGCAATTCTTTCATTATTATAGATGTTTATAAATAGGGTAACCTGATAGACAAAATGCTGAGTGACTTCTACTGGTTCTTATCCCCTCAAGTACTACTAAACCCTCAAATACTGCTATATTGTGTGTCCTACAAAAATCCCTTCTACATCTCACCAGGGGTCATAACAGAGATTCAAAATTATGCAAACTTATATACAAAATTAATCATAATCAGCATTTTGAACTGGCTTGTTAATTTAGGTTTTTATGTTAATTTAGCTGTGTATTAATTTTGTCATGCAATATTTTCATGGGCTTTTTTAATAACTATGTACCAGATGGTGTTCCCCCTAAAACTAGCCATTTTAAACAACTTACATTTAATCTTTTCAAAGGTAAATTTAGTTATACTTATTCTTACCTTGAAAAATGGCTTGCAAAATATATTAAAGTAGTAAAAATAGACAAACTAGCAAAAAAGAGAACTCTGTAAAAAAGCCGAGTACTTAAATGTACTTAATGTACTTAAAGTAAGATGTATTCTTTATGTAGAATGCAGCAAAACCTTTGATGTCTTGTTTGTTTTAAATGTAAGCTGTAACTTTCCCATATTCATGGATTTTCATAGTGCATTTTATTTTTCATCTCATTCACTGTTGTCATCCATTTCAGATCCCATTGCAATCACCTGGTATTGAAGACAAGGACTGGCTGTCCCCTTATCTTAAAACAGCTCCTTATGAAGGGCAGCCAATGAAAAAAATAAAAATTACAATCAAATGTCAAGAGTATGGGCTCAGAAAGAAAACAGAAAACAACAGTGATAATGCTAATGTTACCCAAAATGTTTGCATCCTGAAGGCACTTAAATCTCCATTTAACTTTGTGTACCAAATGAATAATTTTATTGAGTTCTGAGAAATTATTCCCATGAATAAAATCAAACATGCATAAATGTATAAAGTGGTCAGGGTATTCATTGCCTTTCTATTATAGATAATTTTAGTTTTCCTGAATGGCTGCTGTGAACACTTCCCAGGTTTTCTGCACCCAGTGTCATGGTTCTACACTAAGAGCATCACATATTGTCATTGAAGAATAGAGTAAGAAAAAGGATTGCTGTTTTCATTTTTATTACTGTTCCCTCCTTAGTTAACGTGGCAAAGTAATTTAACATTTTTGTGTCTATGGAATGTAGTTAGTGGGACATCTTTTGAAACACTTGAAATCTATAGTTGAAAAAGATATGATTATTCTATGTAGTATCATAAATACATTACATGAGAGAAGAATAAAATGGGAAAAATAGAAAAATTATTTAAAAGTAAACAGCTACAATAAAACCAGGGGGTTATAAAATAATGCAAGTTTGCTTCATTCAGAGTATCTGGACATTTTCTCCCTCATGAAATCAAACTTCAGTGAATTGCTTTCACTCCCTACCCCTCATTTCTAGGACAAAGATGATCATAACACAAAAATAAAACAGAGAACAAAGTGACACTTACATTGGCAGTGGTAGAGATGAAATACTGAAAAAACACAGAAAAGAACTCTTAATTCAAAGAGAATGGCAGCTCTCTCAGAGAAAGAGTGTGCATACATTTATTACTTGAGAAACCTAGTCCATGGTGTTTTATCCCTATCCCTGCATAATCCCCGATTAGAGGGTTTTATACAGAACAGCACATTACCTGTTTTGTCTGTGACTATGACTATAGTATGATTTAACCACTTGCAAAAATCAACCCCATAAGGTGTACTCTATTCAGGCTTCCATGATCATATCAGCATATCCCAGGCACATCAAGAGCATAGAAAACAAGGAGTCTACAGCTCTCATGGCATGCTTTTTAAAACCTGTTCTGGGATATATCTGACAGATCTACCCTGTATCACTGCACAGGAGACACTAAATTTTGAACCAGCATCTTCAAAGCAATTTTGAAACAGAGGAAGAAACCCGGGCTGGAGACTTTTGCCTCTCCCTTCCCACTGTCTTCCAAAGACCTGTCGGTGGTGATGTCTGAAACAAAAGATATGCTCCATCTACTGACTGTAGATTCATGTCACCTGAACTCTTGAACACAGTAGCTCAGCCTCCACTCTCCCATCTTTCATGACTAAGACACATCAAAACGTCCTGTGTTTACCTTCACTGTCTCTTTTTAATCAAGACTAGAAAGTTGCTCAATCTACAGACACCCAGAGACACATCACTGATCCTGTAGAGCAAAGAATGGTGAGGTAGAGTCCTTTTTGGGGTCATGTGAATGAAGCGTGTGTGCATATATGGTTCTAGATATGTAGGAAGCAAAAGATTTGAATGAAGGCATTCCTTCATTGTGTCAGTTTAGGAGACAGTACTGTGTACATTCTTTTTTCAAGGGATTTAAAATATAGCACAGTGAAATAACTTCACTGTTTTCACTCATGGACCTCATGGCCAAAGAACTGACAAAGTGCTACCGGGACCTAGTGTTCAGCTTTTCAGTGCTTTGTGGTTCTTCACAGCAGCTGATCAAGGCATCTTGCAGAGGACTCTACCAGCTCATCCAGCTTCAGCTCTGGATTGAGCACAGACTGCTGAGTCAGCAGCGAGGATGAACATTGAAAGAAAGTCAACACAGTCAAGAGACGGGTTTCTTGCTAGAAATCCCTTGAATTAACTTGTAGCAGAAGTATATGGTCCTAAGCTTATAGAGAGTCAACCAAAGGATGTCATAACTAATCTGCTCCTCCAGGTAATGCTGCAAATCAAGACAAGATTTGTCCATTCAGGTTTTTATACAAAAAAAAAAACTTCACAGGGATGCCTATTTACTTCAAGGAGAAAACACAAGCAAACAATAAAAGTCCCTCCCTTATGCTTAAAGCTCTTTTCCTACATTTGTGGTTTTTACCTCACAGTGTATCCTGTAGCTTGGCTTCTCACCCACGATAGGGCTGGGCCTCTTGGGTGTTCGCTTTGACATTGGTCCAAGACAAGTCTGTGAGACTGCTTATCTGAGACGTGTACCTAAGGCAGAAGGCAATCCACATCAAATCTCAGTTACCTACTGACTAATCAATACAGGAGGCTGCAAACTAACCATGATACTCTGGAGTCCAAAGAAAAATCTAGTCAATTCCAATTCTTTGATAGATAGAGTAGATACAGTGTTCTTACATGGAAGACACATAAAGCTGAGACAAAGTCAAGAATATTTCCTTTTTTTTTCCTCCGTGCTATAGAAACATAAACAATGGAAACATCCAGGGTGGAAAAGTCTAGAACAAGAACTGGAGGATGGCCTGGCTGATTTGTTGAGTGGGAAGGGAAAGAGGAGGGTCCTACAGTACAGTGGCCATTAGCCAAAATCCTGCTGCTGCACAGTTTTCTAAAAGGTCATCTTTTTCCTGTACATAGACCCTACACATATATCTTTACATTCCAAAATGCTAAAGAGAAGAACACTATAATAAGACAGGGCATCTGCAGCTGCAGGGAATACTTAAGAAGTCAAACATTGCTGTGATCAGAGTAGGGTAAATATTAAATAGTTGCGAAGACTGCTAATACAGTGCTTTCCAGATAATTTCATTGTACGTAAGTATACTCAATTCTATAAAAATGTTTGTGTGTTCATTGGTGCATTATAAACTGTGACTATAAAATACATTAGAACAATTTCCTTTACTTTTATTTCTGACTAAAGACAGCTGTGCTGTTTTGTCTTGTATGTCTTTCACTACAAAACTTCCATTAATCCAATGGTCAACAACTTGTTTGTTCACTGCTATGGCTTAGTCAAGCAGCAACTCTGAAGTCAAACAGTGAAGGACAATACTTAGAATTTTGTGTCATGGGCTGAATGTGAACTGTTCTCTTCCCAAGGGCAAAACGCTGTTGGGAGAAAAATAATTCTGACACATCTCCTTAGGTGAAATGTTTTTGAACTACTTCATTTCCCTTTTCATTTCAGGAAATCATGCCCATTTGCCTCGTCACTTATTTCTCCATATGATTTGTCAGGAAATATAAAAACTGTGAATGTTTCACAGCCATTTCTTTATTCCAAACTCTAAGATTTTACATTTATGTTTACCTTATTACAAACCAGCTGAAATAAATGAGCAAGTGTTTTAATTTACAAAACAACAAGTTAAGATAAAAATGGGAAAAGTTATTTCCTTAAAATGAAAAAGAAAGACGCTGACCTGTTGGAAAGACTCCAGAGGAGAGCAACTAAGTTGATGACAGGGCTGAAATACCTTTCCTATAAGGAAAGGCTGAGAGAGTTGATGTTGTTTAGCATAGAGAAGAGAAGGCTTTAGAAAAACCTTATTACAGCTTTCCAGTGCTTTGAGGGGGTTTAAAAAGAAGGGAAAGTGACTTTTTAAACAAACAGACAGGGACATGACAAGGGGTGAAGGTTGTAAACTGAAAGAGGGCAGGCTTAGATTAGATGTTAGGAAGAAATTCTTTACTGTGAGGGTGGTGAGGCACTGGAACTGCTTTACTAGAGAAGTTGAGGGCTCCCCATCCCTGGAAGTGTTCAAGGCCAGGCTGGATGGAGCTCTGAGTAACCTGGTCTGCTGGAGGGTTGCCTGCTCATGGAGGGGAGGTTGATATTAGATGATCTTTAAGATCCCTTCCAACTAACTATTCTATGGTAAGTATATTAAAATGTAGTCTGGTAAAGATAAATACTTCATGAAAAATTGAAATGAAATGTACTGGAGTACACTATGATATTATTTAAAAGCAAAAAAATGCATGAGTGCCTCATTCCTCATCCATAATTATTTTCATTTTGAGCCTATAGAAACAGTTGAGATTTCTTATATAATAAACTTGTCTCTATTCCTCTTCCTTTGCACCAACTACAATTTTACAGTTTTCTAATTAACATCCTGTGTCCAAAAATACAACAGGAAGAAAAATCCATGTGAACATTAAAAAAATAAGTTTTCCTAAGAGACATGGTTTCTATATTAAAACCACAGAGGTAGTGGGACTTTAGTACAAAAGTTCAACTCCATAATTAATGCCAGTTGGTACCTCACAAGACATGCCACCTACATCCTTATTTCTAAGTGCTCAGTAGCAGTTACTATGTTAAAGCTAATTGCTCAATGGAGTTTTGCACAATAAAGATTAGATTGAAGAAAATGTCCATATTCAGAATCATACAGAGTTAATTAATCATCAAGCAATTTAGACAAATACTCATTATTGTATTACAAACCACACCTTATAAACAACCAAAAAAAATGAATTTATGGTGAAGTTCTATCACTTACATTTAAAGTGTGAAGCTTATTACTGATTATAAAATATATAGTTAGCAAGCCAGACCTTTGCAGACTGTGTCCCTTATTCTGCAAGTATCAGTCTGTTCTGCTCTCAAGTGGACATTTCCAACTGTGGCCATGCATGTGAGTGCAGAATTTTATTATATCTCATGCCTTTTTTAAAATTTTATTCTAGCATGGTAAAACTTGCTTCTACACCACTTTCTAAATTTTAACAAGACACATCCCTGGCCTCAAAGGGTTCATATCTTTAAAAGAAACTTTTTAAGACATGTTGGAAGACAATAACTCAAGAAAGGAGACAAAGGCAGAAGAGCATTGCATTAATGAAGACAAGCAGAGAGAAGGGGAACTCAGAAAATCATCAAGGTTTTTAATAGACTAGCAGTAAAAAAAAAAAAGACATTGACTTCTGCAAGTCCTTGCACAGCAACAGTTGGTAGGGGAGGTATCAGAACCCTTCATATGAACTGGTATGTGGTTTCCTGACTTCAGGTGTGCCACACTCCTCCTGAAGCCAAGAATGTTTGTAAAGACTCACCGTAAATCACAAGAACTCCTCTTCCCAAGAATGTGATCAATGGTCAGTTATCCATACTTCTGATTTTTGGCAGTTTACGAGCAGGGCTGTAATGGCAGATTGTTTCCAGGCATGGAGGATCCCATAGCACAAACTGGGCTTGCCTATACTGTGCCAAACCTGTGCCTGACAGCAGCTACATACAGGAATTTCACATTTTATCTGTATTTCCACATAGCTGAAACAATACTGTAGGAATCCAATTCAAAGAGCAATAATAGAATGTAAAATTAGAATATGGAAAATATTCTAACAGTATAGATGCTTATGAGAAGCCAGTAGCACAAGAGTAAGAGAAGCATGAAAAGAAATATTGAATACATAGAAGAGAAGAAAGACATGGAAATACATGGTTGAGAGAGAAAAATGAGCTCAAGAACTATGTAAGAAAAAAGATTAGGCAAGGCTGTGTAAATGGGATGAAAGTATTGTATTAAATATATGAAGAAGAAACCAGAGAAGGCATATAAAAGACAGGAAGAGATTAGAACACGTTCTTGTCAGTATATTTGAATATCATGTTTTAGTAGTTTCATCATTAAATATTTCTCAGTCCCTTTCTCTCACATGTTTAAAATGGTTATAAAATAGAAATACGATCATTTTACTGAAAACAGGCTACTGATTTTTTAACCTTGTGTAGACGCTTTTCCCAGAGCGCTCGAGGCTGCTACAGTGTCTAACATGTGAGCAAAATCCCTGCCAGGACGAGTTGCAAGGGTTTTGCTACTCTCCCAAAGTTCACAGTTCTTGCTACCACAGATGACCTGTTTCTGCTGGCTCCTCTGGAACTGAGAATTACCCCAGGCGTGGTGTTTAGGCATCGGCTAGAATAAAAACGCTACAGAGGGCTCTTCTCTGGGATAATTGCCTTTTTTATTGTAAATCCAGGGTTGCGTTGTGAGGGTCCAGGGAGGAAGTCCAGAGACATCCAGGTGGCTGGAGTAACCCAGGAGAAAGAGGGCAAGGAAGCTCTGCAGGGGTCTTTAAAGGGAGGTGGGACCAGGAGACATCCAATGGGAAGACGCCTGGTTCAAAGTGACCAGTGGAGAGCAGGAGAAGAGAGACCTTTCCAGGACATGACCATATAGAGTCTTCCAGGGCATAATCTTATACAGAATCTGAGGTTGGGGATACAGGTGACACAAGGGAAATACAGGGTTTCACCAAGCTCAGGCAGAGAGTTCAGGTATTGGAGGGAGAAGGTTCAGAGGGCATTGCCCTGGGTCTCATCCCACCAATCCTGAAGCTCCACAGCAGCAGTTTCTGCCAAGTACACTGCTACATTTTGTCATTTTTGAACGTACAGCACAGTGCAGTATTTGAAACTATCTCCATCTGTTGGCTTCCCTTTTGCAAGGTAACCTACTTATTTTTAAAATCCTGGTATATAATAGACAAAATATTAAGCACAGACAAAAATCTAATAGTAATAAACAAAAATAAAGTTTATGAATAATCACATTATGAATACCTTTACCAAGACCAAATATACCTGAAGATGAGTTGCTTTGTGTGAAGGTGACACCCTCTGAAATTAATGAAATATACAGTTAAGCCAGTTTTAAGGAACCTATACTGAGCCATCCACTCAGGATTTGTTGCAAGCACACAAACGACTTTATCAATTATGACTTTTAGGACCAGAATCCATATGGGTTAATTCCACATAGATTTGCAGACTTCAGTGACACTACTTACATTTACTGCAATAACAGTCAGCAATGTTCATCAAGAACAGAACAATAAATCATTCACGAGAAATTTTCAGTTATATAACTTCAATAAAAGGTCTAGGATTCACTGATTAACAACAGTGAAATAACAGATTCAAGTGTGCATACAGAAAAGAAGAAAGAAAGGCAAAAGAGAGAAAGAAAGGGAGGAATAGAGGAGGGAAATATTTCAGTGCAATCAGACACTTTTGGCAGCAGAGGACCTAGAATGTTGCCAGAATTTATGAAAGGCAAAAATCTATGTCTCTTAGCAGTAGGTCTAATACATTTGGTGTAGTTGAAATATACTGTGTTGGGGTTAATTCCCTTATTATTGCCCTTTTTTGATTCAGTGGTATATAGCTATATAAATTAGTACATCTCTGTAATTTCCTTCCACTTACCCACCCATAGTTTTTCATCCGTAACAC